>CM024336.1:26139763-26656807 GCA_014170255.2 Drosophila triauraria
AGGGCTTATGCTCTTTCACCCCCATTTCTCCGAAACCAAGCCCATTTGATTTTAACAAGCCCATGTATGCACAACATTTTCTTAAAGCGATACCCTTTAAAGATTTATCGCTTTTTACGTTTATCGCACACTTTCGGTACTCATCTACACTACGTGGATGGCCGGCCACAGTGATTATATTGACCAAAAATTAGTAACGCAGTGAAGGAAGCGTCTAGAATCTGCCCATGTCATAACAAACTATCCTCTCAGCTTTTATAGCTATTTATTTATAAAACTTTGCAAATAACAGTCCTTCTATTCCAGGTAGTATATAAGTCGGAACGGACTAGATCTGACGTCTATATCATATAGATGCCATAGGAACGATCCTGAAATTTTAAGAAAGAAAAATTTAACTTCTCCTTTTTTCAACATATTTATCGTCTACTTTTCCATTTTTTATGATTTTAGAATGTTGGTTTTAATCTTATAAAAATCGGTCTGCTATGTACATATATCATATAGCTGCCATAGAACCGAAGGTAAATTTAAGAATGTAAAAATCTGAATGTAATATGTAAATATAATGCGAAAAAGTTCTTTATCTTTATACATTAATGGTTTATACACTTCAGTAAGGTTGTTCGATCGATTTCCATTTCAACCGAATCTATCGAACTGCAAACTGTATACTTTGAGTTTTTTAAAGATAGCTTTCATTCTTGTTTTTATTTCTACTTTATACATATTTAAACCTTTTATTTTTATCGATCACAGTAAACTTGGAGTACCGGGTATCTAGCAGTCGA
This sequence comes from Drosophila triauraria, assembly GCA_014170255.2. Lineage (NCBI taxonomy): Eukaryota > Metazoa > Arthropoda > Insecta > Diptera > Drosophilidae > Drosophila > Drosophila triauraria. The sequence continues at coordinate 26,140,555 of CM024336.1, forward strand.
GCATTTCATACTCGTTAACTTTTTGTACCCTCAGCTACCTTCGGGTCAACTTTGCTCTGTGGAAGCGCCCCGCATTATACATATGTATATAGTACTTTGTATCAGATTTTTTTATGCGACTGCGTAAAAGAGCTCAAAAAGCCGTCCTTAGTTATGTATAAACAAATGTCATAGTTTTTGTATGAGGAAGATTAAAAACATATTCAACCAATTTCTCTAATATATTTTAAGCTTGTGTCTTATATATCATTTTTTCAAAAAGCAATTAAATTAGAATTGCAATGAACTTGAATTTAACGTAGTTTTTCATTTCAAAATAAAACTAGCTCAAAACATATTTTCTTTTTATTCGAAACAATTTTTTTATTGAAAGGCTTATTCTAATAAGATCCACAAGAAGATCAGCATTTGTATATTTATACTCGTTGCAAAAGTATAAATTAATGTGATGAGACGTGTTGCCGTTTATGTATGTATGATTGATCTACAGTTGATCGACCTTAAAACGAAATAAACATTTATCGTACAAATAAACTTAATCTCTTACTTTGCCTAATTCCATTTTGTTGTCTTTCCTTAAAGTGTAAGTTCTTTGTAAATGAGAGTAAAGGTTTATTTTTATTGTTTTAACCATTCTTATAGTTTCATTGGTGTTTTTGGTATGGCACTGATTTGGTATTGGCAAGTAGGTATAAATTTCATATGGCAAGGGTAATGGGTAAAAAATGTTTCATGTATTTCTCTTTGAGCAGCTGCATCAATGATGATGAGCCTTTTTTGGCTTTAAAACTACACCTTGAACATCCAGCCCTATATTTGCAGGCCGCCTACTTAGCAGACCCTTCGCACTGCTGCATTTGCACAAGCAACAGGAGAATACGATTCATTAGATTGTCTGCCTCGGAGTCCTCCATGCTGTTAAGTTTTGCCGAGATGAATCCGCAGAACTTGGAGTTCAGAACCTCGCGTACAGTTTGCGGAGGTGGCAAATCCAGGCCTTCTGCGACAGCAGAGCTCTGCTGTTGTCGCAAATGGCGGTGTTGCTGCAGCATTTGATCCTCGTAGTCGTCCCCATCAATTACAGCATCACCAACTCCGTCCCCGTCCTCCAGGCCGTCCTGGTCACCGTTGCGACGACGCTTGCTTGACAAGGTCATCTCGTCTGCACATGCATTGGTTCCCCCCGGCGAGTTAGAATCAAGAATGAGAGGATAGGGGAAGTCAGCGTCAATGGCTTCCAACTCCTCCACAGCGTCTGACCCGTGCCCGGCATCCTCGTCCCCGCTGCGCAGTGAGTTAGCGTCCATGTCCTCATAGTTGTGCTGGTGGTGTTGGTGCTCGTTATGTGTTGAGCTCACACGGCTGTCGTTGTGCGCCTGGTGCTGGTGGGCAGGAAGTGGCAAAGTGGGTGGTAAGCCCCTTCCCCCACCAGAGCTGCTGCCGCTGCTGCTGCTGCCAGCCCCGCCACCCGCCGAGAGGTCCAGCTCTGGCTTCACGTAGTAATCGCAGTAATAGTCGTCGCCGCTAACATTCAGTGATGAGCACTTTGAGAGGTTCAGTACTGCGGCTGATTCGTTGAAGGAAGATGAGACCTTAAGGGCGGTTGGCTTTCCTGCTGCTCCGATAACGCCGTGGCTATTGTTATGCATGTGAGCGTACGCACTCAAGCTTAGATCGGTGGCATGCGAAGCGCCCCTAAAATAAGACGATAAAATGTGAGCACGTTAGTAAATTTAGTAGTAACCATAATTGTCCATGATACAATTAATACCTAGACCCTTGTAGGGTATTCTAATTTCAGTCAGAAGTTTGCATCGCTGTGAAGGAAGTATTTCCCATAAAGTATTAATAGTCTTAATCGTGAGCGCATTTAGTGATTTCTTAACTCGACCTCGTTTGTCTGAGCATATTAGGGATAGAATGAAAAAAAAAAACAAGAAAGAAAGCTAACTTCGGTAATCCAAAGTTTGTATACCCTTGAAGTCTGCAATTGGATCATTGAAAATCGATCCAGTTTGGATCGAAAATATCGAAGCTTGTTGATTTGTATAACATTTACCAACACATTTTACATTTTACATTTTACATGTAAAAATTTACATTTTCATATAGAGTGATGGAAAAAATAATAGAAACAACCAACATGTTGGCGTTTGGAGCTTGATTACTAATTTTTCGTGAAACTTATGCGTAGGAATGGTAATACATATCACTTGTTACTCAAAATACTGTATTTAGGTTTTGATTTTATAAAAATATCTCGTAAGATAACGGTGTTACAGCCGATTTGTCCAGATACCAGTTATTTGACTTGGAAATAAAAATAGAAACACACTACCTTTTTCCCCAAATAGTACCATAAATTTATGAAAATCTTTTTAAATATTATTTATTTATTTAGTTTAGGACATAACAAGTCGTGTATCATACAATTTAATTAAATATATTTCTTAAAATTTATGGTATTATTTTCTGATTGATTTAGCTGCTTGTTATTGGAGTGTTTTAGAAAAAAAATTAAAATAATTTAAAAAATAAAAAAAAGTATGGGTTAGAATGTTTCAGGTAATAAGTTTATTAAAATCAATAGTTATTTTTTATAATTCTTTGGACCAAGAATTAAGAAAACATTTTTTTGTTTGAAATTATGTTGAAAATTTTATCATCCTCATCACTATTTTCTCAATAAACTAATATCCGTTCATTATAATAAATGAAAAAAGGCTTAGATTGACACTTACGACTTATATATTTAGAAACTTATAAAAAAAAAGAAGATCTGTGGGCGCATTTAAAAAAAAGGACTTGTTAAAGTGGCGAATGTGAAATTTCGCTTTGAGCTCATTCAGTACAAAACTCAATTTTTCGATAAAACGGCCAAAAGTTGTTCTAATCTGCAAAATTAGCACAAGTTCATTCAGCTGAATTGGATTTGAAAAATTATAGCCCTAGTTTCGCTTATTTGAACCACTTTTGACAAATTTTCCGAAATAGGGAATTATGTACTGAATAAAATAAGTTCACTGAAAAATATTCACATCTGCCAGTTGAACTATCTGGTTTTCGCAAAATGCACCTACCGATATATTTTTTGTATAAGATTCTTATTATAGGAGTCATAAGCGTCAATTTAAACCAATTTTCCCTAAATTATAAAAAAAAAAAACACAAAAGTTTATTGAGGAATTAGTAATAAGAATGATATATTTTATCATGATTTCAAAACAAAAAATTTTTTTTTTATTTCTTGGTCCAAAAAATTAAAACAAACAACTATTGATTTTAATAAACTTATTATTTTCAATAGTCTAAACCATAGTTTTTATAATTTTTTAAATTTATTTTTCATTTTTCCCTAAAACACTGAATTATGGTATAAAAAAATAATTTAAAAAAAATTAAAGGACTTATATCATTAGAATGTATGATTAATGACTTATTTTATCAAAAAATACTTCAATAATATACATATAAAAAGATTTTCATAAGATTTACTCCAGTTCTTGGGAAAAAACAGTAGCGCGTTTCTATTATTTTTTCCAAGGCAAGTTTTTTGTATCAGCTATAGCGTCGATATCCAAGCAGATATTTTTATGAAATCAAAACTGAAATATAGCAAATGAAATGTAGTACCATTCCTACGTATAAGTTCCACGAAAAATTTAAAATTTAGTTCCAAACGCCAACATGTTGGTTGTTTCTATTATTTTTTCCATCACTGTAAATCAGCCGATCGCTTCTTGGCAGCAATATGGTATACAGTGGCTGGCAGCTTATTTCGTGCAGAGGTACAACCAAACTTTAAAGTGGTGTGGCACATAAACTATATGAGATATCAACAACATTTTAATGCAGTTTTTTAAAAAGTAGTATTCTAATATATATAAAAATTGATTGGTTTTCAACTCCATTCAATAACATTTAAATTTACGAAAAACCGAAAATATTTACTTCTTAAATGTCGCAGCTTATTTCGAGCAAAACCTGGCTAAATGCATTTCGTGAATTGTGATCCCTGACAAACTTTTTCCTTTGGAATCTTTTTGAATATCAGCTAATTTTTTTAACTACGAACTTTTTTTTATATACTTAAAATGTTATTAGTAATTAGCGCCAACTCGAGGTCTATAGTCAACCTGATCTTCATATACAGAAATCAGATTTGTTGACTATTAATTGCCAGATACACAGATAGTTTTTTTTTGTCAGAAGACAAAATGCAGCCGGTTTGTTCATACAGCCTGTTTCACAAAGTTGGCGCAAATTACGAATAATGAAAATACAGGTCACGAAAAATCTGAATAAAGAATTATACTAAAATTTTTTTTTTCATTTTAGAATAATCAGCCCCTGTTCAACTTTTGAACAGCGGGAATTGGTCCTTAATCATTTAAAAAATAAACTAAAACATTATGACGGTGAAAACTGTCAAAAAACAGCCTGAAAACACTCATATTGCTCACCTTTCGGTTCATTTTTTAAGGGAAATATATGTATATGTGTCAGAAAAGACATATTGGACTCAAAAATATTCCACATAAAAAACGACCGTTTCTATAGAAAACATGTAAGAGAGCTACAGTCGACTGTGCTCGACTGTGGGATACCCGGTACCCAAACTGTCACTTCCCGAACAAATACTCCGTCGATTTAGAATAATCGTTAATTAATACTAACCGCAAATATAAAAATCTTTTCTGAATGTAAAATTTCAAAAAAGAATTTTTCCTGAAAATAGAAAAATTAAAATGTTTCTTCGTTTTTATTGCTGTCGTAGTTAAAAGATTTTTCACGTTTTTAAAGGCAAAAATCGCTTTTGAATTCAAAGAAAAGAAAATGCCTTTAAAAACCGAATTTCATTTCTTGTTTTAAATATTGTTCTCTTGCGTGTGCGCATACAATTCCAAACTAGGTTTAACATCCCTGGCATTTAGTGATGGTTGCCGGCCAACTCTTAGATATGTTTTCATGTTTTGAGAATTTAAGTTTCTTAAAAAACAAGAAAGGAATCACCATTAAAAAAAAATCTCTCTTGTTTTAGGAAATAATTGGTCTGGTTTTAAGGGCGCCTGTCTAAAAAAAAAAGTTCAAGACTGAAGAAATCAAATTTCTTGAATCAAGAAAGAAATCGCCATTTAAACAAATCAGTACTTTTCTTAATACAAAGCTGGGGTCGACTTTGGCTAAAATTAAAGAAAGATCTTTCTAGATTGTAAGGATATTCTAAGATTTTTTTTTTATGAGTATATGAGCCTTTAATTTAATTATAGCAATATTCTTGTTTTAAATTTAATTGTACTTACGCAATCGGTACTTTATTCAATTTAAAACAAGAGTAGCTTTTTTTCTTGTTTTAAATTGAATAGCTTATTTTCTTGTTCTAAATGAAATTAGGTACAGGGTGCGACGTACAGTTTCAGATATGTTTTTTACCGCCCGTTTTCGTATAGATAACTTCAAATTTCTTTGAAAGACAAAAAAATAGATTTCAATGATGAGATATCCAAGAAAGTGTGGAGATGCTTTTATGTTTTGCCAGCTTAATAATTAAATGTAAAAATCTTTTAAAAGTAATTCCTAACTGTAACAGCTTTTTTCAGTTTTCAGGCCGAATTTGACGTAAAAACATTGAGATATGCTATGTAACCATTGTATTATACAATTTTAGACTTGGAATTATGAATTAGAATTTAGAATTATACACAAAAAATTCTATGATTATGACTATGATCCATGGTTTTTCAGAAATCATACACCATTATTTATAACCGGTATTACAAGTTAGTGCCAACCGAGAATGTATGTAACAGGCTGAAGGAGAAATCTCTGACCCTATAAAGAATATATATTCTTGATCAAATTTAGCCATGTCCGACTGTCCTTCTGTCCGTCTGTCCGTCTGTCCGTCCGTCTGTCTGTACGTGTGAAACAACAGATCCCAAGGACTATAAGAGCTGGAGAGAGAGAGTTACCAAATTCGGTGACAACATTCGAATCAGTTGCATGCAGATCAAGTTTGTGTTAAAATGGGGGTTTGCCACCCCCAAAAATCATAAGAAACGTTATATAACGAATAGTCGTGATTTTCGGCTTACAGTAAATAGATAAAATAAACATGAAGGCATTCGAGGACGTTTTCTGAAAATTTGAGTAAAATCGGATGATAAACATGGAAGTTATTAAACGATAAAGTTTAGGTGTTATCTTCTATGTTGAGAGCGCAATTGCATGTTACTCAACATGTTTCTAGCAACATTTGTCTTAATTTGTCAACATTGTCTTTTTTTCCATGTCCATGTGCTGTTTAATTTGACCCACAATTCTTGTGTACCGGGTATCCCACAGTCGGTCACACTCGACTGGAGCTTTCCTACTTGTTTAATGTAAAAAATTGTTTCCATTTTAAACATTGAAACCTTTGAAAACGTTCTCAAACAAAATCCAAATGCAAACTAGACAGAATGCAAGGGGATAAAGACAAGGATTTCAATGTCCCTGGTTTGAGACTCGTTTCCTGTCGCTGCTGAAATTCGTCTCAAGTTTCAACAGCAGTTGAATTCAACCCAGACGATGCAGCTGCCTATCCCCGAACGTCTTCGTCTGATCGTTGCTATTTTTGGCCTTCCCCTTCTGTGTTATTAAGGAATTCGCCGAATGTCGCTCTTGGCCCAGTTGGCTTGGCTACCACTCACAGGGTCGAGTGCATTTCCACGCTGATGTCGTCCATTCTCGTCATATCACGAAATTGATCGCAGGTAGACTGGGAAACTTGCCTATACTCGTATAGCAGGGCTAATCACAACAAAATGAGTTTTCACATGCTCGACAATCGGGAACGGATCTGCTTGTTTGCGGCTTCTGAGGTCCCTAATTTGTTTTTTTCTGCTTTTCGGCTTTAGGTCTTATCAATATTTGCTTCCGTTATGGCTTGGGTCCCAAACCATTTTCCTAGTCTGCGGCTGTGTTCCTGATATTTCAGCCCTTATCGATATACATAGCTATATTGTTTGTGATCAAACTAAAGGATCATGCTTTAGGATTGGTTAAGTTAGATAAGCCACGACTCACATTAATTTCAGGTTTAGTAACAAAAAATATAAATAATTTTGACGTGACAACGTCTTAAATTAGGTTGCAATGGGAGTCACTTATGAAAAAGTGTAACGATAAAAGTCACGTAACGATAACCGATAACACCGAACGAGAGAGAGGCCCGCCGAATGCCTTGCGTCTCTCTCCCACTCAACTATGATCGGTCTGCCGCGACACAGGCAGAGCAAACGTGACGTGAGCAGCAGCAGCAGAGAAGAGAGAGAATGAGAGAGAGTGGTTAAAATTTAATGCTTTGCACTCTTCTGGCAACCGCAAGGGCAAAGCGGTGTCTCTCCGTCTCGCTCTGCTCCCGCTTTGTCTATTTATAGCTCGAGCACTGACGCAGGCGAATGTGTGTATTTCAGTCTTTGACGCCATCCTCTGATTTGCATGCGTGGTCCAGAGGCTAAAGTGTTCGAGTCTTAATCCAACGATTGTGGGTTCGAGTACCGTCGCAGCAATTGTGTTTTCGAAAAATTTAAGTTGGGTTTATAGACTTTCTATAATATTTATATCCATTTAACTTAACATATCAACAAACAGCCGGCACTTCCTGAAACTGGCCATTTGCAGCCGGCACTGCCTGATCCTCTCCTGAAACTGGCCATTTGCAGCCGGATCTGCCTAATCATCTCCAGAAACTGGCCATTTGCAGCCGGCTCTGCCTAATCCTCTCCAGAAACTGGCCATTTACAGCCGGCACTGCCTGATCCCCTCTAGAAACTGGCCATTTGCAGCCGGCACTGCCTGATCATCTCCAGAAACTGGCCATTTGCAGCCGGCTCTGCCTAATCCTCTCCAGAAACTGGCCATTTGCAGCCGGCTCTGCCTAATCCTCTCCAGAAACTGGCCATTTACGGCCGGCTCTGCCTAATCCTCTCCAGAAACTGGCCATTTACAGCCGGCACTGCCTGATCCTCTCCTGAAACTGGCCATTTGCAGCCGGCACTGCCTGATCCTCTCCAGAAACTGGCCATTTACAGCCGGCACTGCCTGATCCTCTCCAGAAACTGACCATTTACAGCCGGCACTGAAGGATCCTCTCGAGAAGTTGGCCATTTGCAGCCGGCACTGACTGATCCTCTCCAGAAACTGGCCATTTACAGCCGGCACTGCCTGATCCTCTCCAGAAACTGGCCATTTGCAGCCGGATCTGCCTAATCCTCTCCAGAAACTGGCCATTTACAGCCGGTACTGCCTGATCCCCTCTAGAAACTGGCCATTTACAGCCGGCACTGCCTGATCATCTCCAGAAACTGGCCATTTGCAGCCGGCTCTGCCTAATCCTCTCCAGAAACTGGCCATTTACAGCCGGCACTGCCTGATCCTCTCCAGAAACTGGCCATTTGCAGCCGGCACTGCCTGATCCTCTCCAGAAACTGGCCATTTACAGCCGGCACTTCCTAATCCTCCCCAGAAACTGGCCATTTACAGCCGGCACTGCCTGATCCTCTCCAGAAACTGACCATTTACAGCCGGCACTGAAGGATCCTCTCGAGAAGTTGGCCATTTGCAGCCGGCACTGCCTGATCCTCTCCAGAAACTGGCCATTTACAGCCGGCACTGCCTGATCCTCTCCAGAAACTGGCCATTTGCAGCCGGCACTGCCTGATCCTCTCCAGAAACTGGCCATTTACAGCCGGCACTGCCTGATCATCTCCAGAAACTGGCCATTTGCAGCCGGCTCTGCCTAATCCTCTCCAGAAACTGGCCATTTACAGCCGGCACTGCCTGATCCTCTCCTGAAACTGGCCATTTGCAGCCGGCACTGCCTGATCCTCTCCAGAAATTGGCCATTTGCAGCCGGCACTGCCTGATCCTCTCCAGAAATTGGCCATTTACAGCCTCCCTCTCTCAATTTTACATAATTTTGTAACCGTGAACGTGTCAACGTCTTAAGTAAATGCTACCATTCCATCAGTATTTTCTTAAGACGTTGTCACGTTCAACGTCAGTAAACCGACTTTACAGACAACCAATTTTTTTTGTTTAAATTCTTATATGTGTATCCTAACAGCAGCGTTACTACATTTCTTAACACATGTGTATTGACCATGTATTGACATTTGTATTGATGTTTTAAATGTGAGAAATAGGATGAAAGCAAATAATTGTTAAGGTCGTTTAAACATTATTTTCAACCCTTGATACGTAACAAATTTGTATTCGGCCTAAGATATGACATTTCTTATTTATTATGTTCGGATTGGTGAGTAATAATTTAGTGATAGCCCCACATGCCAATTGCTCTTGGTGACGCATTGGTTGAATTCGTCCGAGAAGTTGACAGACCATGATTTCTGGGCGCGGTGCGGGACTTGGCCAGTAAATGGTATGGGGTGTATGCGAACAAGGGGTGCACAACAATTTCATCAATTTCGCAGCTCATTTGCTTATTAAATCATAGGCGTGACACAGACAAGCACACCAACACAGTCACACGCCCATGGGCTTTTTTTTTCGTGTGTGTGGGTACCAGGTCGAGAGAGAAGCAACGATGAATGGTAAGGGGAAACCCAAAACGACAGCAAAGGCAGCGGCAAAGGCAGAGGCGCAGGCGGTGATAGAGCAACCCCTTAGCCCTGATGTGGCTGGCTGGCTAATGGTCGTGATCATATTTTTAACCCTGGCCAAAGCTGAGTCGAGCGCTTCGTTCAATTGCTCAGACATACACACTTTCCCGTATCCCACGTACAAAGTCTCACACTCTCATTCTCTCTCCCGCTCTCTTTTATAAACTTGGTCTACCGCGAGTCGCGATCCGTATTCTTTGCTGATTGTCATTTCGTAGTGCTCTCATTAATTTATCGCTCTCTCGCCGCCTCGCCCTTCTCCATCTGAGCAGTCTGCGTTTGCAGCTTCCCTCAATTTTGTTTCTGGCTCAAGTGGCGATGATGCCGCTCCGCTGTATAATATTCGCCCCTTGGCGAGATCTGTTTTATGGCTATGGGTATGGCTGCCTTCGGCTCTGGCCACAGCTCTGGCTCCGGCTCAAGCGCTGTCCGAATGGCCGGGCCCGTTGCGATGTCTGTTATCAGCTCAAAATAATAAAAATTTAAATATATACATACACACACCAGTTTAGGTGCGTATGTGTACGCGGGCATGTGTCGGGGCCGTCGACTGCTTGTTGCCCATGTGGGTACAGTCAATTGAAAGGAAATGGCCTTATTTCATATAAATATGTACATAAAGTACAACACACACACACAAGCGCGGAACGCGGGTACGGCTCCATATGAGCCAGAACATTGGTCGGGGGCAGACTCTCGACTCAGACCATTTGCGGGTCTCGAGCGCGGTCATTCCTTTGTTCGCATTGGTTTTTTCCACATTACCGCTTCTCGGTGTCCATATGCCCTCGAACGTTGTTTTTGTTATTGCTCTTCTCTTGGCAGATGTTTTTCTCAGACAACGGGACTGAGATTTGTTAGAGGAGCTGCGCATTTATGCAAATCGACAGGGCCAAGGGGCAGCTCGACAGGAATTGGTCATTTGTATTATTGTAACCTACACTTCTTAAATAATTTTTTTGAACAAAAATATAATTTATACATCTAGATGGGCAGCTGTAAAAAAAATTACTATTTACAAGGTAATAGTTTTAGCCGAAGGTCTAAGCTGCTATGGCTCCAAAAAACCACTGTTAGCGCTTAGTTTAATACTATTTCTTAGCATTAGATAAAGAAATATAAATCCTGCATAATGAATCACATAAACATTACCCCGCAAAAAAAAAACAGTAAACGGGAAACATAATAAGCTATACATTCCCACCTACTACCTACTAGCTATTTCTACAATTTCAACTGAGTTCTATACAAGTACAGGAAGATTTAGTCATATAAGGAACTGTTAGGCATAAGTTTAAAGTTTTTAATTCAGCGTCAAACCTTCCGTGTCTAGCAGGCTCAAGCACAGTGGCAAAGACAGAGCTCAAAACGAAGTTATTAATCACGCATTGAACTGCACTTTGACCGTCACTTATGACTCAATCGATGGTTACTGGCTTATCGAACGCAATGTCATAATAAAACGCAAATATTTCCATGCCACGAATACGCTTGTTTTCGAAGTAATATTTTGATGTTTTCATTACACACTTAAGAGCTACAGGATCAAAGACACTTTTCTAGCTTTTGTTGAAGAATAATAAATAATTAGTTTTAAAACTATATGCACCAAGTACAATCAACAAAAACGAATGATTTATTTTGTTATCAAAGAATATTTTTCGGAACTTGAAAGACATTAAAACATTAAATAATTTGTTTATTTTAAATGTAAAAAAAAACACATTCTTACATAGAAAAATATTTATTCATCAAAATTATTTTTAAAAGGCCATACTTTGTTCTTTGATAAATTAAATTAAACGAGAAAGAAAGCTAACTTCGGTAAACCGAAGTTTATATACCCTTGCAGTCAGCAATTGGATCATTGAAAATCGATCCAATTTGGTAATGTAAAAAAAAATGTCAAATTATGTAAATTTTGTACATTTTACATTTTACATGTAGAATTTTACATTTTCATATAAATCGACCGATCCCTTCTATGGCAGCTATATGATATAGTTGTCCGATCTTAATGAAATTAAAACCGTAATTCTAGAACTATAAAAACGACTATATCTCGAAATTTATAGAAATTCGTTGAAAAACAGAGAAATTAAAATTTTTGTACATTAATTTCGCCATCATTCCTATATCAGCTATAGGATATAGTGGTCCGATTTCGGCCGTTCCGACATATATACTGCGTGCTAAAGAAATAAGACTATGCTGAAAATTTCAGCCCGATAGCTCAAAAACTGAGAGACTAGTTCGCGTAGAAACCGACAGACAGACAGACGGACAGACAGACAGACGGACAGACAGACGGACAGACAGACGGACAGACAGACGGACAGACAGACAGACGGACATGGCTAGATCGACTCGGCTGGTGATGCTGATCAAGAATATATATACTTTATGGGGTCTGAGATGCCTCCTTCACTGCGTTGCAAATATCATGGCAAAATTATAATACCCTCTGCAAGGGTATAAATATACAGTATTATGTTATTGTTTTATAGAGTTTTAAGCCCCGATGCAAAATCAAAATCAGGATAATAAGGAGAAAAGATGCAATCGTCGTACTCACTTTCTCTCTCTTATGACGTCTCGCAGAAAGTCCATGGCTTCATAGAGGCTCCACTTGGGCTTGAACCCGTTTCCCATCAGCTTGACATGAGCCAGCTCACGACGGTAAGACTCTCGAAGGGATTTAAAGGCCCGTGCTACGCGGCGCCCGGGGGCGTTGAATTCGCGTCCAATGTGCTCCCAGGCACGGCTTTTTTCCTCCTCGGCTCCCTTGAAGTTGGGCAGACGGGAGTCCCAGAGGATCGGGTTATCGTGGACCATCTGGATGAGCTTCAGCTTGTCGGAGGCGTTGCGCCTCACCACTGTTAAACATGAGAATGGATATGTTATAAACCAATTTTATTTATTTAAAATATTTTTCTTTAATCATTAAATTCAAAAAGATTCCAATTTAAAGATTGGATTATTCGCAATACTTTCTCGCCCTGATATTTAAAATGAACTATTTTAAAAAAAATTGACTTTATTTCAAGCAACCAATTGGGGAACCAAAAAATAACGTCTTCATTTGCTTAGGTTCAGAAATATATATTTTTTAAATATATAAGTTTTTCGTCGCGATATTTTTTTTTTGACTGCAGGAAAGTTAATTTGCTTAGCTGCCTCAAGTACAACTTTAAGGCAGCAATCTTAAATTTGAAGTTTTTTGTAACAAACAAAAGGAGCTGCATACATACATATATTATAGTATTTTTAATAACACACATATAAATAAATTGATCACATTTTCCCTGATTTTATACAAATAAATGTAACTCTTGCAGTTCAGATCAATTTTAATTGCAATCTACGTTACTTAAAAAAAAATATTTCGCTATTCTTTAATGACTTTCTTATAAAAAATGTAATGGCGCAGCTTAACTTAAAAGATTTTCATAAAAAGCATACATTAGAGCTGCTGATATGACGCACCTACATACATATGTAACATATGTACATACATACATATGTAAGTGCAAAATGCTGTTAGGTTGGAAGGGAAAATACGAAATGATGGAGCCTAATTAAAATATCAGGCAGTTATCTTCAAAATGTGGCTAAGTATGAAAGGCAGCTGAGCAAATTATACTGAATTTAGTATCTTAAGGTATTTTGTATCTCAATGGTTTTCTCAATTCGAAGAAACCTTAATGAGTTTGATTATTGGCTTGACCATAGAGAACGAATACGTATTTTTCCTGCGGGGATGAAAACTGAGAGTGCATATGTACATATGTGCTTACGTTTCTTGATCTTCTGCGAGGGCAGGGCGGCTGTGGATAATGAGGAATGGCACTCTCCCTTTGGCTTCATGTCTAGGGCGATGGCTGCAGCTGCGGCGCTCATGTCCTGCAACGAGTGGGTGGCGGTGGGCGACGACCCGGCGGCGGCGATGCTCACGGGAGCCATCAGGATGAGCTGCCGGTGATGTAGATGTAGCTCCGATGTCACTGCACTGCACTTTCGACCCTTCGGCGTTCACTCTTATTTTCTTGGTGTGGATCGCGTGGTGGCGAACCGGCTGAAAACGGGGCTGCTACCCTCGCACGACCAGGTTTAAACAGCAACTAAAAACCAAAACCAAAAAATAACAACCACCGCCACAAGCAGAACGACGCTGCGCCAGCGACGACGACTCAGTCGGCTGCGCTGTTGGCATCAAGCCCGCATTTCAGACCCAGAAAATCACGCGCACTCAACATGAGAGCCAACTCTCTGTCCTCTCCGCGCTCTCTTGCCTTTGGCTTGCCTAGCCGTATTCCCGTTATCTGCGCCGGCGTCGCTGCCCCATTGAACCCATAGCTGCGAGTCGGGCCCAGACGTCGACGTCGATCCAGGCCTGGTCGCAAGCGCTCTCTTCTTTCCATTCCCGAGAGTCGTTCTCTCGCTCGAGCTCGAATGGAAAAACGCCGTTTAATTGCAATCACAAAACTACGGAAAGTAAAAGCGAGCGAAAAGCAGCTCCAACGCCAATACACATACGCACGGATGAGACATAAGAAAGAACAAAACAAGGAAATGTGTGTAACACAAAAATCCGTTGACGCGTTCTCCTTTGGTTTTCAGTACATTCATACAGTACATATGTATGTACATATGTTATGTACATATATGCGTACTGAATTAAATATGTACATATGTATGTATGTACTTATACATACATATGTACTATGTATGAATTCGTTGGCCGTGCAAGTACCCTGCACTTTCCTCATATATGTATATATATTTATATATGTAGTTGTCCGATCTTAATGAAATTAAAACCGTAATCCTAGAACTACATACATATATAGAACAGCTGTATCTCGAAATCTATAGAAATTCGTTAAAAAACAGAGAAGCTATAATTTTTGTTTCATTAATTTTCCGATAATTTCTTTGGCATCTATAAGATATACATAGTGGTCCGATTCCAGCCGTTCCGACATATATAGTAACTGCAATAGGAAGAAGACTATCTAACAAGTTTCATTCAGACGGACAGACGGACATGGCTAGGTCGACTCGGCTGGTGATGCTGATCAAGAATATGTACATATACAAATGTTTATTTTAAGCATCTCCGACCCCATAAAGTATAAATATACTTTATGGGGTCGGAGATGCTTCCATCACTCCGTTGCAAACTTCTGGACAAAATTATAATACCCTCTGCATCCTCTGTTATCCAAAATACTGTATTTAGGTATTGATTTTATAAAAATATCTGGTAAGATAACGATGCTGCAGCCGATTTGTCTAGTTTCAATGTTTTTTATTTAGGACATATCATGTCGTGTTTCATACAATTTAATTATGTATATATATCCCTTAACATACCCTCTGCCAGGGGGTATTATAATTTTTCCATGATGTTTGACACTTTTTACGATATAGTGAATTATGAACTGATTAAATAAGTTCACTGCAAAATATTCACATCTGCCACTTAAACTATCTGGTTTTTGCAAAATGCACCTACTGATCTATTTTTCGTATAAGCTTCTCATTATATGACTCATAAGCGTCAACTTGAACTATTATTTCATATATTATTAAGAAAATATGAGATTATTGAGGAATAAGTGATGAGGATGACAAAATTTTTAACATGATATCAAACAAAAAATTTTGTTTTTATTATTTGTCAAAAAAAAATAAAACAAACGACGATTGATTTTACTAAACGTATTATTTGCAATAGCCTAAGCCACATTTTTGATTATTTTTATACCCGGTAGTCATAGGGTACAAGGGTATTATAAGTTAGTGCCAACCGAGAATGTATGTAACAGGCAGAAAGAGAAGTCTCCGACCCTATAAAGTATATATATAATTGATCAGCGTCACTAGCCGAGTCGATCTAGCAATGTCTGTCTGTCCGTCTGTCCGTCCTTGTGAAACAACAGATCTCAGAGACTATAAGAGCTAGAAGTACCAAATTTGGTGACAACATTGGAATCTGTTGCAAGTAGATCAAGTTTGTTTTAAAACTTAGCCACGCCCACTTTCGCCCCCGAAAATAAAAAAAAACGGTATATAAGCTTTAGGCGTGATTTTCAGCTTAAAGTAAATAGATAGACTTAATAAGTTGGCAACCATGGATGTGTTCTGAAAATTTTAGTAAAATCGGATGATAAACATAGAAGTTATTAAACAATAAACTGCTTGAGAGAGAGAGAGAGAGAGAGAGAGAGCGCTGACGTGAGTGTTGCACAACATGTTCCTAGTAACATTTGTCTTTGTTGGGTGTTGCTCAACATGTTCCTAGCAACATTTGTTTCTTTTGAGTGTTGCTCAACATGTTTCTAGCAATATTTGTCTTAATTTGTCAACATTTACTTTTTTCCATGTTCATGAGCTGTTTAATTTCACCCACAATGCTTTGGGTACCGGGTATCTCACAGTCGGTCACACACGACTGTAGATTTCCCACTTGCTTTTATTTATCTTTAAATTTTTTTTAAAACCCTGAATTATGATCAGCGTCACTTCGGTAAACCGAAGTTTGTATACCCTTGCAGTCTGCAATTGGATCATTGAAACCCGATCCATTTTGGTAATGTCGAAAAAATATCAAATTATGTAAATTTTGTAAATTTTACATTTTACATGTAGAATTTTACATTTTAATATAAATCGAACGATCCCTTTTATGGCAGCTATATGATATGGTTGTCCGATCTTAATTAAAACCGTAATTCTAAAACTATAAAAAACGACTATATCTGGAAATTTATAGAAATTCGTTGAAAAACAAAGAAGCTAACATTTTTCATACCCTTGCAGAGGGTAATTATAATTTTGCCATGATATTTGCAACGCAGTAAAGAGCCATCTCCGACCCCATAAAGTATATATATTCTTGATCAGCATCACCAGCTGAGTCGATCTAGCCATGTCCGTCTGTCTGTCCGTCTGTCGGTTTCTACGCAAACTAGTCTCTCAGTTTTTGAGCTATCGGCTGAAATTCAGCATAGTCTTATTTCTTTAGCACGCAGTATATATGTCGGAACGGCCGAAATCGGACCACTATATCCTATAGCTGCCATAGGGATGATGGCGAAATTAATGGGTACCGGATTTAAAAAGTTAGCTACATACAACCAGAAAAATTCATGGACTTAAAAGCTGCCAAATTGCCTAAAATTTTAGTCCATTTGACCTAAAACGGAAATCGAGGCAGCTATTGCCTAAAAATTGTCCAAAATGCCTTAGTTTTGGGTAATGGAACCTGGCTTATATTTAAGGTAATTTTTGCCATATTTTTAGGCAATATAAACAGATCTAAGTGCTAGCCAATTTTTGTCCAAAGTTAAACATTTTTGAATATTTTTAGGCAATACGTTGCCTAAAGCTTAGTTTTCAGGTAATATAAGCCTAAAACTTGATTTTTATTTAATATTGATTTTATATTAATACAACCATTTAAAATAATTAAGGTGTATTTAAAAAGGCATACAGTATTTATTATACCCGGTACCCATAGGGTACAAAGGTATTATAAGTTAGTGCCAACCGAAAATGTATGTAACAGGCAGAAGGAGAAATCTCCGACCCTATAAAGTATATATATTCTTGATCAGCGTCACTAGCGGAGTCGATCTAGCCATGTCCGTCTGTCCGTCTGTCCGTCCGTGTGAAACAACAGATCTCAGAGACTATAAGAGCTAGAGTTACCAAATTTGGTAACAACATTGGAATCTGTTGCACGCAGATCAAGTTTGTTTTAAAATTTGGCCACGCCCACTTCCGCCCCCGAAAATCATATAAAACGTTATATTACAATATATTAAAGCCTAAAGCTTATCTACCGTTTTTTTTTTATTTTCGGGGGCGGCCGGTTTTAAAACAAACTTGATCTGCGTGCAACAGATTCCAATGTTGTCACCAAATTTGGAAACTCTAGCTATTAAAGTCTCTGAGATCTGAGATCGGACAGACGGACAGACTGACAGACGGACATGGCTAGATCGACTCGGCTAGTGACGCTGACCAAGAATATATATACTTTATAGGGTCGGAGATTTCTCCTTTTGCCTGTTACATACATTCTCGGTTATAATACCCTTGTACCCTATGGGCACCGGGTATTGAAACTTTCAAACGAAATAAGTAAGTAAGACAACGCCAAAATATTAAGCTTAATGGTAATTTAAGGATAAATTTAGTATGAAAAGTATATACATATTTTAAATAGTGCATCCTTTGTTGTCTAGTACCTTGAGAACTCATCCTGGCATTGAATTAATTAAGTTTTTCAGTATTTCTATGTCGATTTTCTCCCGATCTTATTTAATAGCTTCTTTTAATTCTTTAAAACTGCTGAATTGTTTTCCATTGGCATACATTTTTGAGATAATATGCCCTAAAGATTTTCAACTGGATTTAAATCCGGGCTGCGAGCTGGGCACTTCAAAATTGGAATTTGCGATGATGAAAAGAAGCTCTTTGTTTGCTTTGCACAGTGGATAGGTGCATTATCCTGTTGAAAAGTTCATTCTTCACCAAAATAATTCTCTCCAAATTGGACTAGAACTTCGTCTAAAAGCTCCACATATGTATGTTTGTGCATTCATTTTATGAGATAAAAAGCATATAAAAGACTTTCCATTATACCCAAAGGCAGGCCATACCATGAGAGACCCGCAGTGGAAGTTCCTAGAGACGTGGACTTTTTTGGGACTCTTATATCGCGATAATAATAGCGATAGCCATTAGGGCCGACTAAATTGAACTTTTTCTCGTCGCTAAATATTACATTTTGTATTTATTGGCAATCTGCAATCGGCCTACTGCGTAGTTCAGGTCTAGGCAGTTTTATTTCATATGAAACATTTTCAGATCCTTTTAAAATTTGTTGAACTCGTCGAGTGGATACTGGCATGGGCAAATTACATAGTATTAGGGATGCAATCATGTTTTCGTTAACTGCTAGAAATTTGATTTGTCGCTTGTCAACTAGGGGTGGGCCCCCAGAACGGGGTTTCTTACCAAGATTTTCAGGGTCCTTTAAAAGGTTTTCCACCGTCCGCTTACTACTCCCAGATTTTAAACCAATATTCTTGCCCGCTCTACGTCGCTCAAATGAGTGACAATCGACATACATATCTGAACAAAAATTGTTAAATAAAACTTAAAAAATATTATTTTTCGACGAAGCTCACTAAATTTGATTTTTTGTAAATGTTAGCAATCACTGCAATTGAAATAATTTAATTCGACGTCATCAGTTTTACTGAAACGAAAACAAAGTGATCTGTCCCACTTACTTATTTCGTTCGCAAAATCAAAGTTCGTCTGATAAGAATAAACCTAACGGGTAAATCCTACGGTATTTTTTAGTTTTTATTATTATTCTTTGCTTATGTGTGACACATCGTTCAATTCACAATTCGAGGGAAAAAAATCCGGGAATTGGTTTTTGTGGACAAAAAAGTCCTCAACATACATACATACATATGTTCAAAAAGAATCGCGAACTTTGAATTTTCGAGGGTTACGTATATTCGAATTCCGATTTTTTTTGTTGCGTTATGTTGGTACTCATGTCTCTCACTAAAGCCGACAAGCTCGGCTCTACTTTGCTTGCACGTGATTTGGATCGTCTTCGATTTTTACCTATTCCCAAAAATGGATCAAAGAACCTGTATCAAATTTTGTGAGAAAAACGAAATTAAGTGCGCGGATGCATTCCGAATGTTGACTGTGGCATATGGAGAAGCTATCTTGGACCGAAGCAACGTTTATCGGTGGTACAAAATGTTCTCAGAAGGCCGAGAAGATTGGCCTTTTGGCCAAAGAATTGGCGTTTGCACCACGATAACGCCCCTGCTCACACATCGTTACTTGTGCGCGACTTTTTGGCAGAAAAAACACACTAATGATGCCGCAGCCACCGTATTCCCCAGATCTGGCCCCCTGTGACTTTTTCTTGGTCCCTAAACTGAAGAGGCCCATGAAAGGACGACATTACGCTACGCTTGACGAGATAAAGACGGCATCGAAGGAGGAGCTGAACAAGATTTAAAAAAATTACTGTTTGAAGTGCTTCGAAGATTGGAAAAGCCGTTGGCACAAGTGTATAATATCTCATGGGATTACTTTGAAGGGGACAAAATTCATGAATAAATAAATAATTTTTGAAAAAAAACACAAAATTCGCGATACTTTTTGAACACACCTCCTAAGTGTCCTATTTACTAATTTCGTACACCCTTCTAAGGAGAATAAAATTTTATTCACTTCGATACTTACACACATACATACATTTACGCATAGATTTTGTTTCGTGTCCGTAAGAAAGAATAAAACGCAAAATTGAGAAGTGGAGGAAAAGCAGTTTAAAACTTTCGACGTGGCTCAAAGCCAGTTTTAGTTCCTTGCTTAAATGCTCGATTGGAAGGACGTAGGTTCAAATATAAAATTTTTAAAGCATATTCTCCAGATGACAAAATATTAAAAAAAAAAATTGTGGCCAACAATTTCGGTTTATTCCCCCTTAAGTAATGCTTGCCGTAGAGGGGTGCTCTGAATTTGGCTCTCTTCTGTTTCTCTCTTTGTCTCTTCTCCCTATTATATTCTTCTCTGCAACTGCGTTGGGTCTTTCGTTTTTGAGGCCTCCGCCTTTTGCTGTCTTCGCTCACTGCAGTACATATGTACATATGTATATATTTCCTTGTGCGTTGATACAGATTGACAAGGGAACATTTGGAACACATGTTGATCTTGACAAAGAGCGACAGAGAGGACGCTAGACGTGTGTGAGCGGAAAAGCTGCACAGGGTGTGTGTAAGTGGCAGCTGAGATAAGAGCGTTAACGTTCCCTATTTTGTCCCCATAAACAGCCGCTCATTTAAGCCGCTGAAATCGACAATTGAACCGCTCGGAAAGCAAATCGCGAACAGAGAGAAACGGTGGAATAAAATTGCTTTGTCTGTAATTTATGCCTAATGAACTATTTCCGGCCAAGTGTCAATTAATGTACAGTGGCGGACAAAAGTCTACATACGACCCCTTTTTTTGGATTTTATCCAGCTCTATGAATTTTAAAGGAAAAGTAATGATGCAGTCTTATTTCAAATTTAATTTTATTATGAATACCTAAATTTCATTATGATACAACATAAACTGTTAAAGTTATTAACAAAAAACCGAAAAAAGGTAATGACAAAAGTCTACATACGATTCTTTGATTAGCTGATTCTGATATAAAACGTAACGGTAACGTTCCGTTTTTGTTTTGTTTTATGCTTAACTAAATATTTACCTTTGGTTTTATTGTATATCATCCTTTGAAAAGCGCTACACCCGCGAAAATTTCTTCCCAAAGGACATTCCTGTGGCTTTGCGAAAATTTGTTATAAAACACAGAAAAAATCCAAAATAATTGACGAAATAGCTAAATTATTAAGTTTAAGCAAACCGGCGGTTCAAACTACTTATAAAACTTCGAAAATCCGATGTCCTTCGGAAATAAGCCGAGCAGTGGCCGCTAAAGCTTACGCATAAGGACATACCCTTTATCCGTGTAGAGTAGTGAAAATCTCAAGGTACATGCTCGAATTTGGTCACTAGGTGGCTAAAATATCTAAAATTGTTGTCCACTTACGCAAAACAGCAAGGACTCTTTTCAATAAAGGATTCCCCAGCAGAACTCCACGCCATAAAACCACTCAAAGCGAGAAATCCGCCAACTTCGCTCGGAGCTCGCAAAAACCATTTAGACAAGGGTATTAAGTTTAGATTGCGTTTATATTCGCGGATGAGTTAAAATATAGCATATCTGAAACCGTTGCACCTGTTCCAGAGCTTAAAACATTGTCTAAGTGGTTTTTTTGCGAGCTCCGAGCGAAGTTATGTTCTCGCTTTTATGGTTTTATGGCGTGGAGTCCTGTTAAAAGTTTGCGTAAGTGGACAACAATTTTAGATATTTTAGCTACCTAGTGGACCAAATTCGAGCATGTACCTTGAGATTTTCACTTCTACACGGATAAAGGGTATGTCCTGTGCTTTAGCGGCCACTGCTCGGCTTATTCCGAAGGACATCGGATTTTCGAAGTTTTTATAAGTAGTTTGAACCGCCGGTTTGCTTAATAATTTAGCTATTTCGTCAATTATTTTGGATTTTTCTGTGTTTTATAACAAATTTTCGCAAAGCCACAGGAATGTCCTGAAATTGCGGTGTAGCGCTTTCAGATGATACACAAACCAAAGGTAAATATTTAGTTAAGCATAAAACAAAACAAAAACGGAACGTTACCGTTACGTTTTATATCAGAATCAGCTAATCAAAGAATCGTATGTAGACTTTTGTCGTTACCGTTTTTCGGTTTTTTGTTAATAACTTTAACAGTTTATGTTGTATCATAATGAAATTTTGGTATTCATAATAAAATTAAATTTGAAATAAGACTGCATCATTACTTTTCCTTTAAAATTCATAGAGCTGGATAAAATCCAAAAAAAGAGGTCGTATGTAGACTTTTGTCCGCCACTGTATTCTGTTTTGGGTCAGCACAACGTGCCCGCACAAGCATTATCACGATCTTTTTTCTGACGATACTAAGCGATTCATGCCCCGAGACCCCGCCCTTCATATGTACCGTTCTACCCCGTTCTGGCCGTCCGAAATCATTGACTAGTAAAGAAAAGAGGAAAATCCTTGAGGAAAACAAGAAAAATCCCGCACTTATCGGCTCAAAAAATTAATACTACCATATCTACACCCCAAGGAACGAACGTATTTACTAAAACCGTCCGATGAGTGCTTAGAAGACTTTTTTGCACTGGAGATGCACTAGAAAAAATCGCTTGCTTTAATGGTTCCGTTCTAGTTTGGGGCTCCATGTCTGCTCGAGAAGTTGGAAACTCGGTTTTTATACCCGTTACCCATAGGGTACAAGGTTAGTAAGTTAGTGCCAACCGAGAATGTTCAACGCTCCGCAGCTTATCTCGTGCAGAGGTACAACCAAACTTTAAAGTCGTGTAGCACATAAACTATAGAAGATATCAACAAAATTGTAATGCAGTTTTTTAATGTAGTATTCTAATATATGTACATATATAAAAAACCTTTGGTAAATTTCTGTTAGTTGGGCCCCTTCCAAACAATTAAAAAAAAAAAAAACCATAAATAGGGGGTGTTTCAACGTACATCTGGATATACAAATTATGTTGGGAGCGCTCTTAGTTTAGTCGCAATCCATCTTTGAAGTTTAGCCTAATTTTCATACAAAATGCACTTAGCAACCGTTTGTACGCATAGCAAACACGCACACTGAAAAATTATGAATACACAAAATCCAAGCGCCTGTCTACGGGATCGTCGCGGTACAGTGGTCTGTGAAGCTTAAAATTTTTGTTACATTGTTACATTTTTGTTACATTGTTACAATTTTTGTTATACATATACATATGTCGACACTATGCACACTTTGAATACATTTATGCGTGAAATATAAATAAAACAAAAATTTGACAACGTAAAATACGTAGTAATTAACTAATTTTTAATTCCACTTTTTTTTGTACTCTAATTATTATTAATATATTAAGATTATATTATATATAAAATTATAAGTCGTCGGTTTACTTGTTGCGCTATTTTAAGTATTCTTCATTTATACCACCCTCCTCATTTTCGATTTTGTTATATTATAGCTTTAGGATCCCGACGACTTTGAATGTGTCATTTCAGTATTAGGGTTATTTACTTTTTAGGGTATTAGTTTTTAGGAAATGTATTTCTGAAAAATTCTGTTTTATGCCAAGCTTTCCTAGTTCTCAGAAAATAATTTCTAAACATAAAGAATATTTTTCTAAAGCAACGAAATGGCGATTTTGGTTTATGGTGACCATTTCTGAAACATAGAAAGATTTTTCTTATTTTAAGAAAATTTTTTTTTCTTTTTGGAAAAAATAAATAATGTTGGCGATTTTCTTAAAAATTAGGGCTAAAATTATTATAAGTGTATCCCAAAATGTAAAATGTAAAAAATAGAAGTATTTTCTAAAAAAAAAAAAAAAATAAAAAAAAATGTCCTTTAAAAACTTTAACTTTAAATACAATAAAATATAAAAAAAAATTAAAATAAAAAATAATGGTAAGAGTTGTGTTTTTCAAACGCTTATTTGAACTTTCAGATAGTCTATAAAATTGTAGCAGTAAATTAAAACTTTTAATAAAATTTAGCATATAATATAAAATAATAAAACGTGTGATATATTTCGTATAGCCGCATATTGCAAAATACATAACAAAGTAGACGTTTGCATAGTTTGCTACTCAAACTAGTCTCTCAGTCAGGGTAGCAGTTATGAGAAAAATAAAAATTGGACCCAAAAAAATTAACTGCGACGATAGGAAAATTATGTATAACTTATTTTTGGAAGGACTTTGCAGAAAAAGGATACATTTTTATTTGCAATTTTTATTTTTTTAAACTTTTTTAACTGTCATTTTTAATTTTTAATTAAAAAGTTAAAAATTATTCTTATTTTTCAATTTGTATATAAAAGTTGAATCATATCTCTTATTTTGTAATTTTTAAAAATAAAAATTCCCAGTAAGAATTGTTTGTTAATTTTTATTTTGAAAAATTTAAAAGAAACTGTTATTTATCAGCTTTTATTTTAAAAATTGAAAATAAAAATTGAATTGCTATAACTTTTGAACGGGGCGGTATGTTTGAAAGATCGAAAGATATTTTTAATCTATGTGTCAATTCCTTTTGTTTGATGTATGCATTATAATGTAACTTATGACATTTACATAAATATGTACATATGGTACATAATCATACTTACATACACCAACGAAAGGTATTGAGACATACATACAAAATTGAATGTTGAGTTAAAATTGCCTAAATAATAGAAATTTGTCTAAAATAAAAAATAAATGAAAGTTCAGAAATATTTTCTAGGAAATAGAAAAGTTTTCTAAATTTATAAATACGAAATTATGTAAAAAATATAATTATTTTCTAAAAAATGGAACATTTTCTCATAGTATAGAAACATTGCTCTAAATCAAAGACAAGCCACCATAAAAACATTTTTTTAGGGTTAGTTTCTTTTTTATGTTGCGCCCTTTTTGTAGCTAAAAGGGTTTCATCTTTCCAGTGTTACCGGGTTTTATGGTGTTCACCGAAAATCCATACGAACGGCCATACTGTCACACGTGTTAGTTTACATTGAATTTGCCATCGTCACTTTTATCTCACCTCGTTAAGAGGTGTTTTTGTTTGATATCAGAAGTTTTTAAAATGTCATTTGTATGTAGGGTCCAATTGTTAGTGTTAATTAGTGAAGCTCAATACCATGTCCAGAGGTCGTTCTTATATGACTTAGCTATTATTAAACAAGTGAGAAAGCTACAGTCGAGTGTGACCGACTGTGAGATACCCGGTACCCATAGTATTGTGCGTGAAATTAAGTAGCACACGGACATGGAAAGAACAAAATGTTGCTAGAAACATGTTGAGTAACGTTCAAAAAAGACAAATTCTGCAGCTGTACGCAGCTGCATTACGAATTAATACTGCGCCCGAAAGCACGCAACACTTTTTTTCGCTACTGCCGTTGTAGCTCAGGAGAAGAGAAAAAGCATATACAAACTTTATTGTTTAATAACTTCCATGTTTATTATCCGATTTTCAGAAAACGTCCGCATATGCCTATTTATTTATATTATTTATTTACTTGAAGGAAAAATTTTTTTTGCCTGTTACATACATTCTCGATTGGCACTAACTTATAATACCCTTGTACCCAATGGGTACCGGGTATAAAAAGTATAGCACATAGTTATGACATCGGATATAAGCTGAACGTCGGTTTAGTATCTCGTTAAGGGGTGTTTTTGATATCAGAAGTATTTGTTTCAAATGTGAAAAACTAACAAAAAAAATTCATATAGGAAGAAGTTAGCTATATGGGGATCAATGATACTAATTTTGATGAGAAAGCGAATTTTCGAAGATATGAGTAGTACCCCAAAAAGGTGAACAGTAATCTAAACGCTTATACGGCCTGAAGTGAGTATCAAAATCGTAAGAGCCATTTTTTAAACAATTTAAAAAATTAAAAACATCTTAAAAAAAATAATTTTAATTATAAATTCTTAGTTTAAATGTTTAGTTAAATTTGTAAAGTAGTTATCATTTTAAAATACCTTTCCAACGACATATAGCACGTTTCAATAACTTTAGTCGTTCAGAAGTTATGGGCGCGAGAAATCGATTTTTTTTCCTGTTTTCCGCCAAAGTAGCTGAAAAAGCAAAAAGTGGATTAAATTAAAAACAAACAATTTTAAAGGGTTTTTTTTTTAATATTTTACGTTTTGCTTGATGGTACAATTGTGCACGTCTCTGTATGACTCTACATGTATTTTTACATAAATGTATGTATAGTGCATGTAAAAGGTTAGGTATATGGGATCTTTGCTACTAATTTTAATGAGTAATATCTCGAGAAAGCGAATTTTCCCAGATATGTGTTATATACAAAAAGTTGAGCCATCTCAAGGGCTATATGGCCTTGAGCGACTATCAAAATCTTTATACCCACTTTTAAAAAAATTACAAATAATTAAAAAAAAAAATGCATTTTAATTATAAATTCTTAAATATTATATTTAGACAAATTATGTTCAGGCAAAGCTATTATCATTTCAAAATACCTTTCTATCGACTTATAACACGTTTCTGTAGCTTTAGTGGTTTAAAAGTTATGGGCGCGGGAAACCTAGCTTTTTAGCTGTTTTCCCGCCAAACTAGCGGGAAACCCAAAAAGTCGTTAAACAAAAAATGTTTAGCTCGAGCTGTTTAATAAAATAGAAGTAGTTTCAGGACACTAAAACAAAAAAATCGACACACAAACAGACAGACAGACAAATAGACAGACAGACAAGCAACAGGACAAACGTTCTCATTTCGGAAAGGCCGTTAAAATCTTGTTTATTGAATATCTTTTGAACGGAGTATCGGAGTATCCTTCCTCCCGTGCCTTCCTTGCTAATGGTCATCCGATTTGAAATACCTAACGCAATGTTCATTCTAGTATATCCTATTTAGTATTTCTCTTAGCTCATCTGCGTACCGACCTTACTAAGGCCAAGCGCACACTAGCGGCTGAAAGCGGAACTTATTGCTGAGATTATAAGCGAGCTGATAAATTCAAAGCTCCTCGGCGACCTGAGATTTTTTAATCGCGCACACCGACAACTTCAACTGAAGCTGACAAATAAAATTAAATTAACTTCGAAAATCGACTAATTTGGCCCTATCGTTATTATGGCAGCAATAAGATATAGTAGTCCAATTTGGATGAAATCTTAAATGTTTGGCAATATTTGAATTAAAAGACCATTTATTAAGTTTTAATCCGATATCTTTAAAACAACGAAAATAGTCCTATTTGGCCCCATAATTTCTATGGCAGCTATATGATATAATAGACCGATCTGGCCCGTTCCGACTTATATACTACCTGCAATAAAAATACCACTATATGCCAAGTTTCATTTAGATATCTCTAAATTTGAGAGATTTCACCGATCAACGTTTTTCCTTCCACTGCCAATGCAAATAAATCAGCTCATAATTTTGTTGATAAATCAAACTGGTTTGATCGATAAAACAGAGCTGAACTGAACTTACAACTGATCAGCTCAGCGAAGCTTTCAGTGTGCGCACTTTCAAGTAAACAGAGCGTTTGTTTTTTCGAGCTAAAATCTCTCACCAATAAGTTCCGCGTTTTTAGCTGCTAGTGTGCGCTTGGCCTAAGAGGCGCCGAAAAAGTGTATTCACCTCTCGCTCGCACTCATTTGGTTGCTAAATTTTAGCGCAAGTGAGTACGGAGCTTTAATGAGCAATAAATGCATTAATCTCTAATGGATAGTGCCATATAGTCGTCTTGCTCGCACTTAGGTAAAACCCTATAGTTGCTGTCAAGCCTCTAATTATTTGCCAATGAATTAAGTTTTTAATGTAGTGTCATAATGTTATTACGTGTTTATATCAAGTTCAGTATGTTAAGATGCGAAAAATCTGAATATGATTTTTTCATTCGAAAAATATAACAATATGAGACCATTTTAGTAGTATCCTTGTTAAGGTTGATTGGTTGTTTTGGTTAGATTTTTATGCATTACTTTAAAGTTCCCGATACTTAAGGTTATGTTTTTAAAGACAAATGACAACTGAAAAAAAAAATTTGAACAAAAAACCATTTTTCTGCTTGGTTTACTTTAACGCGTTTTTGACCATATATTCTTGATCAGCATCACCAGCCGAGTCGATGTAGCCATGTCCGCCTGTCTGTCGGTTTCTACGTACTCTAGTGACTCGATTTTTGAGCTAACGGACTGAAATTTTTAGCACAGTCTTATTTCTTTTGCAAGCAGTATGCACATACATATGTATATATGTACTATCTATGTACAGTCACAGCTTAAAGTATGCAGTGCATAATAGATTAAAAAAACAAGAAAGAAAGCTGACTTCGGTAAACCGAAGTTTGTATACCCTTGCAGTCTGCAATTGGATCATTAAAAATCGATCCATTTTGGTAATGTTAAAAAATATCAAATTATGTAAATTTTGTAAATTTTAGATTTTACATGTAGAATTTTACATTTTTATATAAATCGACCGATCCTTTCTATGACAGCTATACGATATAGTTGTCTGATCTTAATGAAATTAAAACCATAATTCTATAACCGTAAAAAACTGATATAGCTTGAAATTGATTGATAAACGTTGAAAAACAAAAAAGTAACATTTTTTTTTTACAACAATTTCGGCATCATTCCTATGGCAGCTATAGGATATAGTAGACCGATCTGGCCCGTTCCGACTTATATACTACCTGCAATAAAAATACCACTATATGCCAAGTTTCATTTAGATATCTCTAAATTTGAGAGATTTCACCGATCAACGTTTTTCCTTCCACTGCCAATGCAAATAAATCAGCTCATAATTTTGTTGATAAATCAAACTGGTTTGATCGATAAAACAGAGCTGAACTGAACTTACAACTGATCAGCTCAGCGAAGCTTTCAGTGTGCGCACTTTCAAGTAAACAGAGCGTTTGTTTTTTCGAGCTAAAATCTCTCACCAATAAGTTCCGCGTTTTTAGCTGCTAGTGTGCGCTTGGCCTAAGAGGCGCCGAAAAAGTGTATTCACCTCTCGCTCTTAATTTATAATTAAATATATAGTGGTCCGATTTCGGCCGTTCCGACATATATACTGCGTGCTAAAGAAATAAGACTATGCTGAAAGTTTCAGTCCGATAGCTCAAAAACTGAGAGACTAGTTCGCGTAGAAACCGACAGACGGACAGACAGACGGACAGACAGACGGACATGGCTAGATCGACTCGGCTGGTGATGCTGATCAAGAATATATATACTTTATGGGGTCTGAAATGCCTCCTTCACTGCGTTGCAAATATCATGGCAAAATTATAATACCCTCTGCAAGGGTATAAAAAAAACGATTTTCCAATTTAACGGAGTGGTGGGACGTTCGCCTGCCATGCATTAAGTTAAGAGTTCGAGCCCAAGGTCAGGCAAATGTTCTAGTTTATGTTTACTTGTGTTTATTTGTCATTTAGTTCGCCTATGTATATATGTAAATATAATAAAACATTCTGTTAAAACCAACCGTAAATAATAAAAGCTGTGTCGAAACAGCATAATAGCGAAATTAATAAATTTTTTCGTTTTTTTTTTAATTTATGGCTGAAATCTAGTTTTATACAAAACAAGAAAGAAAGCTAACTTCGGCAATATATCGTTTTAATCCGAAATCTTTAAAAACGACGAAAATTGGCTTATCTGGACCGATCGTTCATATGTCCGCTATAAGATATAGTGGTCCGACTTGGATGCAATTTTAAATGTGTGGCTATATTTAAATTAAAATGCCATTTACTAAGTTTCAATCCGATATTTTTAAAAACAACAAAAATTAACTACTTCGGGCCGATCGTTCCTTTAGCAGCTATAAGATATAGCGGTCCCATTTTCATAAAATTTAAAATGTATACCTATAATATAATAAAACGATCATATATTTTGACACCAATATCTTCAAAAACAGCGAAAATATGACATTTTGACCCTACCTTTCCTAAGGCAGCTATAAGATATAGTGTTCCGATTCCAGCCGTTCAGACATATATACTAGCTGCAATAGAAAGAAGACTATCTGCTAAGTTTCATTCGGATAGCTCAAAAACTGAAAGACTAGTTTTCGTAGCAACGGATAGACGGACATGGCTCGATCGACCCGGCTGGTGATGCTGATCAAGAATATATGTACTTTATGGGGTCGGAGATGCCTCCTTTACTGCGTTGCAAATATCATGGCGAAATTATAATACGCTCTGCAAGGGTATAAAAACATATATGAAGAAGTCGTTTCAGAATTTATAGGCGCGAGAAATCGATAGTTTTCTTGTTTTCCCACCAAATGGGAAAGTTAAAAAAGGAATTTATAAAATTTTTTCAAATTTAAAATATTTTACGATTTGTTTTATGGTTTTAAAGTTTATTGCAATTGTGCACCTCTCTATTTGGCTCTACATGTATTTTTACATAAATGTATGTACAGTGCATGTAAAAGGTTAGGTATATGGGATCTTTGCTACTAATTTTAATGAGTAATATCTCGAGAAAGCGAATTTTCCCAGATATGTGTTGTATACCAAAAGTTGAGCCATCTCAAGGGCTATATGGCCTTGAGTAACTATCAAAATCGTTAGAGCCATTTTTGAAAAATTACAAAAACTTAAAATTAAGTTTAATTATAAATTCTTAAAGCTATTATCATTTTAAAATACCTTTCTAACGACATAGATCACGTTTCTGTAGCTTTAGTCGTTTAGAAGTTATCGGCGCGGGAAATCTAGCTTTTTTAGCTGTTTTCCCGTCAAACTAGCGGGAAACCAAAAAGTCGTTGTTAATAAAATAAAAGTGGACTCTAAAAAAAAAAATCGACACACAGACAGACAGACAAACAACAGGACCAACGTTTTCATTTCGGAAAGGCCGTTAAAATCTTGTTTATTGAATATCTTTTGAACTGAGTATCAGATCGGGATGATTGAGGTGTCATTCGACGCGTATTTGAAGCTAGATCACAGCAAAATTAATTTTCTAGATTTTTGCTCCACCTGCCCCAACAGCTCCAATTTTCAAAGTTTTCAATTTCGTACTTTCACTTCCATTTCTCCAGAACTAATCCGTTTTTGAAAAATCTTAGTATGCATTTTTAAAGAAGTTTACAATACCTTTCGATTAAGATATAAATGATTTTGATCGGATTATCGTAGCAGACTTTCAATTCTACGGCTCTATATAGTAGACTCCTTGCGCACCACAGTCTCGGTGCTCATCGTCACTACGCGGACTGCCGTCAACAGTGATAAAAAAAGGAAGAAACGCAAAAAAAAAAAACTGAAAAAGCTAACATAAAGTTTTGGGGGCAGTCAGGGCTCGAACCCACCAGCCAGACCGCTACAGCCTTAGGGGGATGTCTTAAAATTCGAACTTTATTGCTAGTAACTCCCATGCTCATCATCCGATTATACTCAAATTTTTTTAAATCGACCACTCAAGCCTATTTATTTAATTTGTCTATTTACTTTTACCCAAAAATAACGAGCACAGCTAATATACTGTTTTTTATGATTTTTGGGGGCGGAAGTGGGCATGGCCAAATTTTAAAACAAACTTGATCTGCGTGCAACAGATTCCAATGCTGTCACCAAATTTGGTGACTCTAGCTCTTATGGTCTCTGAGATCTGTTTATTAACACGGACGGACGGACAGACGGACAGACGGGCATGGCTAAATCGATTCGGCTGGTGATGCTGATCAAGTATATATCAGGGGTCGGCAGCGTCGTGTACACTGTGCATAGGAAAAATTGTCAGGCAGCGCTGTGGGCACATATATAGTATAAGCGCTTCTTGTTTGTTCGGGATTCTGTTAGGCTGACGTAGCAAACTTCGGAGCTATGTAAAAACAACTTCGTTTATGTATGTTCAGGTGCCGCTGCGGCAGAACATGATGAAATAACATAAGGTGGTCCCATCGGCAACAGACATCCACTTATTGTATGCTTGCAATAAGTGCGAGTGAAAGGAAAGTAAACTGAGTGTCGTATTGAGTGTGAGTGAGGCGGCAAGCAAACGTGCACTGATATAGTGGATACTTCGTAAAACTTCGGCTCCGACGGGACCACCTTATGTTATTTCATCATGCGGCAGAAAAGCTACCAAGTAGCCTGTACACAATTGCTCGGTTCTCGAAGCAGCAGAGAAGCAAATTGTTCGGGTATGTTAGTATCATTCGGGTCTGTTAATATCATTCGGGTCTTTTAGGTTCGCACACATACGCACTAAAAAACTGTGTGTGTCTGGGTGCCCCCTTCTGCCTGTTACATACATTATCGGTTGGCACTAACTTATAATACCCTTGTACCCCTATGGGTACCGGGTATAATAAACAAAAATTCTTTGAAATGAGCGGGAATTGAACTCATGCTTTATTTTTGCCAAAAACAACACATACCCGGCAGTCAGACCTCTAGGCTACACCCTATATTATTTAATTCGCAGCAAATTTCGTACTAAGGAATGTGCCGAAAAGAAACTGCACACTTTCGATTGTCAAAAGCTCTCAGTGGGAGCTTTGGATCATGCCATGCGATGCACCGTTAGAAAGCTCTATTCATTCTGCGTTGTTTGCATCTCTCTCTTTCACTATTCGTTTTGCACATTTCGCAATGCCTCGAATTGAAGAGCACGTTCGCCAAAAAATTGTGCACAATTACTGTACAGAAAACGGTGTTTCGTACCGAAATTTGGCAAAACGCTACAAAGTTAGTGTTAACAGTGTTAAAATATTATAATAAAGTTTGGGGAGACATGCTCTAAAAGATTTGCCAAAGACTGGTAGAAAAAAGGTCCAAGTGATGCCAGCGTTGATAAGAAGGTGCTGGCCTTAATTCACAAAAATCCCTCGATGTCAGTTCGAGATTTGGCCAAAAGACGCACACGAGTACAAGTATGGTTCAACGCATAAAACAACGGGATGGACTAAAGACGTATAAAAAACAAAAAGTTCCAAAAAAAAGTCTGCGTCAACAAGAAGTCGGCAAAACGAGTGCGCAGACTTTATGATCGCTTGCTCACTGATGCAGTCGAATGCGTTGTAATGGACGATGAAACGTATGTAAAATTAGACTCCAAAACTTTACCAGGCCCCAATTTTACACAAAAGCCAAAGGTGAAACCGTTGACGACTCGGTCACCAAAATAGAAGTGGACAAATTTGGGGAGAAAGTCCTGATATGGCAGGCAATTTGCACCTGTGGCTTAAAAAACCAGCCCATTTTTACAAAGGCACAATTAACGCTGACGTTTATCAAAGAGAGTGCATTAAAACGTCTAATACCTTTCTATCGAAAACACAACGTGTCGACTATATTTTGGCCAGACTTAGCGTCAGCGCACTATGCCAGTCAACATTGGCGCTCCTTGAGGCGGAAAACATCAAGTTTGTTACAAAAGAGGAGAACCCACCAAATTGCCCAGAGCTGCGTCCCATTGAGAGATATTGGGCCATCGTTAAGCGTAATTTAATAAAAATGGTAGTCTCTCCCAAAACAACACAGACATGAAAAAACTGGATGCGTTCAGCCGGCAAGGTCACCAAGGAGGGTGTGCAGAACCTGATGAAAGGAGTTAAGCAAAAATTCGCTCAAAAATAAGATGTTAATTTTTTAAATTCTTTTTATAATAATTTAACGTTTAAGTTTTGCTTTAAAAAAAACAAAAAGAAAATTGAAATCGAATAAAAAACATGAAAGTTATAGTAGAAAGAAAGTGTGCAGTTTCTCTTCGGCACATTCCTTAAATATCTTTAACACTGTTGCTCCAAAAATCGGCATTATTTTTAGGAGAGCCAATCGCTTTTCATTCGGCACGCGCCTAAAAATATTATTCGTTGGGATTTTAAGCTTTTAAATAGTTTTCGGATATTAAGCTTATAAATAGTTTAAAAAGCGTAATTTTCATTGCGAATAGTTTTAATTAATGATTTTTCTTATTCGACAGTGAGTTTGTTCGGGAAGTGAAATTTTGGAAGAACACTCGACTGTAGCTTTCTTATTTGTTTTTTTTTTATGCAAACGCTTTTTCTATGAATCAGCTTTGGCGCCATTTAATAACACAGGTCGACAAAAATCGACCTTTTTTTTGCCGGCGAATAAAAGCCATTGATTCTGATAGATCTGAACCGGTACATTACGAGTCCGAAACTGAAAAGTTTCCATCACCCACCAATTTTGAGAAAATCGCGGTCAAAGTATCATGCACTGCTTGAATCGGCACTTTTCAAGGCTTAATAACTCCCAAACCTTATGTTGCCCAGAGCGGGTATTCAGCTTAAAAAGAGCTTTAGCCTTTCTACTTCAATATTAGACAATAATATCCAATGGGAGACCTCCTGTTCTTTAGTTATAATGCATTTTACAAACTTAAATTTGTCACAAATTTTTGCTATGTTGTAGCCCTGATATTTCGAACATTTTTGTTAGAGACTACTTTGGGTTCGGAACATTGATGTTTCTTCAAACTTTCCAAGAATTAATTGTAATTAAGTTGAATACATTAAGAACAAATTCAACTTTGTATATAAATATGATAATCAAAAATGTCCAGAAAATGTGTTTTCGGCCCATAGAACGTTTGTTTTGTGTACTTAAATTATAATGCCAAACCAATGTTTCTAACCAAAGCCAAGACTCTCACCTGATTTGTTAAATTTCAGGGCTACAACATAGCAAAAATTTGTGACAAATTTAAGTTTGTAAAATGCATTATAACTAAAGAACAGGAGGTCTCCCATTGGATATTATTGTCTAATATTGAAGTAGAAAGGCTAAAGCTCTTTTTAAGCTGAATACCCGCTCTGGGCAACATAAGGTTTGGGAGTTATTAAGCCTTGAAAAGTGCCGATTCAAGCAGTGCATGAT
Organism: Drosophila triauraria; assembly: GCA_014170255.2. Classification (NCBI taxonomy): domain Eukaryota; kingdom Metazoa; phylum Arthropoda; class Insecta; order Diptera; family Drosophilidae; genus Drosophila; species Drosophila triauraria. The sequence goes on from CM024336.1 coordinate 26,175,315, forward strand.
ACTTTGACCGCGATTTTCTCAAAATTGGTGGGTGATGGAAACTTTTCAGTTTCGGACTAGTAATGTACCGGTTCAGATCTATCAGAATCAATGGCTTTTATTCGCCGGCATTTTTCTTGTCGACCAGTGTAATTAAAAGGCGAATCATATGTAATATGACAATCGCCTCTTATTGTATAATATTCTGAATGGCTCAGTGGTTTGAGTGGCCGTTGTAGTTTAGTTTTGCAAGATCGGCCCGTGCTCAGTCCCGGCGAAAACCAAAAAATTTATATATTTTTTCATTTTTATTTTACTAGCTTATTAACTTTTTCCTTTTTCATTCAATTTTTGGTAAACAAAACATTATAATAATAACATACAAAATATTGAAGAAAAAGAAGTAAGACAATTTGCAGTTTGCGCTAGGGGATCGATTCCTCGACCCGGTCGGCTGCTTGCAGCTTCGCAACAAGCATTAAGTGTCTGTTAGACCTTTTTCTGAAATTCCCACTTTATTTCATAATATATCCCAAGTTTATTATCCGATATTAAAATTTTTTTTTAATTATCCAAATTTCAAAACAAACTTGATCTGCGTGCAACGGAATACAATGCTGTCCCCAAATATGGTGGCTCTGCTCTTATAGTCTCCGAGATCTGTTGACCAACACGAACGGACAGACCAACAGGGCTAAATCAACTCGTCTAATTTTTCTGATCAAGAATATATATACTTTATGGAGCCGGAGATGCCTCTTTCTGTCTGTTACATGCATTCTCGGCTTGCACAAAGTTATAATACCCATGTACTCTATGGGTGCCCTAAGGTAGCACGTTTCCGTAGCTTTAGTCATACACACAAGTAGTCGCCTTGCGCACACTATCGGCGCTTATTGTCCGGCCGTCCAGAGTGTTATATGTATATTGTTTGTTTTTTTTTAGAACCTAAAAAAATATGGAGCTACTGTTTATTAATAGGTAAGTTAAACCAAAGTATTATATAAATTTAACAATTTTTGTTTTTATTTTTTATTTTTATTTTATTATTTTATATTACTATTATATTTTTTTATAAATTCGAAATTTCCATTGTTCATAAATTGTTAGGAAATTTCTTGGGATGACTAACTGCTTACACATTTTGTTGACCGTATTCCCAATGTATATATTACATTTTGTTCTCTTTCCTCTCGGTTAGCTCAGTTAACAGCAGAATTCATCACTAGTTCAATGTTGACTCAGGTCAAAACGTCAAGCCGGAGAGGTAATGCCAGGGGATTATAAGAACATAATGTACGAAAGTAACTGTTGGCGTTTTTCATGTTCCCTTGCACAACTCAACTCAATCAGGCCATAAAATTCATCGATAACCGAAAAATGCGTTGATGGGGGTTCGCCAGCGGTTTTGTTAGCATCGCGACGTGGAAAGCGATCCAGACCATGTTGAAAACTATTTGAACCAATCGACTGAGACACCCAGGGTCCCGCTGTATTGGCGATATGTACATATTTACGTACATTTAGATGGAGTACACGGTGTCGAAACCGAAAATAGAGAATTGGGTCGGACACATGGCAACTCAAGCATAGCCGAAGCCAAAACTGAATTCGAGCCTGGGGCTGAAACAAATTGAAATCGATAAGTGTTGGTCGAAAATCAGTTGCCTTTTAGTACACTTATGTGGCTGGTGCTGCCGCGCTGGAATATTTAAATTTTGACCCAGCACCAATTCAAATAAATTTGTGGCGTAATGTGCAGCTGTGTGTGTTTTTATTTCAGTTTCGGTCAGTGTGCGGCTTGTCTCTCTTTCCTTCCCTCACTATACATATCTAACGCGCTCTCACAGTTTTTGTACCCTTGCAGGGTATTATAATTTTTTGAAGAAGTTTGTAACGCAGTGAAGGAAGCATCTCCGACCCCATAAGGTATATATATTCTTGATCAGTATCACCAGCCGAATTGATCTAGCCATGACCGTCAGTCCATTTGTCTATCTGTCCGTTGCTATGCAAACTAGTCTGTCAGTTTTTGAGCTACCTGAATGAAACTTTTAATATAGCCTTCTTTCTAATGCAGTATATACACCTGCCATAAAAAGTCTGCGTACAAGAATGTTCTGTAACTTTGGCTTTAAAAAAAAGTGTAAGAAAAATAGTAAATAGTAATACATTTTATTAGCTTTCTTGTGATGTAATTCACTAGTTTCTAGCTCCTAAACTTTAGACAATATACCAAAAAATGTAATACAATGAGGTGTCGACAGCAGAAGACTAAATTGAAATGTAAGTTGCATTTCAATATTTGGTTTATATATTTTTCCATATTAAACCGAAAGTTTTATTATAGAGTTTTAGTAGCTAGTTGATAAAGTTGTTCGATCTTAATAATATTAAACCCGTAATTCTAAAACCATGAAAAACCGATATATCTCAAAATTTATAGATTTACGTTGAACAACACAGAAGTTAAAATTTATTTTTATATAATTTTGCCATAATTTTAATAGCAGCTATAAGATACACTGTCCGATTTTGGCCGTCCCGACAAATATACTGCTTGTGAAAGAAATTAGACTATGCTAAAAATTTCAGCGCGATAGCTCGAAAACTGATAGACTAGTTCGCGTAGAAACAGACAGACGGACAGACAGACAGACGGACATGGCTAGATCGACTCGGCTGGTGATGCTGATCAAGAACAGAGATACTTAATGTGGTCGGAGATTTCTCCTTCTGCCTGTTACAAACATTATCGGTGAGCACTAACCTTTACCGTATGGGTACCGGGTATAAAAAGGTGGTGTAAAATCGATCTGCCAAATCGATTATATGGCGGCTTGTAGCAATTAACGATTTATTGAGAAAGAGCTGTTGGTAACTAAACGTGATAGCCGAGCACGCGATGTCTTCGTCTTTCATAAGTCTGGTCGGCATGGGGTAGGTTAGCTAAGAATTAATGAACCGCCACGTTATAATGCTCGTATGCTAGTCGAAAACAATTTAAGTTCACGTACTATATATTTTTGGAAGGATGAGGGCTAAGAGAGGGACTTAGAGAGAAGAATACTAAAGGGAGGAAAGAACAGAAGAATAAGATAACAAAAGATAAAAGGGACACACTTGACTATTCGTCCTGCAATTCATACTTAGGATCCCTTGGAGTGACTAGCGTTTACTCCTACTAGTGCACTTTGATTTCAATGACCCCCGGATAAGGAGAGATTTAGCTAATGTTCATTTTATAAACGTTTATTCTTAGAGTAAATAATATCCTAGTAATTTCATCATTATCGGGGTAATAATACTATATTTAATTTTTAAACAATATTCCTAAACTTCAATTTATTTTCCTCTTACAGTAATAGCATTTATTATTTATATTTTAGTTAAAAATATTGGCAAAACATGTTGAATTCTAAAGCATTTAATTTCGAACTTCATTTCAAATCACTGGCAAAGAGAGATAACATGTTGCTGGAAGAGAACGGGGTTAATATAAAATAAATAGTAACAGCAATATATATATGTATATATATATATAATATAGTAACAGAATATATTAATTTTTAACGAATGTGTTTCATGTTCTCATTATTATTAGCTGCATGTGTAATGTGGAAGTTATGACAAGCTTTACTTAGAAGTACCGCTCAAAAGCTCCAATGGCATAATCAAGAAAAAGAAGAAATTTACTTGGCTGCAGAAAGCGCATAGCTTACGGCCGGCGACGGAAAAAACTAATTTAAATTTTCATGTATTGGAACAAGGCAATATAAGGTAAAAAGGTGTGAAAGACAACTTACAGTCGATCCAATCCTGCGGCAAAAGATCTGCTGGCATTCCTTTTAAAATTGTTATTTCGTCGATGACTTCTTTTGCATGTTTATTGTTTTTCTTTGCTTTTTATTTTCATTGTATTTGATTTACTTTAAGCTTTTCGTTATTTTTCTTTCATGAACGTGGATCGAAGTTTAAACTGCGAATTTACACTTTACATTGCACATTCACTTTTAGTTTGTTCTTTTCGTTACTTGTTCTTTCTTTTCACTTATAAATAATATTTTGGTTTTTATACCCGGTACCCATAGGGTACAAGGGTATTATAAGTTAGTGCCAACCGAGAATGTATGTAACAGGCAGAAGGAGAAATCTCCGACCCTATAAAGTATATATATTCTTGATCAGCGTCACCATCCGAGTCGATTTAGCCATGTCCGTCTGTCCGTCTGTCCGTCCGTCCGTCCGTCCGTCCGTCCGTCCGTATGAAACAACAGATCTCAGAGACTATAAGAGCAAGAGTTACTAAATTTAGTGACAACATTGGAATCTGCTGCACGCAGATCAAGTTTGTTTTAAAATTTGGCCACGCCCACTTCCGCCCCCGAAAATAATAAAAAACGGTATATTAGCTATAGGCGTGAATTTCGACCTAAAGTAAATAGATAAACTTAATAAGTAGGCAATCGGGGACGTGTTCTGAAAATTTGAGTAAAATCGGATGATAAACATAGAAGTTATTAAACAATAAAGTTTCTGAGAGAAAGAGAGAGAGAGAGCGCACTGCTTAGGAATAATTTCGCGTGTCTGAGCACTTAGCTTTTAGGTGACAGTAGAGAAAAAAAGTGTTGCGTGCTTTCGAGCGCAGTATTAATTCGTAATGCAGCTGCGTACAGCTGCATAATTAGTCTTTTTTGAACGTTGCTCAACATGTTTTTAGTAACATATGACTTTATTTGTCAACTTTTTGTTTTTTCATGTCCGTGTGATATTAAATTTCACGGGCAATACTTTGGGTACCGGGTATCTCACAGTCGGTCACTCGACTGTAGCTTTCTCACTTGTTTTTTTTTTGTATTAGGTTCTATCGATATTTTTGTTCACCGTTCGTAGATTTAAGCCATTGTCGCTACTGAAATTTAGCGTGGACTGGTAAAGACGCCTAAGCTTTTCCAATGGGACTTTCTTAAATACTGGTGGACATCTGAGCCTCTAATCTAATAATCCACTGATCTGTCGCTGCTTACGCTGACGGCTGCTCGCTGCTTTACGCTGACGGCTGCTCCAGGTGCCAAGCCTCTGAATTAATCCCAAAAAAAAAAAATATCGCAGAGCAAAAGAAATATCAATTAGCACTCCCCTTGTATTGGATGCGACGACGAAATATTTACCCTGAATTTGGGATCTTGGCATCTGCTAACTGAACGTGCTCTGAACGTGCTCTTCTACGGTCGCAGCTAGAATTTAGCCGTTTATCGCTATTTAAAACAAATAACCTACTTAGCTTGTGCCTTCCCCTGTTCTCTTATGATACTCACAATTGGGTCCGATTACCGGTTGTCGGGGTCGGCAACGTTGCAGTGGTCTATAAATGATAACTATCAACGGGAGACAACTGATCTGGATGGCGGTCGAAGTGGAAAAGACTGAGCTGGGAGCGTGGATTTGGAAGGTACCCCCAAAACGGAAATATAGATCTGTCAACGTTGACACTACTCAGCTGATAGCAATTTTTGAAGTTGCCAGTATGATCAGTTATTTATTATTATTTTTTTTATTTTTTGTAAGCTCGAACAAGCTCTCTACAGGTTATATGAAATAATGCCCCAAAGTATGTGATATTTGGTAGGCTATATAAAAAATGCATTTGATTTAATTGCTTCAAATTTATGTTTATTTCTTTATGCAAAATAAAAAAATAAAAGAGCTACAGTCGAGTGTGCTCGACTTTGAGATACCCGGTACCTTAACGATTGTGCTTTACATTAAAAGGCAATTTGAAACAATATATTCTATATAATACTACTTCGATACTTCTTGAAATATATAGCCACTCAAATTAGCTCCCATGCATGGCCTAGCGGTCTAATTGACGGGTTAACGTTTTTTATGCAAAAAAAAGTCCGAGTTCAAATCCCGGAACCACCTGAACCACCCGGCGAGTTTTTGAGCTATCTGGCTGAAACTTTCAGTATAGTCTTATTTTTTTAGCACGCAGTATATATGTCGGAACGGAACGAAATCGGACCACTATATCCTATAGCTGCCATTGGAATGATGCCGAAATTAATGTAAAAAAAAATGTAACTTCTTTGTTTTTTAACGTATATCAATCAATTTCAAGATATAGCGGGTTTTACGGTTATAGAGTTACGGTTTTAATTTCATTAAGATCAGACAACTATATCATATAGCTGCCATAGCTGCCACGCAAACGATCGGTCGATTTATATAAAAATGTAAAATTCTACATGTAAAATGTAAAATTTACAAAATTTGATATTTTTCAACATTACCAAAATGGATCGATTTTTAATGATCCAACTGCAGACTGCAAGGGTATACAAACTTCGGTTTACCGAAGTTAGCTTTCTTTCTTGTTTTTTCTTCTTTTTATTCCATTAATACATTTTAAATAAGTTCTGTCAAATTTAGGTTATGAATGTGAATTTTTGTTATTTTTTGCCATTTCTCGCTTACGCTCTTTCTGTTTTACAGATCTGGGTCAATCTGGTTTTTTGGGTCAAAAGTCGATCCTTTTTCTCTTTCATCTATATTACTTGTCCAACTATATTACAATTAAAAGCATCTTTTCATTAAGAAAATGTAGAAGCTATTAGATGTGACAATCGCTGGCAATTACGCAATAAACGGCATAGCCTAGAGGTCTAAGCGGTGGGCAAACGATTTTTAAGCGAGAAAGATTCGAGTTAAAACGCCGCAAAATCCAATTCATTTTTTTTTAAATTTTGATGTTCTGGCTTTTCAGTTTTTTCCTATTTATTCCGTAAATACATTTTATTTCAGCTCTGCCAAAATTAGGTTAACATTTTGGAAAATTGACCCGAGTTCAATTCCGATACAAAACCAAAATTAATTCTTTTTTATTTATTTTTATTCTAAATTTTTTTGTCATTGTTTTCCGGGTATAATAAATAGAAAGAAAAGGAAGAAATGCAATAAAAAACAGAAAAAAAAAAAACCATAAAAAGTTTTGACGCGGTCGGGGCTCGAACCCACGACCTAGACGGCTACGCAGCTTGAAATAGCAGCGTTTTAGGGGGGCTTTGTAACATTCTAACCCTATTCCTAATATCTTTTATGTTTGTCATCCGATTTTACTGACATTTTCAGAAAACGTCCGCGAAAGCCTATTTATTTATTTTACCTATTTACTTTAAGCCGAAAATAACGACTATGGCTTTTATAACGTTTTGTATGATATTCGGGGGCCGAAGTGAGCGTGGCCAAATTCTAAAATAAACTTGATCTGCGTGCAACGGATTAGAATGCTGTCACCAAATCTGGTGGCTCTAGCTCTTATAGTCTCTGAAATCTGCTTACCAACAAGGACAGACGGACATGGCTAAATATTCTCGGTTGGGTAGAGGGTATAAAAACGCAAGAAAAACATAGTGCGACTGCCATTACATAATATAAGATATAGCCTAGGGGTCTGATTGTTGGGCTGAAGTTTGTTTTTGCAGCGAATTGGATAAAATAGGATGACCAGACAGCTCGACTTGCGTCGATAGCACCCAGTGACCGTTTGGTCAACTGTGTTGTCTGAAAGAACAATAGAAGGAGCTAGGAATGGGAGGAGGTTGATATTTAGTTAGAGGGAGGGTCGGGTTCTTTTGTCTGGCATCTAATGGCCAGCTCCGTTTGGTTGCGGGAGCCACCTGAACCACCCGGTTGAGTCCATGAAGAGCGCCAGATACTCCTATAAGCACACTTATCCTGTTCTTTGTGAAGTGTAGGAGCTCGGAAGTGCATTTTGGATTATATCTTGTTTTGGACACCTCGCAACCAGTTGCTGTTGCCCATTGTTCAGCGGCCACTGTCCTTGTGGTACCCTTGAGTTCCGTTAGGTCATGTTGGATCGACTTCTTTAAGTCGGTTACAGCGAGACTTGTTGATGATGCTGAGCCGGATCTAACGCACTCATTAGCCGCCTCGTTACCTGGGACACCCATGTGTCCTGGTACCAAGACAAGTCTGATTAAGTGCGGTTGACATCGGTTCAGTGCCATAACTGTGTCTCGGAATAGTTTGATTTTTTAGAGCTGCTTGGCTATCGCCGTAGATCGATACGTTCCTCGGGTTGTCGCCCAGGGTATGTATCAATTTGGTAGGCTTGAGGAGGCGTTGGGCTTGAAGCCTTATCGCATTCCTTGCTGACATATGCTTCAGGAAAAACTCCAATAGGTTTCAGTTAAGTATCACATCAAGTTCTGTTTGGGGGGTAGAACGAATACATCCTGTTACACCCAGGCAAGCATGGCTTTGTACTTCATCTCCTCTGAGTTTTTCTTCCAGAAGAGCTTAGAGTCAAGTATTACTCCGAGGTATTTTGCCTCCTTTGATAGCTTGAGCTGTGTTCCCCCCAGCGTTGGGAGTGTAAAGCCCGTAATCTTGTATCTTCGGGTGAACAGAACAAGCTGGGTCTTTTGTGGGCTGGCCCCCAGACCGTTTCAAAAGTTTACTGATTGTTGGAAGAAGGTCGTTTAGGACCAGATTCCGTAACAAGAGGGATATGACTTCTCCCTGAGGGGTTCCCCTGGTCGCTCTTGCCTTAATGGTCGATGCGCAGAGTTGAGCATTTATCAATCGGGTGTGAGCCTATGGTGGCGAGTGCCGTAGTTATAGACTCGATCCTGACATTGTTGAAGGCACCCTCTATGTCTAGAAATGCCGCCAACGTAAACTCTTTCCTCTGCAGTGTGTTTCAATTGTGCTGACTACTTTTAAGGTAGGCGTGTTGAGTCCTGCTAAAAGTGTGAGAAGTTAGCTTACTTCTAAGGTAAGTATCCAAGAGTCGCTCCAGCTTTTTGTCTTTCGGCGAGCAGTAGTTAATTGCCTCCCGGCTCCTCACTGATGCTGGAGGTGGAGTTCTCACCTTCATCATCAGTGTTCAGGTAGCCCAGAAAGTGCGTGTTCATGAGGAGTTCCAGAGATTCCTTGCTATCTTTTGCGAATGTACCATCCGGGCCACAAAGCAGGCCTGGTGTGGCAGGATCTTTCGCCAGCAGCCTTCAAAGTCTGGACGCTTCGTTGTGCTGGTCGGAGGCTCCAGCCCAACACCTTAGCTAGATACTGCAAGATCCTGGGCGGCAAGTGATGCATCACTCGGTTGCCAAAACTGTGCAGCATCCAGACGCAGCCAGAGGATTTCCACCGGTTTGCAACGAACTAACTACCCTTTTGGTACCGGGTAAATTTGCCAAATCGGTTATATGGCGGATATATAAAATAATGCCCCACAGTATATGAAATTTGGAAGGTCATACAAAAAATTAATTTCATTTAATTGCTTCAAATTTATGTTTATCAGGCAGGTTCCGGTTTTCGTTTCCGACCAAAAATGAACGTATTCGTTTTCAGGTGCTCCGGTTTTTACAAACTTTTTGTTATCGTTTTGTTATCGAAATACTTAATTGTTTTAATTGCTCAAATTAATGTTTGAATGTTTTGGAAAGTAAACGGAATGTTTAAATGACTTTACTTTTTTTCATTGTTTGTTTTAAAACCAAGTATTGTTTATTTATCGGTTCAAAAGGGCTGCCACTCTTTTAACAGTGTTATACATTTTTAAGTGGTAAAAGTATTATAGGTATATTTATAAAAAACTTGTGTTTTCCTCCTAGAACATTATAATTGCTCACCTTTTAATGTTACAAGCATTTCGACTAGAATGTTTGGTTTCAATAATACGGCTCTAAAGATTTGCTGGGCTGAAAGGTCGCTTCGTAGTAGTCGGATTCTGCTGGAAACCCGAGTCAAGCCTCTTGCCAGATGATTTGGGTGCACAGTAAGCTTTTCTCTTTCAAAGTGAACGATCGTGTTTTTGTTTTGCGCCTCGTACTTTGGTAAAGTCTTTGCTGTTATTTAAAACTTCTATCTTGTGTCAATATTAATTCACCGTTTCACTTCGCGTGTGCATGAAGCTGTTTTTGTGTATTAATTACTATATAAGGGGTATATTAGTTTTGTTGTCTTGTTCTCGGCTCTGCACTGACACTTTTTTTGCTGCGTTTTTGATAGAATTTGAATTAAGTTTGATTTTAGTTTATTGTGGACTTGTCGTTAAAATGAGTGATGCATTGACAAGTGATTACTTCGCATTAAATTTTAATTAAATTTTTTAATTTAACTTTTTTTCTCTCAGTGTTCATTTTGTAGCAATAAAACGGCGTCGATACATGTGTGCGTGTGTTTTCTTTTGCTTGTGCTGGTAAGGGCACTGCCGTAAGGCAACTTTGAGCACACCTGAACTACATATATTAATTTTAAATTAGTTTTGTGTAGCGATTGCCTATCTGCATTTTTGCATTCCTCTTTGTGCTTTATCCGTTACGCCGATTTTACAGCTTGACGACTTAAGCTCCCTAACACTCGCTCTCTTGCTCTCTCTTAGTTCAAGTAACTACTCTTATTTTCTCTTATCTTCTAACTGGTACAGTGGTAAGTCACTATAATGTCCCCTAGTATTATCTGTGCAATTAAAACCTGCAAGAAGGTAATTTCAAATAATGACCCTAATATCGGTTACTGCCTTTGTGATAATGTTGTGTACACCAAGTGCATTGATTGCACAGGCCGGGCGCACTGTGGCTCGTTTTCTCAAAACACGTTGCAAAATAATTAACTTTTGATCTATTGAAGGTATCTACTTAATTTTTTTTTATAATAATTAACATATATCCAAAATTTTTTAGGTAGTACGTTTTTTAGGTTACGCCCACCAAAAGAGGCGTAATTAATTCGACAAACTAAAACTTTTGATTCAAAATGATTAAACATATTTTTTAATACTCATTCTGTAAAAATTTATAAACAAAAATATATTAACAAAAAAAAATTTTTCTTTTGCAACGTCGGTATTTGAACCCATACTTTTTGCTGCCCTGCATTTTGCCATACTGGCCGACGACGTAGGGTCAGTTTGGCAGCATGAGTTGGTATGATAAATTATCAATAACTCGAAATGCGCACAATTGTAGCAATGGTGTTTTTTTTTTAGTTTGTTAGTTGAATATCTCCACTAATTTGTAGTATTATCTAGAGCTCGGCGAAATATGGCATTTTTTTTATTTTCCACTAAAAATAGAAAATATGGAAAAAAACAGACTTTTTTTTTTAAATCTAAAAAAAATAGAAGTGCAAACAAAAATTTCCATTTTCTTTTTAATTCAGATTTAAAATTGGTTCCTTAAAACAGAAAAATATTTTTTTTTCTTTGAGCTTAACTACTTTTTTAGAAAAATAAATTTAAATCTGTCGATTTAGCGAGTTTTCTTACCTTTTTGCAACTACAGAAAAATGGTTAAACTTTGAGCAGCGATTATAAGTACAAAAAAAATGTAAATTATAAAATTTGGTTTTTGAATAGCTTGATCAATTCCTAATTGAATGGTATCAAAACATTTGCTAAATTCAACAACCCGAAATCCGACTTTTGCAACGAGTTTTCGGAAAATGAGCCACAGTGGGGCGGCTGAAACTACTAAAAACATTGGACTGCGCTACTGCTGTAGGTTGAAAAGGAAATGATGTCATTTATGCGGCAAACCAAAAATAGTTTTGAGGAGGTTCTTGTTAGTTTTCGTAAAACTAATGAGGTGCTCCTGGCGCTGGACTCCCAGTTTAATGGCCTTAAGCTATTAAATGAGTCCCCTAAACGTAAAAAACCACGGTTGGCACACCGCATTTGGGCGGATCCCAACAACTCGCTGACTGACTACTAGGGAAAATATCAAACTTAGCCAGCTAAGAAAGTCCACTGCTTTCGCAAAGCGGATTTTCGACGGCTGAATAATTTCATATATGACTTTGGTTGGTCCGATCTCTACATGGGCGCCTTGGAATTTTTTTTAACAATGTCGTGAACTCCTTTTTTACCGAATGTGTTCTGTTGTACTATCCGTCAATCTTAAATAAGCCTCCCTGGATTAGTAAAGAATTGACACGCCTCAAAAACATTAAGTTCAATCTTTTATATTAATTTAAACGCAACGGTTCTCAAGCTGTCCGTTCTCGCTATTTAGCGGCTCGGTCTAAGTTCACCGTGCTTAACGCGCAGTGTTATAAAAATTATTTGACTCGTTGTAGAGTTCAGTTAGCGCAGGACCCAAAACAGTTTTATAATTTTGTCAACACTAAACGTAAGCCTATTACACATCCTTCCTCGCTTTCATTTGAAAATACGACAGCCAACAATGATCAGGCAATCGCCAATCTTTTTGCTCAGTTTTTTCAAACTACTTATTCTCCGTCATCCGATTTAAATCAAACCTAGTCTTATACCATGCCCAAATCAAACATAGTCTTCAGTCCTAGCTTAAACAAAAGCTCCCCTCTTTTGGATCTTCAACGTGTCAAGCCGGTTTATTCGCCAGGTCCCGACGGAATACCAGGCTGTGTGCTTGGGTATTGTACCAAGTCCCTGTGCAGTCCCGTCCTTAAATTGTTTACCTTATCCTTAGAAACTTCCCAATTTCCCCTTATTTGGAAGGAATCATTCGTGATTCCTCTCCACCAAAAAGGTAGCAAGGTGGATGCTAACAACTATAGAGGAATCTCTAAGTTGTCAGCCATCCCAAAACTTTTCGAAAACGTAATTACAGCACCTGTGTAGATCAGTAATTTCTCCAAGCCAACATGGATTTATTAAACGAAGATCAACGACTACTAATCTTCTGGAGCTCACTTCTTTCATTATAAGGGGCTTTCCACAAAATTTGCAGACAGATGTGATCTATACTGATTTCAGTAAAGCATTTGACTCCGTTAATCATTCCCTTCTTGTTAGGAAACTCGACTTAATGGGTTGCCCTGTCTATCTTCTTAGGTGGATCTTAAGTCAAATGAATGGCAGGACGCAAAAGGTCCTATTTAAAAACAACTTGTCGAATGGTCCCCGTGTTACCTCTGGTGTCCCACAAGGAAGCCACCTGGGTCCCTTACTTTTTACATTATTTATTAACGACTTGCCCACAGTTTTGACTAACTCATGAGTACTCATGTTGGGTGACAAGGTTCAACTTTGCGTGCAATACAAGGAAGGCGCCAGTCGGATTTAAAAACAGATCTTAATAACTTTCAACAATGGTGCAGTGCAAACTTATTAAACCTAAATGGCTCCAAATGCAAGCTGATGACATTCTCACGTGTCTCTCCCAAGCTTTCGACTTATACGCTGAACTGCTGCTCTTTGGAAAGGATAACTCTAGTTGACGATTTGGGTATCCGCCTAGATCCTAAACTGGAGTTTATTGACCATATTTCGTGCATTGTGAATAAAGCCAGGGGTGTGCTTGGATTTATTAAACGGTGGTCGAAGAAATCCGTTGACCCCTACGTTAAAAATAATTTATACACTTCGTCCTATTTTAGAATATGGATCTTGCGTTTGGAGTCCACAGTGGGACGTCCACAGCAAACGCATTGCGTCAGTTCAAGAGACTTTTTACTTTTCGCTCTTCTTATCTTAAACTGGGATGCAAGCCTTTGGTTGCCATCGTATTCTAGTAGACTTCTCCCAATTAACCTACCCTCCTTAGCAAACCGTAGAACGATGCTAGACATTGTCTTTATGTATAACCTTATCTGTGGTGACGTGGAAGGCACCGATCTTTTGGCGCAGTTGAATTTCCACGTACCATGTAGAACCACTAGATCCTACTTGCCTTTAGTTTTGCACCACTGTAGAACCTCGAAAGAAATGCATGAGCCCTTTAGAGTACTATGTGCAATTATAATTGTAAAAAAAATTATAGTGATTTGTACAAAATAGCCTCATCTATAGATAGCCTTCCTAAACTAAAAACATTAATCTTAACCCACTTAGTACACATGCAAGATAGCAATCGAGCTGCGCGCTATAAGTCTATATGGTGGAGGTTAGTTTCCTCGAATTCTTTTACCTATACTTTTACTTCGCGCCTATTAACACCTAACCCTAACAAGTACGTGCTTGGTTTCGAAGGGCCACTTGAGTGTACTGTCCGTAGAGCATCAACGTCCATCTAGTCCTTAAAAATGTAGGTCGCTTTTTATTTGTCAAATTTATCTTTTACTGCAAGAATGCCGAGATCCCTGTGGATATTTTGGTTGCGAATAAACCATGGCACCACAGTGATAATTCTTAGAATTTTTGATTGTGCGCGCTGTATGATGTCCATGTTGCTGCTGCTCGCATTCCCCCTACAACTGGGAGTCAAATGTCCAGATAGGCTTGATAGTGGAGTTGTAGAGTAGGACCTTGTAGTCCAGATGCAGTGGCGAGTGGGCGTTTAAAATCCAGTGGAGGCTGCTGGCTTTCAGTTTTAGATGGAGTTTCTTGCATTCGATGTGTCTTTGCCAGGTTACAGGAGATACGTTATAGGAGAACATGTTTGCCTGTTGAGAGTAAAAGCTATGCGTTTACTTTTTTGTTTGTTTATTTTAACAATCTAGTCAGATAGCCACTTCTTAAATACCATAAAATGATTTGATAGTTGGGTTGTTGCTCGGGTTGGGCACCTCGAGCGACTTAGGATCGCAGTGTTGTCAGCGAACGTGGATGTTGTTAGCCGCTCGTTTGTGGGAATATCCGCTGTATAAAGGACGAGTTCCATGTGGAACTTCAGCTTCAATAGTGTAGTCGTCAGATGTTGTTGCGTTGCACCTTACTGCGAAGACTCTGTTGAAAAAAAAACGGCTCAAGCAGCTTATGAGTGTGTGTAGGCAAGTGTGTTTTGATTTTATGCATGAGGCCATTTAGCCTGACTCGATCGAAGGCCTGAGATACATCGAGGAAAATTGCGCTGCAGTATTCCCGATTCTCGAAGGCTGTGCGTATCTCTGATGTTATAAGGTGACTTGCTCAATAGTTCCATAAATAAATAGGTTTTCGCGGACGTTTTCTGAATGTTTCAGTAAAATCGGATAATAAACATGTTAGATATTAGGAATAAAGTAAGAATGTTAGCACACCGCCTAAGACGCTGCTATTGCAAGCTGCGCAGCCGTATGGATCGTGGGTCCAAACCCCGACCGCGCCAAAACTTTTTATGGTTTTTATACCTGGGGGTACAATAGGGTACAAGGGTATTATAAGTTAGTGCCAACCTAGAATGTATGTAACAGGCAGAAGGAGAAATCTCCGACCCCATAAAGTATATATATTCTTGATCAGCATCACCAGCCGAGTCGTCTGTCCGTCTGTCCGTCCGTCCGTGTGAAACAACAGATCTCAGAGACTATAAGAGCTAGAGTTACCAAATTTGGTGACAACATTGGAATCTGTTGCACGCAGATCAAGTTTGTTTTAAAATTTGACCACGCCCACTTCCGCCCCCGAAAATAATAAAAAACGGTATATAAGCCATATGCGTGATTTTCGGCGTAAAGTAATTAAATAGTCTTAATAAGTAGGCAATCGTGGACGTGTTCTGAAAATTTGAGTAAAATCGTATGATAAACAATAACTTTTCTGAGAGAGAGAGAGAGAGAGAGAGCGTACGTGCGTGTTGCTCAACATGTTCCTAGCAGCATTTATCTTTGTTGGGTGTTGCTCAACATGTTCCTAGCAACATTTGTCGCTTTTTAGAGTTGCCCAACATGTTCCTAGCAACATTTGTCTCTTTTAAGTGTTTCTCAACATGTTTCTAGCAATATTTGTCTTCATTTGTCAAAATTTCCTTTTTTCCATGTTCATGTGCTGTTTAATTTCACCCACAATGCTTTGGGTACCGGGTATCTTACAGTCGGTCACACTCGACTGTAGCTTTCCCACTTGTTTTTTCTGTTTTTTTGCATTTCTTCCTTTTCTTTCGTTTTTATACCAGGAAAACAACTAGAAAAAAATTTTAGAATAAAAATGAAACAAAACATATATTTTGGTTTTGTGTCGAAATTAAACTCGGACCAATTTTGCAAAATATAAATGTTTCAGCCGCTTAGACAACTGGGCCATTACCTATATTACACGTGAAGCGGCCACCTTCATACTAAGTATGCTTCGACAACTGTTAACCTAACTTTGGCAGAACTGAAATGAAATGTATTAACTGAATAAAAAGGAAAAAAATAAAAAAAAACAGAAAATAAAAATTAAAAAAATAATCCTTGTATTTTGCGGGAATTTAACTCGAATCTTTCTTGATTAAAAATTGTTAGCCTCTAGGCTATGCCGATTATTCCGTAATTGTTAGCAATTGTCACATCTAATAGCTTCTACATATTCTATATGAAAATGCTTTTCATTGTAATATAGATGGACAAGTATTATAGATGACAGAGAAAAGATATCGACTGTTGACCCAAAAAGTGGCGCCAGATCTGTAGAACAGAAAGAGCGTAAGCAAGAAATGGTAATAGAAATAAAATAACAAAATTCACTTTCATAACCCAACTTTGACAGAACTGACATAAAATGTATTAATGGAAAAAAAAGAAAAAAAGAAAATAAATAAGAATAGAAAATAAAAATTAAAAAAAAAATCCTGGATTTTGCGGGAATTGAACTTACCCCTTATTTGCATAAAAAACTTAGACCTTTAGACTATGCTCTACTTTATCTAATATACACACTTCCACACTTGTTCAATAAGAAGGCGATTTGTTCATTGTAATAGAAACGCACAAGCAAGTGTGTCTGAAAAAGAAAAGAGATTTTCTGTTGACCAAGAAAATTGCGCCAAACTGCAGAAAAGAACGAGCGTGACCAAGAAATGACAAAAAAAAAACAAATTTACTTTCATAACCCAACTTTGACAGAACTGATATTAAATGTATTAATTGAATAAAAAGGAGAAAAAATAAATGAGAATCTGAAATGAAAATGTAAAAAAATTATTGGAATGAGCGGGATTTGAACTCTGACCTTTCTTGCATAAAAATCGTTTGCCTAGCGGCTTATGGGAGCTAAGGCGAGCGGCGATTTATTTTAAGAAGTATCGAAGTAGTTATAGTATGTATGTATGTATTATTTTAAATTGCCTTTTAATATGAAGTACAATCGGTCAAATGGACTAGTGCCGGGTTTGGCTGGAAGACACTTCGGAGATGTAAAGCAAATGTTTCGGCTCTATCTTCGTCGCTGCGTGCCCAGCAACCTGATGATTTTCTTATCGCGGTGACTGTTTCCATTGAAGAGCTTAGATTTGGGTGGGCCCTCTACAAAGGATGCTTTGTACTGGTTGGCAAAAGTTTTTCGATGTACCGTAGTTGTGCATTTTAAGCGTCTTGTTTCACGGCTTGGTTTAGTATGCGAGTGACTTTTTTAAGATGTTGTTTTGAAGACTGCGATCTGTTGGTTTGCCAAGCACGTCGCAGACGCCTCTTTTCCATGACAAGCTGTTCAATTTGTTGATTAGTTTTGAATTCGTACGTACATACTTCCTTGGTGGTGTTGAAATAGTGGTTGCTGCCATGAGTATGTCTTCAAGATCATCAGTAGAGCAGTTGATATTCGCTTCGATGTTGAGCTGCGGGATTAGTTCAATATGGGAACTCACATATTTCTTATATTTTTTAGCCAGTTAGTTTTGTGCGACGTTAGCCTGTGGGGATGATCGGTTATTTCTGGGCTTTGAAGAAGAGTTATTAGCACTGGTGCATGGTCTGATCAAAGGTCCGAAAGCGCTTTGACACTTATAATGTTGCGTGGAATATTTTTTGTCACCGCAAAGTCTATTAAGTCTGGCATCTTTCGAGGGTCTGCTGGCCAATATGTTGGGCTACCAGGGAAAACATAGTCCAATTTGTTGCTTAAGTTTATGATTGCATTATATAATTGCCTTCCTTTGGGAGTCTCGAAGCGCGATCCCCAGTCATTATAGTCTCCTGCAGCTATGAAGCGATCTCCAAGTGAGTTGTAAAATTCCATAAATTGTCCCTCAGAGAGCATAACGTCGATAAGATTTCATTCAGGAACTGTGGTTTTTATACCCGGTACCCATAGGGTACAAGGGTATTATATGTTAGTGCCAACCGAGGATGTATGTAACAGGCAGAAGGAGAAATCTCAGACCCTATAAAGTATATATATTCTTGATCAGCGTCATAAGCCGAGTCGATTTAGCCATGTCCGTCTGTCCGTCTGTCCGTCTGTCTGTCTGTCCGTCTGTCTGTCCGTGTGAAACAACAGATCTCAGAGACTATAAGAGCTAGAGTTACCAAATTTGGTGACAACATTGGAATCTGTTGCACGCAGATATAACCGGTATATAACCATATGCGTGATTTTCGGCGTAAAGTAAATAGATAGGCTTAATAAGTAGGCAATCGTGGACGTGTTCTGAAAATTTAAGTAAAATCGGATAATAAACATAGAAGTTATTAAGCAATAAAGTTTCTGAGAGAGAGAGCGCGCGCACGTGCGTGTTGCAACATGTTCCTAGCAACATTTGTCTTTGTTGGGTGTTGCTCATCATGTTCTTAGCAACATTTGTCGCTTTTAAGAGTTGCCCAACATATTCCTAGCAACATTTGTCTCTTTTGAGTGTTGCTCAACATGTTTCTAGCAATATTTTTCTCTATTTGTCAACATTTCCTTTTTTCCATGTTCATGTGCTGTTTAATTTCAACCACAATGCTTTGGGTACCGGGTATCTTACAGTCGGTCACACTCGACTGTAGCTGTCCTGGGGCTTGCTGAACGTTTTTCAGATTAGACTGGAATGGGTTTTCCATACCTATTCGAAGAGCATCCGGGTAGGAGAAGACCTTATAGGCGTTCAGCAGAGCAAATAAGGATCTTGCGGCCTTGGCGAAAAATACGTCCGTCGTCGTTTGTGAATTTGTGAACACGTTTCGTGTATTCTGATGGCGAGTTGCTGTCACTCGTCGAATGCGACTCTTCAGGTCCTTGTAGACCATACAGCCCCTTTAGTTTGCCGTATGTGTCCTCCGCAGTTTCCACATTTCTTCTTCCTTGTTAGCAGGGCAGTTTGCGGAATTGTGGAAGTCTTCACAAACCACACAGACAGGTCGAAGTGTGCAGTATGTCCTGGTGTGTCCATACTCTTGGCAATTTGTGCACTGCACTGGGCCGTTCCTTTTAAGTGGTTCTTCCACCGTAATTCTTCGGTGCAATAGGAATTGCAGGTTATAAATGGGGTGCACTTCATTTTTCTTCAAGGCTCTGCTGTCTGGCTCCAGTTCGACCTTAAAGAATGGTTGCGGCTTTTTGTTTTTGTTTAAGATGTTTCTAACGTTATTAGCGGAAAAACCCTTTTCTTTAAGGGCATCTTGGATTTCGTTGGGGTTACATCGGGCTCGATTCCTTTTAGTACTGCTTTAAAGCCCTTGCTGCTTTTTATTTGGTACGTGTAATAATTTTTTTCAGATTCATCAAGGTATTTGGACACAGCTTGGAAATGTTCTTCAGATTTGGTTTGAAGTTTGGTGTATATTCCCTTTAGGAATCGGAACAACATAAAAATTGTTTATCCCCGACCAGCGCACTGTGGTCCAGAATCCCAAATAAGTGGCAGAAATTCTAATTTGTAAGCTAGCGAGCTTCATAACTTTTTTGTTTTTTCTGCTATTGAATTAAACTTAAATACATTTAATAAACTAATTAATCATTTTCCACATCTTAATCGAGGGAATAGGCATCGATGCATTCATATGTGTCCAAATCATCTTCATTATCGTTGTCCGTGTCGAGCCAAAACTCAAGTAATTCAGCGGAACTAAAATCAATGTTGTCTACAAAAATTCAATTTTTAAGGAAAAGGGGCAAAAACGGGCAAACAATATTAATACCGTCGCATTACTCGCACATTAGGCAACAACATTGCGTTGTTAGTTTAACTAATACACACAAATACAACATACTTTTATTCCACGAAACACAACGAGTTTGAGGTTAGAACTGCTGGAAATATCACATTACAAAAGCACATATGTATAAACAAAGACGAATCACATTAAACAATTATTGTGTAAATACACCCTTATTATAAATACCTCTCTTTGTTTCCTTGTTTTTTTATTTTTATAGTCAAAGAAATAACTGAATTATACCAATTTGAAATCGGCTTTTACTTGCAAGGCTAGCAAAGGCAAAGTTTAATCAAAATGATCAGCTGACTTCCAGGGCTGCCTACATCACGAGGGCTTCAATATCAATTGTAAAAATATGCTTTTCAACTGCCCTTGGGAATACTCTACTGGAATCCAATATGGTTTTTGCTGAAATCTTGAAAAAAAATTGAATTTCTGCCACCAATTTGGGATTCTGGACCACAGTGCAGCGTAACAATTTAGTTGACCAGGGCGTTCGAGCTTTTCTTTCTAGTGTAAATTGGTGGGTGCTTTGCTTTCTCTTGGGTCTCTTGACCCAGTTCCGGTTAGTCATCCGCTAAGAGTGTAAATCTGTTGTTAGATCTCCCGGGTTGATCGTTGTCTTTTTGTACAAGATTTAACTTTGGCTTGTTACCGACTGCGTTGTTCTGCGGGCAAAGCTTACGCTTAATTAATGTAGCGATCTATGCCGGTCTGCATGGCAGCGGCCGCTGTTGAAAATTTGCAGCTATTGACTTTGGAGCTTGCAGTTTTCGCTGCCATTGCATTTGGCACTGCAGTCGATGACATCGCAGTCGTTTCAGCGGTATTGGCCGTTGCTCTAGTTGTTGCTGTTGCTTTTGCAGCCGTTACTGTATTTGTTGCTTTTACTTTTGCAGCATTTGCCGAAAATTTGCCATTGCTTGTTGTTGGTGCACTATGCGTCGAATCCAATGGTGGGGGGGTTTTACACTGAGAACTCCAAGACGTAGAAGTAGGAGTGAGTAGAGCGGGTGAGCAAGATGATGCTTGTCGGGTATCGACCACCAGTAGACGGTTGCTTTTTGTAGACTTTTCGTTGCTGTCGAAAGATACAAGAAATAACCGTCTCCCAGGCTAACGGAGCTTCTACGCTTTTTCTTTCTTTCGTCGCTCATTGAGCTATTTTGCGTGGCACTTATTTTTATAAAAAAGTTATGCACATGTTTTAATCATATTAAGCGTCTTTTCGCTTTTTTTGGAATACTCCAGTACTTTTAGATTTTATTTGTTAATGTGTAGGCTAAGGTGCCTGGCATACAGTACATGAACTGTCTGCCTTGTGTCGCCGCAACTAGAACATGAACCAGTTGGACTAAGGATGGTGCACATGAGGGTCTAAAGACTCAGCGACAGCCTCTGTTGAATGCAGCCAAATGAGTAACGCTTGCATTGTGGTCAAAACAATTATTGATTTTATTGAGGAAACTTAACGGTATTTATAGCTAAACAAAGTATAAAGAATATGCTTATGTCAACGAAATTGTGTGTAAAAGAAATGTGGGTTACTGTGTATTATGATCTATGCAGAAATGGGAAACGGTGCACAATTCGACTTCTTCATGTCAGCATAATATGCATTTGTGCTTGACCTTACAATCGCTACCTTTGTTATCGCATATACATATTGCTGAGACTGAACATTATTTTTGTCTTTAAATCATCCACTTTTTATAATTTTCCCGGAGCTCGCGAGTTATGTACAGGTACACACCATTCCCAAATTAACCCAATTAGCCAGACAGTTCAAGAGTTATTGGACTATATAAAGGCCAAATAAAACGATTTCGCAACAAGAGTTAATAACATCTTGTAAGCATCCGGTTTCGCAACCGAACTCTAAATTGAACTCTGTAGTAAACAAATTCGGGAAAAGAGTTAATAAACTCTCGTATACATTCGGTTTCGCAACGGGAACACATGCAGGTAGAATAAGTCTAAGTCAGCATAAGTTTCCCAACAAGAACATAAGCAGGTAGAATAAGTCTAAATCAGAATTCCAACTAAATACACAATCCAATGTAAGACACAATAAGCTATCGATGTAAAACCTTTTTATATGACATTTTCAATAAAGACAAATCAGTTGATGTTCGCTACTAAAAACTAAACGTCGTGTCCGTCGTTATTTTATTTTTATAACCTTGCAGAGGGTATTATAATTTTGCCATGATATTTGCAACGCAGTGAAGGAGGCATCTTCGACCTCATAAAGTATATATATTCTTGATCAGCATCACCAGCCGAGTCGATCTTGCCATGTCCGTCTGTATGTCCGTCTGTCTGTCTGTCCGTCTGTCTATCTGTCCGTCTGTCTGTCTGTCCGTCTGACTGTCTGTCCGTCTGTCTGTTGGTTTCTACGCTAACTAGTCTCTCAGCTTTTGAGCTATCGGCCTGAAATTTTCAGCAAAGTCTTATTTCTTTGGCACGTAGTATAAATGTCGGAACGGCCGAAATCGGACAACTACATATATCCTATTGCTGCCATAGGAATGACGGCGAAATTGATGTACAAGCAAAATTAACTTCTCTGTTTTTTAACGAATTTCTATAAATTTCGAGATATAGTCGGTATTTATAGTTTTAGAATTACGGTATTAATTTCATTAAGATCGGACAACTATATCATATAGCTGGCATAAAAGGGATCGGTAGATTTATATGAAAATGTAAAATTCTACATGTAAAATGTAAAATGTACAAATTTTACATAACATTACCAAAATGAATCGATTTTCAATGATCCAATTGCAGACTGCAAGGGTATACAAACTTCGGTTTACCGAAGTTAGCTTTCTTTCTTGTTTTTAATCACCTCGCCTCAAACTATTAAATTCGCGCGAAACACGTCTGCTCTCTACAGAAGTATAATTCATTGCATTCAGAGGTGAAGCACAAAAGTGAATATCAATATGAAATTCCCCCTATCAATGAAAAGAACATTAAATTTTCAGTAACAATGTATCAAGCCGATGTCAAGAATGCATGTATTGATTTGGTAACGTCCAAAAAGCTTTCATTTACCGTTTCAAAAAGTTTCAGAGCGCTAAAAGCTCATATTCAGATTAGTGGATGAAGAATACCTTAAGATTAAAACGGACATAATCAAGAAACAGAATGATCTGCTTTCTTCAGAACGCTTTTCAAATGATGACATATCCTGATGAAATCGTTCTCCCTGTTCATTACTTTCTGCCCCCAAGTTCTGCGAAAAGAAAAGCGTTCCAAAGGTTTCTGGGATAAAGGAATGCTAAGCGGCTATTGCTGGATGCAAATAAGGGAAGTTTCAACACATCATAGGCGAAGAAGTTCGAATAATAAAGTATTCTTCCGAGCTTAAAAACTCTTAAGGGGAAACAACTACATGGTTGATTAAATGTTTTTACTTACTTTTACTTTTATGCAAAGGGAAAGGATGTTTGCTGAAAACTATCCTTCCTTTAAAGAAACTGCTAAGCTTTTGTGCCACGATTTTTTTTGAATGCTTAAAATGTTTTTCAATTCATTTATCTCTGATGGACGTTGATGCACTATGGTCTAGTGGCCCTTCGAAACCAAGCACGTGCTTGTTAGGGTTAGGTGTTAATAGATGCGAAGTAAAAGTATAGGTAAAAGAATTCGAGGAAACTAACCTCCACAATATAGACTTATAGCGCGCAGCTCGATTGCTATCTTGCATGTGTACTAAGTGGGTTAAGATTAATGTTTTTAGTTTAGGAAGCTATCTATAGATGAGGCTATTTTGTACAAATCACTATAATTTTATTTATAATTATAATTTCCACATAGTACTCTAAAGGGTTCATGCATTTCTTACGAGGTTCTACAGTGGTGCAAAAGTAAAGGCAAGTGGGATCTAGTGGTTCTACATGGTACGTGGAAATTCAACTGCGCCAAAAGATCGGTGCCTTCCACGTCACCACGGATAAGGTTGTACATAAAGACAATGTCTAGCATCGTTCTACGGTTTGCTAAGGAGGGTAGGTTAATTAGGAGAAGTCTACTAGAATACGATGGCAACCAAAGGCTTGCATCCCAGTTTAAGATAAGAAGAGCGAAAAGTAAAAAAGTCTCTTGAACTGACGCAATGCGTTTGCTGTGGACGTCCCACTGTGGACTCCAAACGCAAGATCCATATTCTAAAATAGGACGAACTAACGAAGTGTATAAATTATTTTTAACGTAGAGGTCAACGGATTTCTTCGACCACCGTTTAATAAATCCAAGCACACCCCTGGCTTTATTCACAATGCACGAAATATGGTCAATAAACTCCAGTTTAGGATCTAGGCGGATACCCAAATCGTCAACTAGAGTTATCCTTTCCAAAGAGTAGCAGTTCAGCGCATAAGTCGAAAGCTTGGGAGAGACACGTGAGAATGTCATCAGCTTGCATTTGGAGCCATTTAGGTTTAATAAGTTTGCACTGCACCATTGTTGAAAGTTATTAAGATCTGTTTGTAAATCCGACTGGCTAGCGCCTTCCTTGTATTGCACGCAAAGTTGAACCTTGTCAGCCAACATGAGTACTCATGAGTTAGTCAAAACTGTGGCAAGTCGTTAATAAATAATGTAAAAAGTAAGGGACCCAGGTGGCTTCCTTGTGGGACACCAGAGGTAACACGAAGAACATTCGACAAGTTGTTTTTAAATAGGACCTTTTGCGTCCTGCCATTCATTTGACTTAAGATCCACCTAAGAAGATAGACAGGGCAACCCATTAAGTCGAGTTTCCTAACAAGAAGGGAATGATTAACGGAGTCAAATGCTTTACTGAAATCAGTATAGATCACATCTGTCTGCAAATTTTGTGGAAAGCCCCTTATAATGAAAGAAGTGAGCTCCAGAAGTGAGTAGTCGTTGATCTTCGTTTAATAAATCCATGTTGGCTTGGAGAAATTACTGATCTACACAGGTGCTGTAATTAAGTTTTCGAAAAGTTTTGGGATGGCTGACAACTTAGAGATTCCTCTATAGTTGTTAGCATTCACTTTGCTACCTTCTTGGTGGAGAGGAATGACGAATGATTCCTTCCAAATAAGGGGAAATTGGGAAGTTTCTAAGGATAAGGTAAGCAATTTTAGGAGGGGACTGCACAGGGGCTCGGCACAAAACCTAAGCACACAGCCTGGAATTTCATCGGGACCTGTTGAACTGGCTTGACACGTTGAAGATCCAAAAGAAGGGAGCTTTCGTTTAAGCTAGGACTGAACAATAGGTTTGATTTGGGCATGCTATAAGAATAAATTTGGTTTGAATCGGATGACGGAGAATAAGTAGTTTGAAAAAACTGAGCAAAAAGATCGGCGATTGCCTGATCATTGTTGGCTGTCGTTTTTTGAAATGAAAGCGAGGAAGGATGTGTAATAGGCTTACGTTTAGTGTTGACAAAATTATAAAACTGTTTTGGGTCCTGCGCTAACTGAACCCTACAACGAGTCAAATAATTTTTATAACACTGCGCGTTAAGCACGGTGAACTTAGACCGAGCCGCTAAACAGCGAGAATGGACAGCTTGAGAACCGTTGCGTTTAAATTAAGATAAAAGATAATGTTTTTGAGGCGAGTGAACTCTTTACTAATTCAGGGAGGCTCTTTACTAATTCAGGGAGGCTTATTTAAGATTGACAGATAGTACAACGGAACACATTCAGTAAAAAAGGAGTTCATAGCATTGTAAAAAATATCCAGGGACCCACCATGTCAGTGCACATGTAAAGATCGGACCAATCAAAGTCATATATGAAATTATTCAGCCGTCAAAAATCCGCTTTGCGAAAGCAGTGGACTTTCTTAGCTGGCTGATCAGACTTATTTTCCCTAGTAGTCCCAATATCGATAGTCACATCGAAAGTAAGATGGTATGGATCTCCAGGTTGCGTCAAAGGCGGGACCCTAGCTAAACTGACTCTTGCCGGATCAGAGACAAAGCAGAGGTCGAGCAAGCGATCTAAGGAATTTCGTACATGGTTGACTTGAGACAGTAAATGTCAAAAAAGTCAAAGGGGTATTTGAGGATTAATTTGTGGACCAAATAGCCCCAGGAATGTTAAAATCACCTAGAACTACTAAATGGTCCCTGGGATAAGGGTAATAATATCCTTAGATGTTTGATTAGGGGAAAGCCTCGAAACAAATATCTGTTTCGTAGGTGGAATAGGTATTAGGGCTTTTGGTACTACATTTGTAGTACCAATATCGGCCGGTATTCCAGGCTTGATACCCTGGGGAGTTTTCTGGGTGGGGTTCTGTGAAGTCATTGATTGTGACCCCTCCGCGGACACGACGGATATAACTGGAGGCGCTGCCCCTCCGGCGGCACATTCGGAGGCCGAATCTTTTCTCGCCACCGATCTTAATATCATTGGAGTTAGATATATTGGAGTCGGGGGCTGTGCCGAGGAAGTCAGCTGTTGAGAACTCGCTGCGAGTTGTTGGGATCCGCCCAAATGCGGCGTGCCAACCGTGGTTTTTTTACGCTTAGGGGACTCATTTAATAGCTAAAGGCCATTAAACTGGGAGTCCAGCGCCAGGAGCACCTCATTTGTTTTACGAAAACTAACAAGAACCATTTTTGGTTTGCCGCATAAATGACATAATTTCCATTTTAACCTCGCGACAAGTTTCAGCCGCCCGGCCTGTGCAATCAATGCACTTGGCGTGCACAACATTATCACAAAGCCAGCAAAAGATATTAGGGTCATCATTTTCATTTTCATTGCACAGACAATACTAGAGAACATTATAGTGTCGGCGTAACGGATAAAGGAGAAAGAGGAATGCAAAAATGCAGATAAGCAATCGCTACACAAAACTAATTTGCAATTAATATAGTTATTAATACACAAAAACAGCTGCATGCACACGCGAAGTGAAATGGTGAATTATTATTGACATAAGATAGAAGTTTTAAATAAACCCCGGTGGTTTATAGCAAACATTTTACACAAATACGAGGCGCAAAACAAAAACACGACCGTTCACTTTGAAAGAAAAACGATAATGATGATCTCAAAAAACAAAATTATAAAGCAGGCTTCTACCCTTGGAAACAATATTGTAGCACAACTGCTACAATTCAATTTCAATTTCATTGAATTCGCCATAACATGTAAAATTTGTATTGGATTTGAATATATGACAAAGGTATCCTTAGATCTGTTTACTCTAAATAATTTAAGTTTTTTTTTATTTTTAACAAGTAAATTAAAACTAGCTATAAACAATATTGTCAAAAATATTCCATGTCTTTTTACTTTCAGCGATTATATCTTCATTAATATAGCTCTGACCACAAACAGCCGTATGTTTTCGGAAAGGTGTATCTATTGCCTATTGGATGGTACTAATTTTGTTGGACAATTTGTTGGACAAACTGTTTTCGATATTTTCAGTTTCTGGTTTTTCGCGAATATCTTCAAAACGGTTCTTTGAAAAATTTTAAAGTAAGTTCAGCGTGTTGTCTCAAAATTAGTCGGAAAAAATGGGTCTCAACGTTTTAAAATGAAAAATATTTGTTTGTAAACTAGTGTAATATGTTAAATTTGAAGAATTCTGCGAAAGGCATATAAAACTAGTGGGAAAGCTACAGTCGAGTGTGACCGACTGTGAGATACCCGGTACCGAAAGCATTGTGGGTGAAATTGAATAGCACATAAACATGGAATGTTGACAAATAAAGACAAATGTTGCTAGGAACATGTTAAGCAACACCCAAAAAATACAAATGTTTCTAGGAACATGTTGAGCAACACGCACGAGCGCTTTCTCTCTCTCTCTCTCAAGAAGAAGAAATATACACAGAAACTTTATTGTTTAATATGTTTATCATCCGATTTTCAGAACACGTCCGCGATTGCCTATTTATTAAGTTTATCTATTTACTTTAAGCCGAAATATAGCTAATATAACGTTTTTTTTTATGATTTTCGGGGCGTGGCCAAATTTTAAAACAAACTTGATTTGCGTGCAACAGATTCCAATGTTGTAACCAAATTTGGTAACTCTAGCTCTTATAATCTCTGAGATCTGTTGTTTCACACGGACGGACGGACGGACGGACGGACGGACGGACGGACGGACGGACGGACAGACGGACAGACGGACATGGCTAAATCGACTCGGATGGTGACGCTGATCAAGGATATATATTCTTTATAGGATCGAAGATTTCTCCTTCTGCCAGTTACATACATTCTCGGTTGGCACTAACTTATAATACACTTATATTGACGTTGACGGAAGTTGCAAGTCAGAAAAAAACTGCCAGCTGTATAATAAAGCGAGAAGAGGGCTTATTGGGTTGCAATTCTGTTATTTGCAGTTTATACTTAAATTATTCATGTAAACCAATTTAAAATTAATCGCGAGAATTCGTATTTATTGGTTTGTAATTCAGATATCTGATGCTATATGTGCTAGCCCGGAGGAAAAACAGGTACCTGGCAGACCGAATGAAGTTCTTTCACAGGCTTCAAATAAATATTCGCTTTTAAAGGAGTATTTGAATAAAATTGAAGTCACTCCTGAGGTAGAAGTCGAAGATGGTCGTATAAAAATGGGCCACGCAGAAATAGACGGATATATGCCAAATCCTATTTATCTAGATACCAATATAATGGAATACTAGAAAGGAAAACCATTTAAATTTCCGAATTTGTATGAACTTTCAAAGGTAGTGCACTCAACTCCTGCAACTCAAGTTAGTGTAGAGTGAGCCAACTCTTTATAAAAACGTATTTATATTATATATTTTTTTTTTTTGCCTTGGTTTGTTCCTTCAGATGAATTTTATTGGATGGTTAAAGAATAGAAAAATAAGCATACCAAAGCCGCAAATTGAAAACGAGTTTTATTTTTGAGAAAACGAATAAATTTAATTAAAATAAAAATTTTATAATTTTTGCCCAGCTATAATGATTACTACCTTTTTTTATAAAAATACTCACTGGTAATTGATGTCTCCGTCAGTGTTTAAAAAATTTAAGTAAGTTTAATTTAGTGTGCTTAATTTAGTCGGCTTATGGTGCTGATAAGGAAGGAAAAGTAACTTAAGACTGCAGCGCATTCGTGCTTTCGTTTTCTTATTTCTGCTTTTACTGTCGCTAAAAAAGGAAAAATAAGTTAAAGGAGCAGCACAGTCGTGCTTTCGTTTTCTTGCTTCAGCTTTTGCTACTTCGACTGAAGCATTTTAAGCACTGGTCTCCGTAGCTTAATTCCAAGGCAGTGTATTTTGTATGTAAGCAGTTAGAAATAATCATTTCTTTCCATCCCTGTTAATCCCAAATATAAGCAACCCAATTTTGCATAGCAGTTGCTTCGGCGCCTTTCATATTTAAATTGTTCCTTGTCATCATTGATTACGTTTTCGTAGTGAATGCTCAATATCTCTTTCGACTCTAGTGTCAAGCTAACCGGTTGTGTTCATTTTGGAGCTCCCGAATTTCTTAAAATTAGTATATACAATTTTTCTCGAAATTTTTCGGATACTTTTGGATACTACTTTGTGTTGTGTTTTGTCGGCCTTGCCCACGTCCTTCTCTAATTTTTCTTAGTTCCGTGTACAATGGCGGATACTAATACCTTGACGGGGAAGGATCTATACTACTTACAAGGCACCTCTGTGACTAACAGTCGTATGATTCAACCCAATGAACCACAAGTTCCGAAACTAACAGCTTCCGCAAAAAGCAAGATATCCCGACCACCAGTGAAAACTGAAGATGTAATTAAAGAAGCTGTAATTCAGGCTTCTAAGAATGGTAAGGCGACTGCCTTTGATTCCAATAGGTGCCTGAGTGATGACGATATGGGTATGGAACCGGACTGCTCCGTAAATGCTAACCCTAAGTGGAAAAGCAAGAGTGCTGCTGATGAGGAGCGCTTTATTCAAGTAAAAAATCTCAGGAAAAGGCAAAATCTTTGAAATTGGCGACCATAAGTCTTTGCAGCTGAAGAGTCCTCCAAACGGAGAAAAGAAATCTTATATTGGCAAGAATAATAGCTTCGCCATTCTGTCTGATGATGATGAGAATAACACAATCATTCCCGCTACTACTGGTGATTCAATCAACTCAGCTGGGGCTTCGCACCAACAAACGGGATCCCCGTCCCCCACCCTTTCTTTTGAGGGGTGTTACGGATATCAAAGAACTGATTGCCCTACTATCTCGTGTGACGACTGGATAATGGAAATATATACAGAAAAGTTCAAAAACTTTTTAAAGACAAGGGGATTCCCTTCAGTACCCTTCAGTTTAAAAATGGGCGAACTCAGAGAACTAGGGCACAACCCCCGAAATGTTTACAACCCCCTGGTGAGAACGGTAAGGCTAAGCGAGATATGTTCTTTGTAGAACTAGAACCTGCAAGGAACAACAAGGATGTGTATGACACTCGAGTCATTAACTACCAGGTGGTAAAAGTAGAACCTCAACAACCCAGAAAGGGCCCTTTAAGATGTTTCCAATGCCAATTATTTGGGCATTCGAAAAACTTTTATTCATTCTCACCGAAGTGTGTCAGATGTGCTGGTGACCATAACACAAACGAGAAGGAACAGTGCCCCGCTGTGCAAGAAGAACAGCTCAAATGTATAAACTGTGGCTCCAATCATAGTGCCTCCTCACGCAGTTGTCCCGCCGACCTAGAGCGATCCCAGAGGCGTAAGTCAATTGGCTCAACGAACCAACGACCTCAAAAGCGTACAGATTTTCAACCTGCTTCGCCACCGGCTCAGAATGCTTGGTTTACATCTAGTCTTCCTATTTCCTCAAACCAGCAATCAATGGCACCTAACTCCTGCAAAAATGTGCTGCATTCAATAAGCCAGCCCCATATTGGAACTGACAGGAAGACTCCCTCAAATGAAAAACCTGCTCAAGACGGACTACTGAACTTCATTAATGATTTACAGAAACAGCAGGAAGCTGCTGCAATATCACAAGCGGCTGCGATCGACAAGCTTCTGCTACGCTTTAATCAAATGATGTCGGTGATGACCGCGACAATAAAAATGGTACAGAGCGTAATGTCTAAACACGCCAGTCCCTTGGAGTCAAAGCGCTGCGATGACTAATTACGGGATAAATATAGTTATGTGGAACGCCAACAACTTAGTTGGCAAATCCCTGGAGGTAGAGCTTCTCCTCCAGGAACGCAACTTTGACATCCTGCTGATCTCTGAAACACATTTTACCAGCCGTTCTTTCTTCCGTGTTCATGGATATGCAGTACACTGTGCCAACCACCTCGATGATCGACATCGTGGAAGTGCTGCAATCATCACTAAATCCTCCTTGAACTATCACCTGAGTGCCTCAATATCGGAACCCCACCTGCAAGCAATTACCATAAATTTGGTCACCACACTTGGAAGAATTTCGTTCTTATGAAGTAGCTAATTAATGAAAACTTGTGCAGTTGTCCCGCCTACCTGGAGCAATCCCAGAGGCGTAAGTCCATTGGCTTAACGAACCAACGAACTCAAACCTGCTCCGCCGCCGGCTCAGAATGCTTGGTTTACATCTAGTCTTCCTATTTCCTCAAACCAGCAATCAATGGCATCCTAACTCCTGCATAAAAGTGCTGCATTCAATAAGCCAGCCCCATATTCGAACTGACAGGAAGACTCCCTCAAGTGAACAACCTGCTCAAGACAGACTACTGAAATTCATTAACGAGAAAGAAAGCTATCTTCGGTAAACCGAAGTTTGTATACCCTTGCAGTCTGCAATTGGATCATTGAAATTCGATCCATTTTGGTAATGTTAAAAGAAAAATGTCAAATTATGTAAATTTTGTAAATTTTACATTTTACATGTAGAGTTTTACATTTTCATATAAATCGACCGATCCCTTCTATGGCAGCTATATTATATAGTTGTCCGATCTTAATGAAATTAAAACCGTAATTCTAAAACTATAAAAACGACAATATCTCGAAATTTATAGAAATTCGTTGAAAACAGAGAAGTTAACATTTTTTTACATTAATTTCCCCATCATTTCTATGGCAGCTATAAGATATAGTGGTCCGATTTCGGCCGTTCCGACATATATACTGCGTGCTAATGAAATAAGACTATGCTGAAAATTTCAGCCCGATAGCTCAAAAACTGAGAGACTAGTTCGCGTAGAAACCGACAGACGGACAGACGGACAGACGGACAGACGGACAGACAGACGGACATGGCTAGATCGACTCGGCTGGTGACGCTGATCAAGAATATATATACTTTATGGGGTCGGAGATGCCTCCTTCACTGCGTTGCAAACATCATGACAAAATTATTATACCCTCTGCAAGGGTATAATGATTATCACAAGCGGCTGCATTCGACAAGCTTCTGCTGCGCTTCGATCTAATGATGTCGATACAGAGCGTGATGTCTAAACACGCCAGTCCCTTGGAGTCAAAGCGTTGCGATGACTAATTACGGGATAAATATAGTTATGTGGAACGCCAACAACTTAGTTGCCAAATCCCTGGAGGTTGAGCTTCTTCTCCAGGAACGCAACATTGACATCCTGCTGATCTCTGAAACACATTTTACCAGCCGTTCTTTCTTCCGTGTTCATGGATATGCAGTACACTGTGCCAACCACCCCGATGATCGACATCGTGGAGGCGCTGCAATCATCATTAAATCCTTTTTGGACTATTACCTGAGAGCCTCAATACCTGCAAGCAATTTCCATACATTTGGTCACCACACTTGGAAGAATTTTGCTTGGCGCTGTTTACTGTCCTCCTGGTCACCGTCACTCTTGGTCAGCTGTTGGCTCTATGGGCAGCCACTTGTTATTAGGACGGGATTGGAATGCGCACCACAGCTTCTGGGGATGCAGACGCTTCTGCCCTCGGGGAACACTCTGATGTCCGTTGTCTCTAGCTCAACCATGCAGATTCTGGCTACCGGGGGACAGCCCCGACAGCCATTGTCTTTGCAGTGTTTAGAGGCATTCCAAGCAGCCACCTTGCCAATTTGGAGTTCTAGGGCCATTCCTCTGATCACATTCCGCTCTTGATATATTTCTGCATTGCTGCCTATCAGGTCGTTGCTAAAACCAGGCTTTTGCCTCGGGGATCGGACACTAGAAGATTTAGTGCCAGTCTATCTGCACTGACTAAAGATTACCCAACACTTGTAACGGCGGATGACATTGATTCTTTTGCTTAGTACTAAGTAGACAAAATTCATCAAACTGCCCCTCCTGCTAGATGTATAACTATTCCACCGCCATCCTGGATATCTTCAAAGGAAGGGTCATGCAATTCGTCGTACCTGGATGAGGACAAAGCATACTATCGATTTAGCTAGGTGGAAGGCATCTGTCTCGGAACTTAGGAAAGTTCTCCGGTTGGCTTAGTCATAATTTTTAATATCAATATTAATATTAATTTTAAATCATCTCAATGCCATCGATCCTAACCAGGATCATGGGTTTGCTTTATGCACCCGAAACCTAAGAAGGCAGCCACTTCCCAGGTTTTCTCTTAAACGAAGCGATGGTACTTGGGCTCACAGCGATTCCGCTATTGCCGAAGTATTTGCATGCGATCTGAAGAGACGCTTTACTCGGTTTGAATTTGCAACAAGCCAAGAGAACCAGACAACCATCTCTAGGTTTGGGCTCTCCTTTGGTCCTCCTGTTACTGTGCAGCCTGTGGATCAATATGAGGTACGTGATCATATTAAGCGACTGGTTCCCACTAAAGCTCCTGGCATGTATGCAATTGATGGTAAAGTAGCAAATGCACTTCCTAGCTCAGTTATTGCACAGCTCTGCATTCTCTTTAATGCTTCCCTTAACCTTGGTCATTTTCCATCCTCCTGGAAACGTGCACTTGTCACTAGGTCCATAAGAAAGGGAAAGACGGTGCTCACCAGAGTCTTACAGGCCGATAAGTCTCCTGTCCACTTTCCCCAAGATATTCGAGCGGATCGTGCTAATTAAGTTTCTCAGTAGTGATTAGTTTAAAAAAATATATTTTTTTTCCTTAATAAACACTTATTCAGTATTACAATAGGTCGAACTTATTTCACTGCTCTTTTACTTTAACTCGAATTTATCAACTGCTCCAATTGGATCTCAAAATCTGACTGACTCCTCTCTGGGTCAATTATTAATAATCAAACCTCGGCTTAAGAGATTTATCCCTAAATATTGTTAAAGAGAATGACTCCAAATTGATAAAGAGAATGACTCAAGAGAGTCGGAAAATGGGATGATGCAATCTGCCAATTAAATCCGGCTTGGCCGGAAATTGGTGTTTACTTTAGCGGAATTTAGGCATCGCTTTGGGGATCTTTTTGTTTAGGTTAGCGGACTTTAGGGATCGCTTCGGAAATTGATCTGGGTGAGAAAGAAATAGCTGACCACGGGTTTATCTCGGGTCTTGACAGAGAAATTAGCTCTCGGCTCAAAGTTGTTTATAAGTCGGTTAAGAGCCCCTAAGTAATGTGTCATACAACTTGCTTGCTCGGTTGTTGAATATAGACGCCTTCATGGACGCTCTGCCGGGCCAAAAATTTGGCTTTCGAAGTCGCCACAGCGCTATTGAGCAAGTTCACAGAGTGGTTAACACATTCAGAGTGCTTTAGAAGATCGCAAATACTGTTCAGCTGTATTTCTAGACGTTCGGCAGGTTCTTAATAGGGTTTGGCATGAACGTCTCTTTCACAAATTAATGCTGCTTTTACCTGAGGGACTTCGGAAGCTTATTGTGTCATTTCTGAATAACAGAAAGTTTGTCGTTGAGATTCGTGGACATCGTTCGGAACTACGCCCAATTCACGCTGGTGTACCTCAGGCAGTGTTCTTGGCCCGGTACTGTACACACTTTACACATCGGATCTTCCAAGCCCCATTGCTCGTGGTACTCTTCTAGCCACCTACGCAGATGATACTGCTTTTCTAGCTGCTGGCAGCACCCCCATATGGGCTTTCAGTCGTGTCCAGACATTCATGGACAAATTCGAATGTTGGGCACCTCAATGGAACATAGCTCTTAACATTAAAAACAAACAGCTTTACTTGGATGGGAAAAGACTAAAGCATGAGGATAAGGTAACGTACCTTGGCGTAACCCTAGACCGCCGACTTTGCTGGAAGGGGCGGATTGACCGAGTCTGCGGATCAGCAAGAACAAAGCTCGAAAGAATGGATTGGCTCCTTCGTTCTGATAGCGGTCTATCCCTCCATGCCAAAGTGCGACTATTTAAAGGCATTGTCCTTCCGTCACTGAACTGGGGGATTACATGCTGGGGCACCGCTTGTGACTCTTCACTAAAAAGGGTGCAAACATGCATAACGAAGGCTCTGAGAAGGATGCTGGGTGTTAAGTGGCACCACTACGTACACAATCACACGCTATTTAAAGACACAAGAATACCAACTGTAACAGAAACAATTTCATAATTTGCAAACCGATACAGAAACCGCCTGCTAGCGCTTACCAGCCGTTTGGCTAGACACCTTGCCACCCCGTTAGGCCGACGACGTCTGCGGACCTATAGATACTCGGGCGAGACAAACATGGACGATTACTTTAACACCATATAATAACACATAAAATGCCCCAAAGTGGCGCTCTTTCACACCCGCAGTTTCCGGGATCTATAGTTACTATTTATCAAATACGAAAACAAGAGCTACTCTTGTGTAACGTGATAATTAAACTTAAAAAAAAAAAATTGTTTTTCAAAATATTATCCTATTTTCTGTACCATTCAGAATTGACCGTTCTACGTTTTCCTAGTGGAAAGGTGGAGAAGTGAACAGTTATTCCGAAGAAACAGGCCACCATCTGCTTCGAAGTGCTCTTTGCTCGAACAACTTTCGTTGGCTTTTCCTCATTTTGAAAGACCCATCTGTCGACTGCTGTTTAGTTTCGCGCTCATATGCGTAAATCCATGATTCGTCACCTGTAACGATGTAGACATCTTTGGAGGTCCCGGCACTGCATTTTTTTATAACTTTCTTGCACTAATCGACACGGGCCTCTTTTTAATCACTTGTCAGATTATGCGGTATCTAACGCGAACAAAGCTTTTTTACGACAAGTATTCATGTAATACTGAATTTACGCTGGTGGAACTTATGCCCAAGGACGCCAGAATCTCACGGTAGGTAACATGTCGATCTTGCTCAATCATTACGCGCACTGCATCGACATTTGCTGGCACAACAACTGTTTTTGGACGGCCTTCACGAGATGGGTCAGTGAGCGAACCGCAACCGTGAACCAGACTTGTTATATACCGAGTTAAAATCAACGAAGCCTTCTTGCCTGGTCAATCCACGTTTAAAACTGTGAAAAATAACCGCACGAAAATGATCACGGGGCAACTCCATGATTTTGCCTAAATGAATTTTAAAAGTCACTGTACGCAACAAAAATATTACTAGTACTTTAAGCTGTTCTGAGTGAATTTATGTTAAAAAATACCAAGCTTTGTCCCTTTCGATATTTGACAATACCGATTCGACGCTAACTTACAAATAAATCTTGTAACTCTCACAGATGATAAGCCAACATGCACGGTTTCGTAAACAGATGGGGGAAATGATTATGAATTTCGGGTTAGAGTTTAATCCGATCCTATCAAAAGTTTTTTGTGAAATTCAAGTTTTTCTTATTTTCGACCTCATTACTGAACACTAGTTCGCTGCCCATACAACATTTTCGACGCTAACTTTCAAAAAATTATGCAACTCTCGCAGAGGATGAGCCAACATGCACGGTATCTTAAACAGAGGGGAAAAATGATTATGAGTTTCGCTTTAGAGTTTAATCCGATCATATCGACAGTTTTGGAGAAATTTAAGTTTTTCTCATTTCCGATCTGATTAATCACTGGATCCATATCTATAAGATGATTTATTCGATATTCGACTCTACTTGTTGAACATATTGCATTGTTATCGTTTTACCAATATTTTTTTTTTGATTCATGGAAACATGTGGTAAACTAAACTAAACAAAAAGTAAGTATGCTTTCCTGACTATATTCTTTTAGTTTATGTATTTCAATAAACAATTAGCACATGTCAGTGTTAAGAATACATTTAAAGCAGGGGTCGGCACCCATACACACACAGTTTTTTAGTGCCTATGTATGCGAAGCTAACAGACCCGAATGATACTAACAGACCCGAATGATACTAACAGACCCTAACGATTTGCTTCTCTGCTGCTACGAGAACCGAGCAATTGTGTAGCTTCTCGGTAGCTTCTCTGTCGCAGCGGCACCTGAACATATATATACGAAGTTGTTTTTACATAGCTCCGAAGTTTGTTATGTTAGCCTAACAGAATCCCGAACAAACACGAAGTGCTTATACTATACATTTGCCGACAGCGCTGCCTGACAAGTTTTCCTATACACTGTGCATACGACGCTGCCGACCCCTGATTTAAAGTAATTTGCCGTAGTTAGAAAAGTCAAAGCTCATAAGTCGCCACCGCCACGGAAGCCTCGCATCAATCCATCAATTCGCATCATCCGTCCAATTAGGAACTCAATATTCTGGAGCATATACCAACCTATGACGAGAGTTGCAATTTGGATAATGGCCACAGCCAGCGCATAATTGTAGCAGGAATGAACAAGTCTCTGTTTTATTCGGTTTTGTCTTACACGCTTGGCTTTATTCTTCGATCGAGACTCAACTCAACTTCGCTGCACGTACGCACCATTCTCTGGCGCTCTCTCTAGAGAGAGAGGGATAGGGATCTCGAGAGGGAGATCCACTGCTCTAACAGTGTGACCACCTCATCTTATTTCTATTTGGCTTGTTACAACTCGGTAATCCTGGCTTCGAGATAGCCCACTATCTCTGCGTTACAAAATATCTTAACCTTAGTCTTAGAAGTAGTTCACAATGTTTATACGTTAGTGCTAACCGAGAATGTATGTAACAGGCAAAAGGAGAAATCCCCGACCGTATAAAGTATATATATTCTTAATCAGCGTCACTAGCCGAGTCGATCTAGCCATGTCCGTCTGTCCGTCTGTCTGTCCGTCTGTCCGTCTGTCTGTCCGTGTGAAACAACAGATCTCAGAGACTATAAGAGCTAGAGTTACCAAATTTGGTGACAACATTGGAATCTGTTGCACGCAGATCAAGTTTGTTTTAGAATTTGGCCACGCCCACTTCCGCCCCCGAAAACCATAAAAAACGGTATATAAGCCATATGCGTGATTTTCGACGTAAAGTAAATAGATAGTCTTAATAAGTAGGCAATCGTGGACGTGGTCTAAAAATTTGAAAAAATCGGATGATAACCATAGAAGTTATTAAACAATAAATTTTCTGATGGGAGAGAGAGAGAGAGCGCGCACGTGCGTGTTGCTCAACATGTTCCTAGCAGCATTTGTCTTTGTTGGGTGTTGCTCAGCATGTTCCTAGCAACATTTGTCTCTTTTGAGTGTTGCTCATTATTTGTTTTCATTTGTAAAAATTCCCTTTTTTCCATGTTTTTGTGCTGCTTAATTTCACCCACAATGCTTTGGGTACCGGGTATCTTACAGTCGGTCACACTCGACTCGAGCTTTCCCACTTGTTTTTTTTCGCATTGTAATATGCTTCGTTGTTCATCTGAGCCTTTCTTTGTGTTTTTTCTGCTTCTTTCCTAATATCTTCTAAAGTTTTCTAACATTATCTACTTCTTCTTCGTCTTCTAATCTTTCCTTTAGCTCATCACACACTTCTCCCATTTGTGGTATTCCAAATCATGTTTCACTAGGACGCTGCTTGATGATGCTATGAACTGTATTATTTAACGAGTATTCCACCTTCTCAATCATTACATCCCAATGTAATCCTTTCTCTGGTTCTGGAAGTTTCGCAATCTTCGGTCCCAAACTCACATTTACTCGCTCAACTTGCCCGCTGGTTTGTGGTGACCCCGTACCAATCTTTATGTGTTTTATGTTTCTGTCCACTATAAGGTTTGCAAAATTTGTTGACGTAAAACAACTTCCTTGATCCGATATAATACACTTTGGTCTGCTGTACGACCGAAAGTAGTCTGTTAATGCACTTAAAACTTCTTTTGTATTAGTTGTTTTTGTAGTGTAAAGCCTAAAAAACTTCGTGAATCCATCTATCACCACTAAGATGTGTTTTTTTAATCTACTATTACTACTGGCCCATAGTGATCAATATGAATGATATCAAAAGGCTAATTTATTTTTGGGTATACTGTGCGGCGCTCCATCTCCTTTACCGACTTTAAGAGAGAAAGCTATACACTTCAAACAGTTCTGAATGTGGTCACACACCTTTTCCTTCATGCCTGGAAACCAGTAGCTTCAAATTGCATCAAACATTTTATCTGTCCCAATGTGACCTAAATCGTCATGATATTTGTAAATCACGTGTTCCTCAATTAGATAGAACAGTAACTTGTTATCATTATTCTTCCTGTTCCTTAAAAACTTCCTAATCTCTTGTATTTTAGTATCTCTTGATGGACAAATCACCAAATTATTCTCAAATGTGTTTGCCTTATTATAATTACATTATTACACTAAGTGCATCAAAATGCTGCCTTGTTATCCTGCCCTGTGTTTCAGTTCATAATCAAATTCTTGTAACTCTAAAGCCCACCTTGCAATTTTCGGGCTTAAATCTATCTTATTCAGCGTTGGTGTTAGGAATTTACAATCTGTAAAAATCTTGAATAGTTAACCCTGTAAATATACCCTAAACCTTCTAAGTGCATTAATAATGGCTGAAGTCTCTAATTCAAAGCTGTGGTATTTAGCTTCAATTGTCGTTGATTTTTCGAAAAATAAACAAGAAAGAAAGCTGACTTCGGAAAACCGTAGTTTGTATACCCGTGCAGTCTGCAATTGGATCATTTTGGTAAAACTGAAAAATATCGAAGTTTGTAAATTTCCTGCAGTTCTGACTGTCCCCGGTGACATTTGACTCTAGTTTAAAGGTTGTACTAAAATCAGGTAAATCCCAACTAGTTGGAATTGTAGTTTGAATACAGTTGCGGGTATTTGGAATATTAACTATTCGATGTAAAAATTCTTTGTGTTCCGTATCAATCCATGAGCTTTTGACTGACTTAATTTGTTTATACACTTTAAGATTTTTTTGTTTGAAAATTCGGAATTAATCAGAGCTCTTACTAAAAAATTCCCCTCCAGCGATTTGGAGTAAACTACCCCAGACTGCTGATTTGGCATTCAAATCACCTCCTATCAAGGATAAACCATTTAAGGGTGATATGTAAGAAAGGATGTTACTGCAACTCAATTCAAAAGTACTTAGCTCCATATTAGGAGCTGAGTAAACACTAAAAACATTCAAATTACGATAAAGATTAAGTGTACTAGTTCCAATAAACTCAATTTCTGTGTCATAACTAATAATTTTAATAATAAAACGTATATTCTTTCTTATCCTCACGCTCTTTACAGACGAAGTTATAATTTAAAAGACTACACCCAGAAAAAATTATGGACTAAAAAGCTGCCAAATTGCCTAAAATTTTAATCCATTTGACCTAAAACGGAAGTCGAGGCAGTCATTGCCTAAAAATTGTCCAAAATGCCATATTTTTAGGCCATAGAAGCAGGCCTAAATTTTAGGCAATTTTTGTCCAAAATGCCATATTTTTAGGCATTTTTTGTCCAAAATGCCATACTTTTAGGCAATAGAAACAGACCTAAATTTTAGGCAATTTTTGTTCTAAAACTTCATTTTTAGGCAAATATAAGCCGCCTAAAACTTGATTTTTGTATATTATTGATTTTATATATTAATACAACCATTTAAAATAATAAATGTGTATTCCAAAATGCATACAGTACTTATTCTTACTGTTGCAGTAGAGACTTTCTACATCCGTAGCAAAAACATATCTAAGAGTTGGCCGTTAGCCGTCACACCATGCCAGGGATGTTAGAACCAGTTGCGAACTAAATGCACACAAGCGAGAGAAAATTTTAAGGCATCCCATGGCCTAAAAATATGGCATTTTGGCATTATGACCCATTTTTTAGGCCATTATTGCCTAAAAATAAATTTTTAGGCAATGAATCGCATATTCCTAAAATTTTAGGAATTGTTTTTTTCTGGGTGTACACATGGAATTATCTTAAATCCAAATTTATGATAATATTGCAATATCAATGTCATTATTTACTAAAAAAATTTCTAATAATTTTTTGTTATTCTTGGATGTAAGACTTTTTATGTTATATAGTAAAATTTTCAATTTTTAATTTTTTTTTTTGTATACCTTTGCAGAGGGTATTATAATTTTGCCATGATATTTGCAACGCAGTGAAGGAGGCATCTCTGACCCCATAAAGTATATATATTCTTGATTAGCATCACCAGCCGAGTCGATCTAGCCATGTCCGTCTGTCTGTCTGTCGTTTTCTACGCAATCTAGTCTCTCAGTTTTTGAGCTATCGGGCTGAAACTTTCAGCATAGTCTTATTTATTTGGCACGCAGTATATATGTCGGAACGGCCGAAATCGAACCACTATATCTTATAGCTGCCAAGGAATGATGGCGAAATTAATGTAAAAAAAATTGTAACTTCTCTGTTTTTCAACGAATTTTTATTAATTTCGAGAAATAATTCTTTTTTCTTTTTTAGTTATAGAATTACGGTTTTAATTTCATTAAGATTGAACAACTATATCTTATAGCTGCCATAGAAGCGATCGGTCAATTTATATGAAAATGTAAAATTCTACATATAAAATGTAAAATTTACAAAATTTACCTAATTTGATATTTTATAACATTACCAAAATGGATCGATTTTCAATGATCCAATTGCATACTGCAAGGATATACAAACTTCGGTTTACCGAAGTTAGCTTTCTTTCTTGTTTTCATATAAAATTACAGCTTGGATCTTTTGCACTATTCAGCGATCGGATTTACACAGTTTATTTCGTGTCAACTTGCCTGGTGACGCTGATCAAGAATATAGCTATATACTTTATAGAATCGGAGATTTCACCTTCTGCCTTTTACATACATTCTCGGCTGGCACTAACTTATAATACCCTTGTATCCTATGGGTACCGGGTATAAAAATAAGTTAAATAGGCTCATTTCTAGGATAATTAGACCGAAGCTGTGGTGCGCAAGAAGACTACTATATAGAGCCGTATAATTGAAAATCTTCTACGATAATCCGATCAGAACCATTTATATTGTATTGTAAAGCTCTTTAAAAATGCATACAGACATTTGTTAACAAGAAAAAAAGCTAACTTCGGTAATCCGAAGTTTGTATATCCTTGCAGTATGCAATTGGATCATTGAAAATCGATCCATTTTGGTCATGTTAAAAAAATATCAAATTATGTAAATTTTGTAAATTTTAAATTTTATATGTAGAATTTTACATTTTTATATAAATCGGCCGATCGTTTCTATGGCAGCTATATGATATAGTTGTCTGATCTTAATGAAATTAAAACCGTAGTTCTATAACCGTAAAAACTGCTATATCTTGAAATTGATCGATATACAAGAGGTCGAGTGTGTGCGTAAGAGAAAAACGAAGTTGGCTTCGCTCGAGACGTTCGCGCGAGGATCAGGCAGTGCCGGCTGCAAATGGCCAGCTTCTCGAGAGGATGCTTCAGAGCCGGCTGTAAATGGTCAGTTTCTGGAGAAGATCAGGCAGTGCAGGCTGTAAATGGCCAGTTTTGGAGAGGATCAGGCAGTGCCGGCTGCAAATGGCCAGTGCCGGCTGTAAATGGCCAGTTTCTGTAGAGGATCAGGCAGTGCCGGCTGTAAATGGCCAGTTTCTGGAGAGGATCAGGCAGTGCCAGCTGTAAATGGCCAGTTTCTGGAGAGGATCAGGCAGTGCCGGCTGCAAATGGCCAGCTTCTCGAGAGGATCCTTCAGTGCCGGCTGTAAATGGTCAGTTTCTGGAGAAGATCAGGCAGTGCCGGCTGCAAATGGCCAGTGCCGGCTGCAAATGGCCAGTGCCGGCTGCAAATAGCCAGTGCCGGCTGTAAATGGCCAGTTTCTGGAGAGGATCAGGCAGTGCCGGCTGTAAATGGCCAGTTTCTGGAGAGGATCAGGCAGTGCCGGCTGCAAATGGCCAGTGCCGGCTGTAAATGGCCAGTTTCTGGAGAGGATCAGGCAGTGCCGGCTGTAAATGGCCAGTTTCTGGAGAGGATCAGGCAGTGCCAGCTGTAAATGGCCAGTTTCTGGAGAGGATCAGGCAGTGCCGGCTGCAAATGGCCAGCTTCTCGAGAGGATCAGGCAGTGCCGGCTGTAAATGGTCAGTTTCTGGAGAGGATCAGGCAGTGCCGGCTGTAAATGGCCAGTTTCTGGAGAGGATTAGGAAGTGCCGGCTGTTTGTTAATATGTTAAGTTAATGGATATACGTATTATAGAAAGTCTATAAAAGCCAACTAACATTTTTTCGAAAACACAATTGCTGCGACTGGTACTCGAACCCGGGATCGTTAGATTAAGACTCGAACACTCTAGCCTCTGCACCACGCATGCAAACCAGAGGGCGGCGTCTAAGACTGAAATACACACACACGCGTGAGTCAGTGTTCGAGCTATAAATAGACAAAGCGGGAGAGCAGAGCGAGACGGAGAAACACCGTCGCAAAACGGGCGGTGTGAGCAAGACGGAGAAACAACACTTTGCCGCTCTTCTCCTCTCACCCCTTTCCTTCAAAATTAAGTACAGGCATTTTTAATTTAAGCCTTCGTCTCGCGCGAAGCCAACTTCGTTTTTCTCTTACGCACACAAATGCACAATCGG
This sequence comes from Drosophila triauraria, assembly GCA_014170255.2. Taxonomy (NCBI): domain Eukaryota; kingdom Metazoa; phylum Arthropoda; class Insecta; order Diptera; family Drosophilidae; genus Drosophila; species Drosophila triauraria. The sequence goes on from CM024336.1 coordinate 26,218,892, forward strand.
CCTTTGCGTTCGGCCCCAGTCGGACCTGGTCGCTTCCAGCAAGCACAGTTCTATGCGTTCTTTGACAGTAAAGAATGCATCCTCAATACGTGCAGTCTTCCTTTCAGATTAATATGGGGTGAAACAAGGAAACCACTGTTCTTTTTTTTGTATGCTGCAACAGTTCTTTCGCAACATATAAATAACGTATATTACACTTCGGCAATCTTCGGGTTTCGCTTCCAACTTTAGTTTCTAAAATATGCGTTATATAACCCATCTGCAGCACACATCAATAACGGTTCTGTAGCAATGTATCTTTCATGCAAAATACCGCTTCAAAATAACCCATTGATAACAGTTATATAACTGTTATGAAGGAAGGCTTAAAGAACCCATCTGTAGCATACACAAGAAACCGTTCGGTGATAATGTATAAATAACCATTAAAACAACAATAAAAATTTATTTAAAAACGTGTATTTTCTTGCATTGACATGTGTATATAATATATGTAGGTTAATAAAATCGCACAATACATTTTTTTATGTGATTAATGAAGAAAGCCTGCAATTATATTGAAAATAATAATATTGTTTTTTGATGCAATAATTAAATAACGTTATAAAAATAATAAATGGGAAACTAAAATTATATACACTCACCATAAAACGCAAATATTATCTGAAATAAAAAAAAATTATAATATTATGACCTATAAATAGACGAAATCTGAAATGATAAATATTATATTTTGTATATTTATGTATACATACCAGTTCTGAAATAAAAGTAATATATTATTTAGTTTATTATGGCAATCGCTTACCTTATGTTGTTAATATATCTGAAACGGAAATGAATTATCTTATTAAACAATAGATATATGTTTTCTTACCTTGCATACTTATTCAAATGAATTTCACAACTGCGTCAAGCAAACTTCTTAATGCAACTAAAGCAAGTAACAAAAGAAAACGCAAAAGCCAACCGCGTGTTTTTTCATTCTCTTTTCTTTTTATTTGTTTGTGAGTTTCTTTTATTTTATTCTCTTATTTACGTTTCAAATGCTGGTTTCCGAAATAATGCATCTTTATACGTTCTAAGAGAAGCGACGTTTGCACTTATATAAAAGAGAAAGAGAATAAAAAACAATAACAAATTCTGGTTTCGGATATAACGCATATTTATGCGTTTTAAGAGAAGCGACGATTGCACGGAACCGAAGCTATAGAAAAAAAAGCCGACTGTTCGGGAAGCGCTCGGGTAATTTACTTCCAAAAAAACGTATATATATGCATTCTTAGAGAAGCGAAAGTTGCAAATAATATTTATTTTATAACTCATTTTTTCGCTTCTAATAAACCAACAAAAGAACACATGTTATTGCATACATCTAAAATGTATTATATCATTGTTCTGGCGATTTTTGAGCTAGAATTGGAGGCATATAGAACCGTTTCAGAACCGTTTTTCTTTACAACCCGTTCTACAAGGTCCGACTGGGGCAGCGTTAGACATCCGTCTATTGTACATTTACATGTTTTGATCTGTCTAATTATTTGATTCTGACTGAAACGTGGATGCGTGACAATTGTGATCCAATTTCAATTGAAAATTTTGAATGTGTAACCCGGCAGAATAATCGATCAGATTCTGAAACAAATGCAGCAGGTGGAGTGGCAATTTATAGAAACTTATCATCGACATCCACAGCCGAAATTCTTAACGTTGAACTTTCGGATACAACCCGCCTTATTAGAAACACTGGTGACATTACACATGTTTAAAAGTTGTAAAACAATTGCTCAACGCACATTTATACTTGTAAAAACTATTAAATTGTAAAAAAAAACATTGACATAATTGTATTTATGCGTACAAATAAATCTAACTTGATCAATTTCATTGTGATTTCCAATTACCTCCTTCTCTATATACATACAAATCTATTAAACAAGTTAAATTAAAATTTTCTTTTGAAAAATGCTACCATTCCATCGGTATTTTCTTAAGACGTTGTCACGTTCAACTATCGTCAGTAAACCGACTTTACAGACAACCATTTTTTTATTTTATCAACTTCTCTTATTGAGCGTCGCGACGCTCGGTGCACCGCCACTACCACTGTTTGGTTTTCCCGCTTGTTTGGCGGGAAAATAGCTAAAAGAGATAGATTTAGCGCGCCCATAACTTCTAAAGCCTAGTACTCACTAGCGCTAAGCCCTTAGGCTGCAAACATAGTGCGCGCTGAGACGAAGACGAAGACGATGACGAAGACGAAGACGAAAAACTGGACAGAACGATTTGTATGAATACGAGCAAAGCCGTTCATAGTGCTTGCGAAGAAGATTGTATGAAACACAAGCAAATCGTCTTCAGCTTCGTCTTCATCTTCGGCTTCAGCGCGCACTCTGTCTGAACCCTTAGCTAGCTGAAAGGGTTTCATAATTCTAGTGTGACCAGGTTTTATGGCGTTCACCGAAAATCCATACGAAATGGCTAAACTGCCATACTGTCAGCTGTGTTTGTTTACAATTCAAATTAAACGCCGCCAAGCCGCGTACCCACAAATACGTGCAAAATTAAGAAATTCTTTATTTATTTACTTAGGTTATGATTTTCAATGTAGCGGGGCCAGCTTCCGATGCCGCCGAGCTGCTCCTGGCGATCTGCTCTTGGCCCTGCAGCTGCTGCCACTGCTGGAGATCCCGCTAGGGAGTGTTGACTGAAGGACATCTTTGAGTGTCCGGCCTCTTCCATCTGCTGCACCTCCTCCTCGTCTAGTTGGCTGCTGGTGGATCTCTTCGCATTGTAGTAATAGAACACCTGGGACGTGCCGTATCTTTGGGCAAATCCACGTCCACTACGGCTGCTGCCACAAACTTGGCGCTTTAGTCGCCGCGCGCGGATCCTTGGGACTGACCACTATGATCTCTCTCCATGAGCTCTCCACGGAAACCAAAGGTGGCTGCTTGCCCAGTCCTCCCGGGTCATTTCCATTCCCGTTGCCACTTCTCCTTTTTGTAGTCCTTGTTTGTTTCGAAGCACCAGCATTTTGTGGTGGTAGCCAACTAAAAAAAGAATCCCAGTAGGCGACCACTGGTCAGGGACGAGCAGAGGACAAGCAATTAGCATGTCCTTAATTTTATAATATGGGATTTCGGCCCTTTTCTATTTTATTTGCTTATTTTCCAGATAAATTACATTTTTTAAGACTTAATTTTATTTTAATATTTGTTATTTGTATTTATTTTATCGTCAAGATCCCACATTCAAACTTCTTTAATTGTATTGTAAATAAATTCATTTTCCCCGCTGCAAAAACCTGCAATACGGCTCTGTTTTCTATTGCCTGTCTCCACTTCGCAAGGGTATTATCAAATATTTCCTTCCTCCCGGGGCACCCTGGCTAATGGCCATCCGATTTAAAAGACCTAACGTGATGTTCATTCTTGTATATACTACATATGTATATTCTAGTATTTCTCTTAGCTCATCTGCGTATCGACCTTACTAAGAGGCAAGAAAGGTCTGAGTTCTGACTTTTTCAGTTTTCTCCTTTTTATTCAGTTAATACATTTTATTTCAGTTTTGCCCAGAGATCTGCAACGGGTATGATTGAATCATCTCGATCACCATGCAAAAATTGTCGCTCAATTCAACTCACTTCGCTCAGCCGAAATATGATCGTTCATGATGCATACCCGGAGCAAAAGCCGAAAGAATAATCAGGCACGAGTAAGCATTTTGGTTTCATGTTCTTGCATCTGATCGGATCGCTTCGGAACGATCAAAACGATCATTTTAAGCTTCGCGAACGAGTACAAAGAATGATCGTAGCTAAGAGCGCGTCGTCCCGAAAGAGAGCATGAATGTTTTGATTTTTCTTTGTGTTGCGCAGGGATTGATCGTGCAGTACTCGAGTTGAATGTATGGACTTTGTGTGTGTGTTACGCAGGAATAATAGTGCAATAGTCATTCATTACAATTACATCATAAGAAATAATAAAAAATTACATATGTATGTTGATTTATGATTTTTTATTAACTAATTAACAAAATTAAATTTATCAGTTTTTCATAGTTAAACAAAATTAAAATTAACAGTTCTTCATGGTTCAACTAAAACATAAAAATGATGACTTCTTAATGATAGAAAAGAAAATAATACCTTATTACCTAATCAATAAAACTAAAATTAACAGTTCTTCATGGTTAAACAAAAACATAAAAAGTATGACTTCTTAATAATATTTGATGTATTCATATGTATGTACGTATGTATTTTGTAGGATAAGAATATGTATGTTTGAGGTTTCTATTGGAGGTTTGAATTATAATTTTTATAGTAAGAGTTTAAAAACAGCAAGCTATCAACTGAACGTGGCTGTAGTCTATTTCTTTTTTCTGTTATTATGTTTCCAGCCAATGAAAACGATCGTTCGGCCGCGGCACTACTAGCTGGGATTGAATGTATTTGGATCGCAAGTTTTGACAACATAGGGTACTTGACCTGATTATTCCGCCACCATTCCATCAAACAAAAATTTTCATCTATGTCTACTAATTCCTTACAGTATTTGTCAAATTCTTCTTCGGGTGTTTATGGATTTTTTGTAGACGGCTTAATCAAATTTGAAAAAAAGAACGCATCGTTGTTTTTATTCAACGACGACACTTGGGAGATCGAGTTAATGTTAGAATTCTCTTCGCAAAGTGTTACATCAAAAGAAAAATTCGAGGTCGAAGCAATTGAAGGTGTGGATATACATGAAGATCCACCTTCTACAAGAAATGCAGCGTAGGAGTTAGCTATTATGCGAGAAACGCAAAAATCTTTAATACTTAATAAATCATCTAGCTGCATGTTTATAGCCGGTGGGTATAAAAAGAATGCAGCTTTATGCCACATATCTAAATTTGCGACCCATATCTCGTCAATTTTTCCAAGAATATTGGTTTTTAAAATCGAAATTGAATCAATATCTTCCGCGTTTGGCCTGCAAAGGGTTTTTATTTTTAAAATGGATGGCATTACATAACATAAAGATGGAGAACTGCAAATTTTGAGTTTTTTAAATATGATTTCGAAGTTCTCGCACAGTTCTAGTAAAGCTGAAGCGGTGTTTATATTTATACCCAACAACAGCTGAATATGCTCATTATTTTTTAATACAGTGTTAATTTCACCCCAATTTTCAATAATGGACTTTAGCATTTTGTAATGTGAGTTCCATCTGGTCGGGCACTGGCTTTTTAATGAAGTTGGAAGCAAATGCTGCAAATTTGCTTTCTTAAAATACTTTACAACTTTTTTACACGACTCTAAGACACCTGAAAATTCGGTAGTGCCAAGAAAGGATTTTTCCAACACATTAGAAAATAAATGGCTGCTACAATTTAGGCGAATATTTGTCTCTAACGCTTTTACCATATTGGAGCCCCTATCTGTAACAAATTTAATATTATCTATATTTGGAACATTGAATTCTTAGAAGAGACTCTCAAGTTTTTTGCGTATATTGTCGCCAGTTGACCTATCGAAATCCATTGATTTCATGCCTAAAACAATATCATAAAAATTCATGTCTTTTTGGTAATGAAACGTAACGCCAAGAAAGTTGCGCTTCACATAATTGTCGGTCCACATGTCGATTGTTGCTGAGGCTCCACCGTTGCTCACAATGCTGCTTATTTCCTCTTGAAGCTCTGCCTTTTTTTCGTTAGCGCACTTTTGAATTTTCCGGGAAATGGTTGTAGGGTCTGGAATCAAATCTTCTACGTCAACGTGTTCCCCATAAGTAGCCCCAATCTTGATGAAAAACTTTACTAGTTTTAGAAATCCAGCTCCTTGCACTGCTGTAAATGGTCGGCAGTCTTCAACAATCCATGTTGTGCATTTTTCGATGGCTTCTGCTTTGTCCAAAGGTGTCACAGTTTTTACCGTTGGCGTCTGCTTTAGTTTCTTTGATGTCTGGCTTGCAGTGTACTTTAAAACGTTTGAGCAAGTTCTGCAAAACACAAAGCCTGCCAATATACTTTTGTCTGGCTTCACAATTTCGCTTAAAATGTTCCACACAAAGCTTCGGCCTTTGCGTTGGCCAGCTAATGTGTAATTGCCACACTTTATTTCTTCGGAAATACTTGAACTCAACTCCATCGCCAAAAATTGCGAACGACGCTTGCCGGACAACTGACTAGAAATACGATCATACCAATCGCAATCGAAAAGTTCGGTTCAACGAGCTTATTATACGATCAAAAGCAATCGTGCATATGTGTTAGTACGATCACAAACGATCAACTCAGTGCTTGTGAACGATCGTGATCGATCATGCGCAAGGAGCGAGCGATCGCTACGATCAGACATACTCTATAAAAGCATGTGCTCAACGATCATTCCAATCAGCTGATCCGAGCCGTTCATATACGATACGAGTAAATTATCGGATACTACCCGATAACTTATTACTCGTTGCAGATCTCTATTATATATTGAATTAATTCATACTAGGGAGAATTTGAGTACGTCCCTAAAATTTAATTATTTAAAATCTGCATTAAAGGGTGAAGCGCGAAAAGTTGTTGCTCACCTATTATTAGGCTCCGCAGATAATTACGATGCCGCTTGGGAACTTTTAACCAAGCGGTACGAAAATAATCGCAAGATTTTCTCAGAGCAGCTAAATCGCCTGATGGAACTGTCAAATTTAAATATTGATTCCGTTAGGTAAATTAAATATTTTATTGACTCCATTAATGAAGCGGTACATATTATAAAACTGAAGGCCAATCTGTCCGAAGAAGTAGATGTAATATTTGCTCATATGGTGCTCAAAAAATTTAACTCTCAGACTCTGCAATTGTATGAGAGTCATATTAATAAAACAAAAGACATCCAGAATTTATCGGATGTTATGGATTTTTTGGAGCAACGGCTGTGTTCGACTTGCTCTGTACAGGAAGATAAGCCTGTCAAAAACACTAACAATTATATTTTCCATACAAATAATACTTTTTCAAATTGGAGTGAAAGGTGCCCAATCTGTAAAATGATGGGACATACAGTAACCCAATGCCACACATTTAAAGGGATGAATCCCACAGAGCGACTGGGTATCGCTAAAAAGGTGCAACTATGCACAAGATGCCTTAAACATTTTAACAGCGAAAGATGTTTTAGCGAATATTTATGTTCGCATTCTAATAAAGCGCATCATACAATGCTGCATATAAACTCTCAAAAGAGAGAAGAAGTATATTTATCTACTTGTGTGACTGCAACACAGGTATTGCTTCCAACAGCAAGAATAAAAGTAAAATCGGCCAATAGCGATTTTGAGAATTTAAGAGCACTGATTGATAGTGGGTCCCAATGCACTATCATATCAGAGGAGGCAGCACAGATATTAAAACTGCCAAAGATTAAATCTAAAACTGAAATTAGTGGGATATCTTCGACAGATACATGTGTATCAAAATATAAAACAAAAATTGTAATCGAAGCCCCCAATTCAAAGAATCCACACGTAACCGAGGCAATAATATTACCTAAATTAATGAAAGCGCTGCCTGTTAGGGAAGTCGATATCGACAAATCGAAATGGCAAAATTTTTCATTAGCCGACCCGGACTTCAACAAGCCAGGTCGAGTTGATGTAATCATCGGCGCCGATTTATATACACATATCCTTAAGACAGGAATGGCAAGAATTAATGGCCTCTTAGGCCAAAATACAAATTTTGGGTGGATCATTTCTGGTTGTACTAAGTCTAAGAGTACTCATTCAATAGAAGCAACTACTAGAAACGAGAAAAATTTTAAAAGTTTTGGAAGAATAGAAAAGAAATTTCAGGATTATATACAGGTCAAAAACTATGATAATGAATTGATAAAGGCCAAAAATTCGAGTGGTTGGTATATGAGGAAGATTCCATTTAAGGACGATACATCCTTAAAGGTATCAAAGCCACATACAATGGCACCTCCTTTCAACCTGGAAAAAACATTTCAGGATAATCCAAATTTATAAAAGTTAAAAGTAAAGTAAGAAGTTTTCCACAGAGGAAAATATTTCCATTGCACCGTAACCAAGCATAAAAGGACTTAGGCAATTTTTTTTTTGTAATCCCCCGGCAGGACCTCACTTCGGAGGTATTTCAAAGACAGGAATACTAGATTCAAACTCGTATTGAGTCGAATTAGAAGAAATACTTTTTATATTTTACATATTTTGCATTATGAATAATTTAATAATTTGCCAGAGGGAGGAACTAGCACATTTAAAAAGAAAGCCATACATATCTGGTCATACCTCTTTAGTTATATGCTTGATAATTATTGTAATTTCAATTATGAAAATGTACAACCAATTGTTGCTTTTCCCCTATCGCGCCCAGAATTTTCCCATATTAGGGATAAACTATCCAATCCGTTGGTCTAGCGATAAGACTTGTTTTAAGGATCTCAAGACCGCTACGTAAGCGCGGACTTTGAAATAAAGAATCAGTTTGAAATACTAACTCAGCAAATGAAGACGTAGTATTTTATTGTGAGTTCTTTTCAAGCGGCTTAGGATCGCAGTGTCGTCAGCAAACGTGGATGTTGTTAGCCGCTCGTTCGTAGGGATATCCGCTGTATAAAGGAAAAACAGAGTAGGCCCAAGAGTACTCATTCAATAGAAGCTTCGATAGTGTAGTCACAAGATGTTGTTGCGTTGCACCTTACTGCGAAGACTCTGTTGTAAAGATACGACTCAAGTAGCTTATGAGTGTATGTAGGCAAGTGTGTTTTGATTTTATACATGAGGCAATTTAGCCAGACTCGATCGAGAGCTTGAGATACATCGAGAAATATTGAGCTGCAGTATTCCCGATGCAAATGGACTAGTGGCCGGGTTCAGCAGGAAGACGCTTCGGAGATGTAAAGCAGATGTTTCAGCTCTCGAGTGCTTAGGCTTGGGTAAGCCCTCCACAAAGGATTGTACTGGTTGGCGAAAGTTTTTCGATGTACCGTAGCTGAGCATTTTCAGCGTCTTTTTTTCAGAGCTCGGTTTAGTAAGCGAGTGGCTTTCTTCAAACGTTGTTTTCAAGATGGCGATCTGTCGGTTTGCCAAGCAAGTGTTGAAATAATGGCTACTGCAGTGAGTACGTCTTCAAGAGTATTAGTAGAGCAGTCGATATCCGCTTCAATGTTAAGATGCGGGGATAGTTCAATGTGGGAACTTACATATTTCTTTTATTTAAGCCAGTTAATTCTGTGCGACGTCAGCCTGTGGGGAAGATCGGGTTGCGAGTTATAAAAATCCAGTTCATGGATTGAATTGTAAAGCGAGGCGGGCAGTAGACAGCGGCTATGGAAAGGTTGCCGCTACCTTAATACACGTAGCCTGCAAGTAATTAGTTGAATCCCTTTGGTAAATAATACGCCAGTCATTATCTCTGATTAGGACGCCGGTTCCGCCGTGAGCTTTACCATCTGGATGATCTGGGCGGTAGAAGGCGTAACCTTTTTTTTTAAAGTTGTATTTGCTTGTGAGGTGCGTCTCTCCAAGCAGCATAACGTCGATATTATGTTAATTCAGGAACTGTGTTATTTCAAGTTTATGCCGTGAGACGCCATTGGCGTTCCACATGGTTATTCGTAGACTAGACATCAGTTATTTAGACTGCTGAGCTACAACCTACTGTATGACCATGTTCTGGTTTTGAACAAGTGTTTGCATGGTCGTTTTCATGAAGGACATTAATTCCGTCAGACTTTGTTGCAGACATTGTTTGGTTTTGAGTATATTCCCTTAGTAAGCGGAACAACATGAACATTTTGTATTGATTCTTATGGCAAGATGAGTTGCCTTTAACTAGATCCGATTTGATAGCGGTTAGCACTGGGAAGTTTTCGGCTAGGACTTCGTCGGATTGGGGGAGGATCTTTAATCAAATCTAGATAACGAAATTACAAGAGAATTTGTGCTAACCTAGCCAGGTGTTAATTTAAGTTTTGTTTATGCGTATTGTTTTTATTAGAGCTTGGTGTTAATGCTCTTTATTACCCGCCCAACCTTGTTAACACTCTTCAGAATATAGAAATTTTTGTTAACCCTAGAGTGTATTGATGTGTGCTTTTGTTTTAGTACCCCATTATTTCAACTTAATACATTTTATTCATTTAGTTGCAATTCTTTTATCCATGACAATATGCGTACATGTTAAGGTCAGGTTCATTTTTATAATTTCATTTCAATAAATTCTTGTAAGAAAGCTTATTTAAGCATAGTTAAGGCTTAAGTAGTAATAGGAATAGTAGTAAGTAATATGTTTAAATTACATTGAAATATATATAAATAGAGACGGTTAAACTTCAGAAATAGAGATTATTTGTTTTACATTTCCTTTAGTATACGTTTTAATAATTAAACTTGTTACCTTTTAAGTCCACGTGTGCATGCAGGCCTGTAGCGAAGTGGCTGTAACTTAATTGGTTAGGGTTAGGTTATATAAGAATTTAGGTTATATATATGTAAAAAAATCTTTTCCAAGCTCATTTCCATGTTTAATTCGTCCAGTATTTTAAGTTCAGCGTAGGTTTTCCAAATGTAATTTATTAACTGCATGATTTCCTTCCTTGATTTTCCTTTTCCCTCTTCGGCTTCGGTTATTAGTTGATCAGGTTAAACATTGGCTTCGGCTGATTATAGAAAATAATAATTTCCAATAGGTGCGCGAGATGTTATGGATTTAATTTTGTTTTAATCCTGCGCAAATTCTTTTGCCAAAACTAATGTTTTCCTAGTCTCTTGGTTGTTGTTGTTTCACTTTTTGTGTACGCGTGTAACGCTTTATAAATTAATTGTTTAGTTAATAATGTGCCTTTAACTTATGGCATGTGCTTGAAAATTAGACACGTGTTCGCACAACTTGAATTTACTAATCACCAAGAATGATGTGATTTACTTGAGAGACTTCGATCAACTAAAAACGCTTAAAAGTTTTCCACTGCACGGCGTGGGCGTTGAATAAGCTTTCTTTATAACGGAGCTGCTGACTGAGATAAGTCAGATAACGCAAATAATATGCTGACAAGCATGGCTTTAGTTTTGATCAAGCTTTTGTTTAGAGATAACAAAAAAAACCCAGTGACTCTCAAAACTAGCTGTACATAGAAGAACTGTCCATCACAGCACAGGTGATTTTATTAGCTGTTACAGTATTAAAATTAGCTGGAAAATCGGTCAGAGTGATTAATTAAAACACTTTTAGAGATCTTTCGACTGAAATTTTCCAATTATTTGACCATTATCTTCTAATTCGTAACAATGGACAGTGTTTTCGAACTATTTTTGCCTTTACAAACTTAGGAGCAAGTTTTGCATTGAATTTCTTTAGCTTATTACTCAGAGCAAAATTTCGTCTATAAACTTGTTCTCCTACTTCATATGTAACATACCTAGTACGAAGATCATAAATCCTCTTATTTGATTGATATGCCTTGCTGATTTTTCCCATTATAGTCTGTCTTAATACTTGTAGCTTGTCTGAATCTAAAATTTTCTCTCCAACTTTAAGACTTTCTAACTTTCTTAACAGGTCATAGTCTTTCGCATGCGAAACCATATTGTTTCCAAATAGCGCAAAGTATGGTGAGCATCCGATTACGGTATGATAAGCAGAACGCAATGCAGCTGAAATGTCACTGATTTTATCATAATCGTTGATCTGCACCTAGATATGATCGAATGCCTGATATTATTGATCTATTAAGACGTTCAGATGCGTTTGATTGTGGACTGTAACTGGCTGTAAGAAAGTGTTTTATCCCATGCCTTTCAAGAAATGACTTAAACAGTGATGATTTAAATTGACTTCCATTATCCGTGACTATGCATTCTGGAACACCAAATACATGAAAAATATTGGTCTTCAAAAACTCAATAACAAGATCAGATGTAAATTTTCGCAAAGGCTTAAGAAAATGAAACTTTGTAAGATGATCTAACACAATAAACAAGCTTACGTTTCCTTTCTTGGATCTAGGAAAAGGTCCAATAAAATCCATATAAAGGCGTTGAAATGGCCTTTCACTTGTTGCTGGTCTTCCCATAGGTGGTTTCAGTGTGATGTTTGGGGCTTTTGATTGTTTACAAACATCGCATCTCTTAATAAAGTCTTTTACTTCTATCGCCATGCTAGGCCAATAAAAATTCCTGCAAAGTTTTTCTAAGGTTTTTCCTATACCCCCATGTGCATTATGAGGTGGTAAATGAGCATTTTCTATAACTGATTTCGTCAATGCTGAAGGTACCCATAGCTTCCAGCAGTTTGACTCGGATACGCCGTCGCTATAGAATTGATTTCTTCGATATATGTACTGATCAACAACTTTCAGGTCTGGTAAACGATTTTGATTCTCCAATATAGAATTTTTCTGCAAAACGTAGTCTTTAGACCAAAAGTGTGGTGAGTCTAAGTCGATTGCTGGTAAAACAGCATCAAGTTCATTGATTTCCTTGACTGGCAATCGCGAGAGCGCGTCAGGTACTATATTTAGACTTCCTGTTCAATGTCAAAGGTATAATGTTGTAATTTTAGAGCACATCTAGCTAAACGACCGTTAAGATCAGTTTGGCGCATTAACCATTTTAAGCTAGCATGATCCGTAATAACTTTAAATTCTAGTCCTTCTACATATTCTCTAAATTTTGCTATGCTTAATATAGCTCCCAAGCATTCTAATTCTGTAACATTCTGCTAAAGGGCTTCTCGAAACCAGGTGTCACTAATAATGATGCTGATGTTAATCTACGTTTTACCTCTTCAAATGCCTGATTAGCCTCATCTGTCCATTTAAAGTCTTTGGCCTTTTTAGTTAAATCTGTAAGAGGCGCTGTTATTGTTGCATAATTTTCCAAAAATCTACGATACCAACCTGCACAACCTAAGAATTTACGCAATTATTTAACAGATCTCGGAGGAACTAAGTCTCTTATTGCTGACACTCTTTTTGGATCTACCTTAATGCAACCGTTTCCTATTACATAGCCAAGATATCGAACTTCAGGAACGCACCATTTGCATTTTTCTAAATTTAATGTCAAACCTGCATTTCGCAATACTTATGCCATTACTTTGAGAAGACTTATGTGCTGAGTAAATGTTTCACTAACCAATAATAAGTCGTCTAGGTAAACAAATACACTCTTAAGATCAGGTGGAATAATAATGTCCATCAAACGACACATTGTTTAAGCTGCATTGGTTAAGCCAAAAGGCATTACCTTAAATCTGTACAATGTTCGGTTTGGTACGGTGAATTCAGTTAGATCTCTACAAGATTCCTTCAGTCCAATTTGCCAAAAGTCATGTTTAAGGTCTAAAGAGGTTATGAATTTAGCTTTAGGTAGTCTTGATAAAATTCCGTTAATTTTTGGTTGTGGATACGCATCTTTAACAGTTACTGCGTTCACTTTGCGAGAGTCAAGGCATATTCGAAACTTGTCACCTTTCTGCACTACAGCTACAGGGCTACTCCATGAACAAGTTCGAGGTGCGGTTTCGATCACTCCCAATTTGATCATATCATCATTCTCTGAGTGTATTTTTATACCCGGTACCCATAGGGTACAAGGGTATTATAAGTTAGTGCCAATCGAGAATGTATGTAACAGGCAGAAGGAGGCATCTCCGACCCCATAAAGTATATATATTCTTGATCAGAATCACCAGCCGAGTCGATTTAGCCATGTCCGTCTGTCCGGCTGTCCGTCTGTCCGTCTGTCCGTCCGTCCGTCTGTCCGTCCGTGTGAAGCAACAGATCTCAGAGACTATAAGAGCTAGAGTTACCAAATTTGGTGACAACATTGGAATCTATTGCACGCAGATCAAGTTTGTTTTAAAATTTGGCCACGCCCACTTCCGCCCCCGTAAATAATAAAAAACGGTATATTTGCTATAGACGTGATTTTCGACTTAAAGTAAATAGATGGACTTAATAAGTAGGCAATCGGGGACGTGTTCTGAAAATTTGAGTTAAATCGGATGATAAACATAGAAGTTATTAAACAATAAAGTTTCTGAGAAAGAGAGGGAGAGAGCGCACTGCTTAGGAATAATTTCGCGTGTCTGAGCACTTAGCTTTTGGGTGGCAGTAGCGAAAAAAAGTGTTGCGTGCTTTCGAGCGCAGTATTAATCCGAAATGCAGCTGCGAACAGCTGCAGAATTAGTCTTTTTTGAACGTTGCTCAATATGTTTTTAGTAACATTTGACTTTTTTTGTCAACTTTTTGTTTTTTCATGTCCGTGTGATATTTAATTTCACGGGCAATACTTTTGGTACCGGGTATCTCACAGTCGGTCACTCGACTGTAGCTTTCTTACTTGTTTTCTCTATTGCAGGTGATACTGAAAAATATCTCTGTTTAATAGGCTTTGCTTCTGGACTAATTTCAATCGCGTGTTCTAAAATAGATGTTTTCCCTAAGCCATCCCTATGAAAATCTGGAAACAGTGCTATCACTTCTGTCATTTTTTGTCGCTGTTCAAAATCTAAAGTATCTGACAAGTTGAGTTCGCAAAATTGATTGGTTTAGTTGACTTATCAACCAAAGGTATACCAGAAATCAATTCCCAGAAAAAGATCTTGTTTTAAATCAGGTATTATATAAAGAGTTAGAATTTTTGATTGATTTCGGAAAGTGACTTCAGTTTTAATGGTACCAAGAATATTATATTTTTGACCTCCCGCGGTTTCTACTTGTGAATTGCTAACTTTATAATCCTTGTTATTTTTTAAATATTCTTTTGCTGCTTGACCACTTAAACACGAAACTGATGCTCCTGAGTCTAATAATCCGCCATAAATCTTACCGAAAATTCTTACTTCTATGAATGGTCTAATATCCTTTTCTTTATAAAGGATTGCATCTAAACTAACCGTCAATCTTTGCGATTGATCTTTAACTTTTTTAAAAAATTTGCGCAATCGTAAAGAGGTTTGCTTAGGATTGTTTTTAACATCAGTTACAATTTCTTTACTCTGGTTAAAGATTTTGATACGGACTTTTATATAAATTCTTAATCGAACATGATATGGTATTATAGGATATAATTTTCCTTCTATTACGTATTGTCCTAAATGTGTAGATTTTATATACTTTGGCGAAGGATGAGTTAAGTCCTCCGATTCAATCAGATTTTTGTATTGGAGCGGTAATTGGCATTGTTGTCTACATTTGACCTACGGTTTTCCTGTACCGCATCCCAAACAAAATATTTTCATTTCGGACTGACAATCTGAGTATTTATGACCATATCTTCTACAATTCCAACACAATATTCTTAATTTATCATCAGCTTTATTTCCTTTAATGAATAGGTTAAGATCTTGACCACATCGCAACTAAAATTCAGGAGTAATATTGATTTGAAGGGGGCACTCTTGTACAGAATACTGCTGCTATATTTTTTCTGCAGAAAGAATGGTTTGTTTTTATGCCACGTTTTGAGGCCGCGAGGACGATTAACCCCTTAATGGTACCAATCAAATTAATACATTGTCTATGTATGTATATAAAGGCGATTATTTAATTTTTATCTTACTTCAACTTAATTTTGTAAATTTTTGTTTATTTAACAAAACTTAGCTATTTTTTCATAGCTAAGTCCGGCTGTTCATCACATCTAGCAAAGTTAACAGACCATCTAAAGGCGGTGTCCAACACTGTACCTATAATCTAGTAGACATCTGGCCAAAAATTATAAAAAATTTCTCATTTTACTTAACTTTGAAAATCCACGATAAATCCATTTTTCAACGGATTTCTGGAGTTTGGAGCCTGTTTGTTACTTTGGGCGATAAAGTTTAGAAAAAAACACGTTTTGATTTTTCAACGGATTTTTTCGAGTTTTTAGGATGCTAGCAGCATGTTAACATTTGAGTTAACAGATTAACATTTCCACTTTTTCAAGTTTATCGACCTCGAGCACACAAAGTACTTATCCAATATAAATAAAGTGTGAAAAATCGAAAGGTTAGTTCATTACCTGTAAAATAAAACATTCGACGTCTAAATTGATTGGCTACAACTCGAGCTATAAAATGAGAAACGTAAAATGAGCAGAATTTTTTTGTGTAAAACTTTAAAAAATCTTTAAAAAAAAACGTATCCATAGAAAAAAAAATTAAAGCCATTTTCGTGATCTGGGGACTCAACTCTACCAGAATTTCGCATCAACAGGCTTGGAGCATTTTGAGTGTAAACTAGTGTAATCTATCTACCAACAACATAATGGAATTATGGAATTCATTAAAGCTTTCGTTGGGTTGTTGCTTTCGATCCCTTATTAATTCTCTAACGTCGTCATCGGATAATGGATCGTGAAAATAAGCACTGAGTGATTTGCAGAGATTATTCCATATAACTTTGTCAACAGTACGTCTATATCTCCAAAACCATTTACTTGCTCTTCCACTAAAAAGTATATGAATGTGATCGCACAAAATCTTAAATTTACCAGACAAACAATCATTTGTTAAGGCAGTCACCATGTAAATAAATTTTCCAACAGGCATGCCGTTTTTAGATCCATTATACTGTAATTTCCAACCACTTATAATATTTACTATTTTCCCAATATCTGCACTGAAAATATTACTCCTGCTCATTCTTTCCTGATCATTTTGTCCTCGGGAATCATATGGAACAAAAGGACGAGCATCTCCATTTAAGCCTAAAGTAGTTATATACTGTTAGTGGACCTTTGATTTGTTGGTTCTGATGTCAATCTCGAAATTTGTCGTGTAAGTTCTACAATAGTTAAATTCATTTGGTCAAGTTGCGAATTATTTCGGCGTTCTATGTTATTCATTATTCTTTGCTCCACGGATTTTTGATGCCTATTGTGCTCAGAATTATCAGAATTGTCTATGTTTTCCTCTCTAGGTTCAACTTGTTCGTTATCAGCAGCTGCTACCTCTGATTTCGGTACACGTTTCTTCCTTTTCTTTTGTGCGTTGCATAATAACAACCTTCCATTGGAATCGCTTGCACTGTTTTGCTCTACCTCTTCTCTTGGAACTACATCCAATAGACTATTTCTTGTTACGTTGTGATTGCAAATCGGACATAATCGAGAATCATCTAGCCAATTTAGTATGCACAGTCTGTGAAACGTACACTGGTCGGCATATATATTTTGTCATGGCGATGCCTATGTTTCTGTTTAATTTTTTTTTTATTTTAAATATAAAAATATTTATGGATTGTACATAATTAATTTAGTTACATTGTATTATATTATAAATATAACAAATTTTCATTTCTAACATTCATTTAGATTTTTAATTGAACTAAAACTAAAAACTAAGTCATTTCTTGGGTGGCATAAGTATTTTGACAAAATTTCCTTTTTCATCTTAATTAACTAATTTTTTTTATAAATTTATTTGAAACTGGAAATTAATAAAAAATGTACCCTCCTTTGGTGTCTATGACCTTTTGCAGGCGATTCGGAACAGAATCGACCAAGGTTTGAAGGTATTTTAAGGGAATCTCTTTCCAATTCATTGTGACCTCAGTGACGGTTTCTGCTTTTGTCCTGGTCAGATCAGTGCTTCTTTCTCGCTTTATTAGCGACCACACATTTTCAATAATGTTTAAATCAGGACTTTGTGGCGGCCAATCGAGAGTTTCCACCCCGACATCTCTTAAAAACCTAGTAATCATTCTGGCCTTATGGCAAGGAGCGTTGTCCTGTTGGAGAACAAATTCTTTTCATATTAATCTGTCGCCAGAGGGAAACGCATAATCGTTTAAGGTTTCTAAATATCGGTTCTGATTCATGGATCCGTCTATGGGAACCAAGTCTCCCACACCATTATATGAAACTGAACCCCAGAACATTACGCTTCCACCCCCATGGCTTACTCTTTGACACACAGGAGCATTTTTGGAATGCTACTCAAAACTACTCTCATCTGTCCACAGGACATTACGCCAAAATGAAGCGGGCTTGGTGATGTATCTTTTCGCGAACTCCAAACGCTTTAGTTTATTTTTAGGGGTGATAAAAGGAATTGGCTTTGCAATATATGTTTTCATATCTGCTTCAATCAAACGCCTGCGTATTGTTCTCTCACTTATGGAAGTGGATGCAGTCTCATCCCACTCTAAGGACACAGCCTTTGGTGTTTTTAAAGGGTCTTTCTTAAAAGCACGGACGATAAGGCGGTCTTCATGAACTCCAGTCTTTCGATTTCTGCCTTTACGGCGAACATTGATCACATCATTAAATCTTTTATATTTATTGATTTGATAATAAATGGTCTGACGAGACAAATTATATTCCTTAGCGATGTTTATTACGAAACACCCAAGTTATATTTGATCACAATTTCTGATCTTATTTTGGCGCTCAGCTCAGATTTTTTTACCATTTTAAATATTAAAAAATCGACTTTATCCAATATTAATGAAAACTCGTAATAATATTCTTGAACAACACTTTCAGCTTGCATAGAAACAACTAAATCACGCAATGACAAAATATATATGCCACTGCTAAAATCGTTGCTTGGTGGCATTCTTATAAGCAGAACGAAAAATTTTAATTTATTGTTATACGTAAAACTTTTAACTTTTCCCACTACTTTTCTTAAAATATATTGTCTTAATAAGGACTGTGCGTCAATGCATATAGGAAAAATTGGTCCGGGCAGTAAAGTTTATGGCTACCATAATAACCTTAAAGAAATCCACAGGCAATGTTACTTTCCTATCGCAAATTCTTCCTTTTCGCTTATAACCTATTGTTTTCAAACTATTTCGGACGGCTATGAACAGTACTGTTCGACTTCTTCAGCTGTATTCCAGAAATTTTTCCAACAATAATTTACTTTGCTCAAACATCTTTTGGGAACGAAACAGGCATAACGGATGTTGATGTTAAATTTAACTTCCTTAATTTGTTTATGGCCTTATTTATTCGTTGCCTCACAATGGGCGCCACTTTTGTATTGATTCTTGTGGCAAGATGAGTTGCCTTTAACTAGATTTGATAGCGGTTAGCACTGGGAAGTTTTCGGCTAGGACTTCGTCGGATTGGGGGAGGATCTTTAATCAAATCTAGATAACGAAATTACAAGAGAATTTGTGCTAACCTAGCCAGGTGTTAATTTAAGTTTTGTTTATGCGTATTGTTTTTATTAGAGCTTGGTGTTAATGCTCTTTATTACCCGCCCAACCTTGTTAACACTCTTCAGAATATAGAAATTTTTGTTAACCCTAGAGTGTATTGATGTGTGCTTTTGTTTTAGTACTCCATTATTTCAACTTAATACATTTTATTCATTCAGTTGCAATTCTTTTATCCATGACAATATGCGTACATGTTAAGGTCAGGTTCATTTTTATAATTTCATTTCAATAAATTCTTGTAAGAAAGCTTATTTAAGCATAGTTAAGGCTTAAGTAGTAACAGGAATAGTAGTAAGTAATATGTTTAAATTACATTGAAATATATATAAATAGAGACGGTTAAACTTCAGAAATAGAGATTATTTGTTTTACATTTCCTTTAGTATACGTTTTAATAATTAAACTTGTTACCTTTTAAGTCCACATGTGCATGCAGGCCTGTAGCGAAGTGGCTGTAACTTAATTGGTTAGGGTTAGGTTATATAAGAATTTAGGTTATATATATGTAAAAAAATCCTTTCCAAGCTCATTTCCATGTTTAATTCGTCCAGTATTTTAAGTTCAGCGTAGGTTTTCCAAATGTAATTTATTAACTGTATGATTTCCTTCCTTGATTTTCCTTTTCCCTCTTCGGCTTCGGTTTTTAGTTGATCAGGTTAAACATTGGCTTCGGCTGATTATAGAAAATAATAATTTCCAATAGGTGCGCGAGATGTTTATGGATTTAATTTTGTTTTAATCCTGCGCAAATTCTTTTGCCAAAACTAATGTTTTCCTAGTCTCTTGGTTGTTGTTGTTTCACTTTTTGTGTACGCGTGTAACGCTTTATAAATTAATTGTTTAGTTAATAATGTGCCTTTAACTTATGGCATGTGCTTGAAAATTAGACACGTGTTTGCACAACTTGAATTTACTAATCACCAAGAATGATGTGATTTACTTGAGAGACTTCGATCAACTAAAAACGTAGGGCTTAAAAGTTTTCCACTGCACGGCGTGGGCGTTGAATAAGCTTTCTTTATAACGGAGCTGCTGACTGAGATAAGTCAGATAACGCAAGTAATATGCTGACAAGCATGGCTTTAGTTTTGATCAAGCTTTTGTTTAGAGATAACAAAAAAAACCCAGTGACTCTCAAAACTAGTTGTACGTTGAAGAACTGACCATCACAATTTCCATCCCCGTCCAGCGCAATAATTTTGTTGACCAGGGCGTTCGAGCTTTTCTTCCTAATGTAAATTGGTGGGGGCTTTAGTTTCTTTTGGGTCTTTTGACCCAGTTCCGGTAGTTGTTGTTAGATCTTCCGGGTTGATCGTTGTCTCTTTGGACACGGATTATTTTTGGCTTATTACCGACCGCGTTGTTCTGCGGGCTTAGCTTGCGATTAATTTGGATGTAGCGATCCATGCCGGTCTGTATGGCCGGGGCCGCTTGTTGAATATTGCCGATATTGGCTTTGGGGCTTGCAGTTTTGGTTGTCATTGTATTTGGCGCTGCAGTCGATGACATCGTAGTCGTTGCTGTAGTTGTTGGTGTTACTTTTGCCCCTTTACTGTAGTTGTTGCTGTTGCTTTTTCGCCGTCACTGTAGTTGTTTCTGTTGCTTTTGCTGCAGTTGCAGAAATTTTATCGGTGCTTGTTGGGGTTTTGCACTGAGATGTAAGTGTAGGAGTGAGAAGAGCGGGTGAGCAATATCGTGCTCTTTGGC
Source organism: Drosophila triauraria (assembly GCA_014170255.2). Classification (NCBI taxonomy): domain Eukaryota; kingdom Metazoa; phylum Arthropoda; class Insecta; order Diptera; family Drosophilidae; genus Drosophila; species Drosophila triauraria. Next base: position 26,239,770 of record CM024336.1, read on the forward strand.
TATCGACCGCCAAACGGTTGCTCTTTGTCGCTTATCTTGAAATACTCCAGTATTTGAAACTATATTTTGTCTTTAAATCATCCACTTTGTATAATATTTCCGGAGCTCGCGCGAAACACGTCCGCTCTCTACGGATTACGAGCTTGAAAAGAATAAAAACAAGTGGGAAAGCTACAGTCGAGTGTGACCGACTGTGAGATACCCGGTACCCAAAGCATTGTGGGTAAAATTAAACAGCACATGAACATGGAAAAAAGAAAATGTTGACGAATGAAGACAAGTGTTGCTAGAAACATGTTGAGCAACACTCAAAAGAGACAAATGTTGCTAGGAACATGTTACGCAACTCTCAAAAGCGACAAATGTAGCTAGGAACACTTCACTTCATTTGATGATATCGTGATTGTATTTTTTTGACGTGACAACGTCTTAAATTAGGTTGCGACTGGGAGTCACTTATGAAAAAGTGTAACGCTCGGTAACGTAACGATAACCGATAACACCGAACGAGAGAGAGGCCCGCCGAATGCCTTGCGTCTCTCTCCCACTCAACTATGATCGGTCTGCCGCGCGCGCTGCACTAGAGAATTAGGCGCATTGAATCGGCGCATGCTTGTGTCTCTGTCTTTGTCTTTCTCGAACGTTCTTGGCGTTGGAAAAACAAGAAAGCGTCGTAATACAAGTTCACACGTGTGGTTAAAGTATCGTCAGCTGTGTCTGTAGTGAAAATGTGGAGTGCTTAGATTCGTCATTTACAACAACTACAACAATAAAGGTAAAAAATATAAGTTGGCTTTTATATCCATTTAACTTAACATATCAACAAACAGCCGGCACTTCCTAAATCCTCTCCAGAAACTGGCCATTTACAGCCGGCACTGCCTGATCCTCTCCAGAAACTGGCCATTTGCAGCCGGCACTACCTGATCCTCTCCTGAAACTGGCCATTTACAGCCGGCACTGCCTGATCCTCTCCAGAAACTGGCCATTTGCAGCCGGCACTGCCTGATCCTCTCCTGAAACTGGCCATTTACAGCCGGCACTGCCTGATCCTCTCCAGAAACTGGCCATTTGCAGCCGGCACTACCTGATCCTCTCCAGAAACTGGCCATTTGCAGCCGGCACTGCCTGATCCTCTCCAGAAACTGGCCATTTGCAGCCGGCACTGCCTGATCCTCTCCAGAAACTGGCCATTTGCAGCCGGCACTACCTGATCCTCTCCTGAAACTGGCCATTTACAGCCGGCACTGCCTGATCCTCTCCAGAAACTGGCCATTTGCAGCCGGCACTGCCTGATCCTCTCCTGAAACTGGCCATTTACAGCCGGCACTGCCTGATCCTCTCCAGAAACTGGCCATTTGCAGCCGGCACTACCTGATCCTCTCCAGAAACTGGCCATTTGCAGCCGGCACTGCCTGATCCTCTCCAGAAACTGGCCATTTGCAGCCGGCACTGCCTGATCCTCTCCAGAAACTGGCCATTTGCAGCCGGCACTGCCTGATCCTCTCCTGAAACTGGCCATTTACAGCCGGCACTGCCTGATCCTCTCCAGAAACTGGCCATTTGCAGCCGGCACTACCTGATCCTCTCCAGAAACTGGCCATTTGCAGCCGGCACTGCCTGATCCTCTCCAGAAACTTGCCATTTGCAGCCGGCACTGCCTGATCCTCTCCTGAAACTGGCCATTTGCAGCCGGCACTGCCTGATCCTCTCCAGAAACTGGCCATTTACAGCCGGCACTGCCTGATCCTCTTCAGAAACTGGCCATTTGCAGCCGGCACTGCCTGATCCTCTCCAGAAACTGGCCATTTACAGCCGGCACTACCTGATCCTCTCCAGAAACTGGCCATTTACAGCCGGCACAGCCTGATCCTCTCCAGAAACTGGCTATTTACAGCCGGCACTACCTGATCCTCTCCAGAAACTGGCCATTTGCAGCCGGCACTGCCTGATCCTCTCCAGAAACTGGCCATTTGCAGCCGGCACTGCCTGATCCTCTCCAGAAACTGGCCATTTGCAGCCGGCACTGCCTGATCCTCTCCTGAAACTGGCCATTTACAGCCGGCACTGCCTGATCCTCTCCAGAAACTGGCCATTTGCAGCCGGCACTGCCTGATTCTCTCCAGAAACTGGCCATTTGCAGCCGGCACTGCCTGATCCTCTCCTGAAACTGGCCATTTGCAGCCGGCACTGCCTGATCCTCTCCAGAAACTGGCCATTTACAGCCGGCACTGCCTGATCCTCTCCAGAAACTGGCCATTTGCAGCCGGCACTACATGATCCTCTCCAGAAACTGGCCACTTGCAGCCGGAACTGCCTGATCCTCTCCAGAAACTGGCCATTTATAGCCTCCCTCTCTCAATTTTACATAATTTTTTTACCGTGAACGTGTCAACGTCTTAAGTAAATGCTACCATTCCTTCAGTATTTTCTTAAGACGTTGTCACGTTCAACGTCAGTAAACCGACTTTACAGACAACCAATTTTTTTTTCTTCTCCGGAGGTTGACTTCCTTCTTTGTCCAACTCAGCCGAATAGATGTCTGCATGCGAATCCAGAAGATGCCTCTTTATATTGGTAAAGTATGTTCCCGTAAAGGAACGTTTGCAAACTTTACACTTTGATTCATTTTTTGGTAAAAATTCAAAAAATGTGCGAACAATTGTATCAGGCTTGCGACCCATCGTAATCAAATTGACTAAGTCAGTTACCAAATGAATCAGAAAGCAGTGCAACGTTGATCACTGACAATATTTACGTTATATAATTTTAATTATTTTCAAGCTTCATTGCGATCTTGCGGTGGGTACGTTGGTTACATATGCATCATACGTATATCAACGGAAAGGTATTAAAAGGCGGCTCATATATATATAATGATACGTGCTATAGGATCTTCCGCTTAAAAGATATTCCAATTTGATTTTTATTTTTGATTTTTATACCCTTGCAGAGGGTATAATAATTTTGTCATGATGTTTGCAACGCAGTGAAGGAGGCATCTCCGACCCCATAAAGTATATATATTCTTGATCAGCGTCACCAGCCGAGTCGATCTAGCCATGTCCGTCTGTCTGTCCGTCTGTCCGTCTGTCCGTCTGTCGGTTTCTACGCGAACTAGTCTCTCAGTTTTGAGCTATCGGGCTGAAATTTTCAGCATAGTCTTATTTCATTAGCACGCAGTATATATGTCGGAACGGCCGAAATCGGACCACTATATCTTATAGCTGCCATAGAAATGATGGGAAATTAATGTAAAAAAATGTTAACTTCTCTGTTTTCAACGAATTTCTATAAATTTCGAGATATAGTCGTTTTTTATAGTTCTAGAATTACGGTTTTAATTTCATTAAGATCGGACAACTATATCATATAGCTGCCATAGAAGGATCGGTCGATTTATATGAAAATGTAAAACTCTACATGTAAAATGTAAAATTTACAAAATTTACATAATTTGACATTTTTCTTTTAACATTACCAAAATGGATCGAATTTCAATTATCCAATTGCAGACTGCAAGGGTATACAAACTTCGGTTTACCGAAGATAGCTTTCTTTCTCGTTATAATAAAAATCAAAAAATAACACTTATTTCTCAATTTTTGAAATAAAAATCAAAAATAACTTTTATTTTTGATTAAAATAAAATAAAAATCAAAAATAATAGTTATATTTTGATTTTTATTTAAAAATCAAATTGTTGATTTTTATTTTTTAAATAATTTTTAAGTGTTATAATTGATTTGTATAATAAAAATTAAAAAATAACTTTTATTTTTTGACTTTTATAATAAAACTTATAATAATTCCGGTCCCTGTTAAAAACTAATGATTAGAATATCATGGAATTTTAACAGCTGTCTTTTAAAGGTAAGTATTAACTGAAAAAATTTTTATTTAATAAAACTAGCGCCATCTTTGTGTTAGGCCCGGGACTTTTCAGCCCATGTGTTACGTCTGCGCCTTTTCAAACCCTAACACAAATTCAGAAGTGGTTTAATTGTACGCCATGAACGGCCCAGCTTAAAAGATGGCTTTCAGCGTTGGGATTAACAACCTAAGGAGTTAAAACCGAATTAATGGCACGACTAGGGTAAATACCGCCTGAAAATCGAGGCCAAGAACCAGAGAAGGAAGCCGACCAGAACCCTGGAAAAGATCAATCTTTCTCCTCTGGCACCGAACCCCAAGAAGGAGATGACATCAATATGAGAGACACGCGGCATCATCAAGAAGAAGCAAGAGGCGTCGTTCAATAACAACAGCAGGCAGAGACACGCGGCGCCATATGTAAGGTAGTTCTCAGGCTGGGATCGGCTGATGATCGGATCACTTCACAGAAAATGTATAAAGGTTGAGACATGGACCTGAGATGAGAGACAAACTGACGTGAGGTGTAAGCCGCCGTGTTAAAAAGGGTTTGGATTTAGAGAAAATATTTATTTGGGTACAATTTCATTGAACGAAACCCTCGCTGCAAAACTCATAACTTTTGAACCAAGTAAGATAATTAAGTAATTTAAATGGCAATTGATAGATAATTGTTCAACCTATTAAAAACGTCTTTTAAAAAAGTGCTACAATTTTTTTAAGATTTCGTATGACTTATCAAAGTCAAAATTTGTAAATACCATAGAAAAATCACGTTTATTTTACAAAGAAAAATATTTTTTTTTCACGTTTTGAGATTTTTTTGTGCTTATTTTTATTGTTTTTAATTAAAAAAAAAAAGCTTGACAGATAAAAAAATATATATATTTTATTTTGTAATTTTTCGTTTTGTTCCAGCAGGCGCACGTTTATCAGGGGTTTTACACCAGGGCTGCACGAAATACAACTTCTGGAACCGTGACTTTTTTCGTTTTTTGCCTAGAGTTGTATCGGTGCGGCAGACAGAAGCAGCAAGACTTTATTGAATTCGATTAAGAAATATTCAAAGAAATTGTTTAACAAAAATATTGCAAATGAATAAAAATGTATATTTTAGTTATTTTCTATCAAAGTTTGAAAAATAGTGAAAATATGGACAGTTAGTATAAAATTAATTACCTGAAGAAACAAGAAGCAAACAGTAAAATGTTTTCATTAGTTTATACCTAATAAGTGCATTAATAAATGAAAAAACAAATAGGGTTCATTACCTAGTTTTCTTTAAATTCGACCTGAAATTTGCTCAAATTTCCTAAAAATGTTGTGTTTTGTTGAAAATGAAAAATTGGTCAACTTTGATACGGTAAACCATTTAAAACAAAAATCGTAGGCTATTAACATTTTGTATTTGTAATCTTTGAACAATTACCTATAAGATTTGCGTATTCAAAACATTGAACGCGAACAGAAAATTTTTGATTTTTGCAACGCCGTTTGTTCTAGAGGCCCCATAGTGCGCTGGTTCAATCTATCGGGACGCACTTTGGGTCTGACTCGCGGCAAGGGAATATTTTCTCGCTGTACGAACTGGAACTCATATTCGGGAAATCTGTGTCACTGGATCCCTCTCGGCAATCGCCGTGACGGTCACATGCACTCGGCGCCAAAGTCCGCTAAGTCTCTGCTGATTCGTCGGCAATCGCTGGCAGGGCAGGGCAAAGGCAAACACTGGCGGCTTAGCTTGGACGACGCTGTGGCTTAGCTTGGGTACGATCGGCTTGGCTCGATCCCGGGGCAAGTGATTACACGTGGGTATTTTTCAATAAATTTTACTTAGCATTTTTATTCAAACCTTTTTCAGTTACATTTTTCCGGGTCTTTTACTTTTTCTTTCGATTTCTTTTAAATTTCCATTTAGTTATCACTTAGCTTTATTTATGCATATTTGTTCTCATATTTTACAAGAGATTGTACTGGCTTTCAGGGACCCTCTGAGATTTCTAGCTATCTATTCCCCGACAAAAATTTTGGCGCTCTAGCCTAAGGTTCTACATTGAGACACCGCGTCGAGGACGGTAAAAATTCCCAAGCACGTGGCTACTAGCGGCCGGTTTGGCAAAGATTCCAGGGCCAAGTCGCTGCGGGTCGTATTTCGACTCACATGTCTCTCTTCTACACACACGCGCACACTCGGGGCTCCGGCAGGCGACCTCCTCGCCGCTGGTCCTGGGCCGCGAGGTTGTACCTGCTCCTGGTCCTGCTTCAATCGACCGCTGCTTCTGGTGGCCTCTGCCGCCTTCCTAATGGCAAAGACTTCTGCCTGGAATACGCTGCATTAGTTTGGTGGCTTATACGAAAGCCTTATCTCAGGGTCCGTACAGAATATGCCCGCTCCTACTCCTCCTTCCATCTTTAAGCCGTCGGTGTAAATGTTGAGGTGTTTATTATGGTCCTGACCGTTTTTCCAGTCGTCCGGTCCCATGAATGTTGTTGTTTTGACATCCGGGTAAGTTCTGGGTATCATGTAGTCAGATATACTGAATATGTCTCGCCCAATTGAACTATACCCGAATCCTGCCTTTCCTGCATTAAGTTACGCGTGGATATCTATGGGGTCGATTCCGAGTATGGTTTCGAGAGCTTTTGTTGGGGTAGACCTCAGCGCCCCTGATATGCAGAGCAGTGCCTGCCGCTGAGTTTTCTCCATAAGGCTGTTGCACGTCCTCTTTTCCGTTGCCTGCCACTACACTCCATTCCATGATAAAGCTGAGAGTCGATGGACAGACTCCCGTAATAATTATGCTCATATCGTCGGCATAATCTGTTATTTTTGGGGCTCTCCTTTCGAATCTCTTCATTAGGTCGTCCGCCACAATATTTCATAGGAGGGGCGACAGAACTCAACCCTTGTGGTGTGCCTCTGTGCGCCCCCTTCACTATGGAAGCGGTGCCCCAATCGGATTGTATCCGCCTACCACTTAAAAGGTTCCTTAAACAGAGGTTGATGGCAGGATGCGTGCTGGTCGCTCTGGGCGTTCCATTATTGAATCTGTATTGACGTTGTTAAATGCTCCGAATATGTCCACAAACACACCGAGAGCATATTCCTTGTTATGTAGGGCTCTCTCTATATTGGCTACTAACGAATGCAGTGCCGTTTCTACTGATTTCCCATTGGTGTAGGCATGCTGGTTGGTCGACATTAGTCTCCCTACATCATTTCTGATGTGTAGGTCCAGCAGTTTTTCGAGTGTTTTTAGTAAAAGTGAGGTGATGCTTATCGGTCTGTAAACATTGGGGCTCATGTGGCTGCACTTTCCTTTCCGAGAGGTCCTCCCGAGCTTAGAAGAGCTGCGGAGAGGAAATCTCATTTTTGGTCACCTGTAGCATGGCTGGCGATATTCCGTCTAGTCGTGGTGCTTTTATACCCGCAAAGGAGTCTATAGCCCAGTGGATTCTCTTAGAGGATATTAGATCAGTTGGGGGGTTTTCAGTCAGTAGGTTGCTATGCTAACAACTTCCGGAGTCGTTTCTGGGACCGTCTCGATATCAGAGCAGAAGCGTCTCCACGAGCTTCTTTGCGCCTTGCGTAGTTGTTTCTTATATTCTCTAAGTAGGGTTTTGTATTCTTCGTTGATGACATCATCTTTCGCCTGCTTGGCTATTCTGAAGAATTCCCTGAGGTTATTTCTTTGTTTCGATAGGTCCGTGTTCCACCTGGGTGGCTTGGTCCTTTTTTTAGTTCTCGATACTGGGCATGATGCATGATACGCATCCAGTAATTCCTTGGAAAGGGCCTCTAGGGACGTTTCTAGATTTTACTACGTCCGGACGTGTGGCAATTCTCGTCTTGATTGTCTTTTTAAACTATTCCCAGTTTGTATTCAGAGGGTTTCTGTAGACTGTCAGTTTAGGTGAGTGGTTGAGTTCACATTCGAATTGAATGTACTTATAGTCCATGTTCTGGTTTTGATCAAGTGTTTGCATGGTCGTTTTCATGAAGGACATTAATTCCGTCAGACTTTGTTGCAGACATTGTTTGGTTTTGAGTATATTCCCTTAGTAAGCGGAACAACATGAACATTTCCGTCCCCGTCTAGCGCAATAATTTGGTTGACCAGGGCGTTCGAGCTTTTCTTCCTAGTGTAAATTGGTGGGGGCTTTAGTTTCTTTTGGGTCTTTTGACCCAGTTCCGGTAGTTGTTGTTAGATCTTCCGGGTTGATCGTTGTCTCTTTGGACACGGATTATTTTTGGCTTATTACCGACCGCGTTGTTCTGCGGGCTTAGCTTGCGATTAATTTGGATGTAGCGATCCATGCCGGTCTGTATGGCCGGGGCCGCTTGTTGAATATTGCCGATATTGGCTTTGGGGCTTGCAGTTTTGGTTGTCATTGTATTTGGCGCTGCAGTCGATGACATCGTAGTCGTTGCTGTAGTTGTTGGTGTTACTTTTGCCCCCTTTACTGTAGTTGTTGCTGTTGCTTTTTTCGCCGTCACTGTAGTTGTTTCTGTTGCTTTTGCTGCAGTTGCAGAAATTTTATCGGTGCTTGTTGGGGTTTTGCACTGAGATGTAGGTGTAGGAGTGAGAAGAGCGGGTGAGCAATATCGTGCTCTTTGGCTATCGACCGCCAAACGGTTGCTCTTTGTCGCTTATCTTGAAATACTCCAGTATTTGAAACTATATTTTTGTCTTTAAATCATCCACTTTGTATAATATTTCCGGAGCTCGCGCGAAACACGTCCGCTCTCTACGGATTACGAGCTTGAAAAGAATAAAAACAAGTGGGAAAGCTACAGTCGAGTGTGACCGACTGTGAGATACCCGGTACCCAAAGCATTGTGGGTAAAATTAAACAGCACATGAACATGGAAAAAAGAAAATGTTGACGAATGAAGACAAGTGTTGCTAGAAACATGTTGAGCAACACTCAAAAGAGACAAATGTTGCTAGGAACATGTTACGCAACTCTCAAAAGCGACAAATGTAGCTAGGAACATGTTGAGCAACACCCAACGAAGACAAATGTATCTAAAAACATGCTGAGCAACACACACGTGAGCGCTCTCTCTCTCTCTCTCTCTCTCTTTCTCTCAGAAACTTTATTGTTTAATAACTTCTATGTTTATCATCCTATTTTACTCCGGCATTGCCTGATCCTCGCGCGAAGCCAACTTCGTTTTTCTCTTACGCACACACTCGACCTCTCATTCTCTGTCTTCTCTGCTGCTGCTCATGTCACGATTGCACTGTCTGTGTCGCGGCAGAGGTAACGACCAGCCGAGTCGATCTAGCCATGTCCGTCTGTCTGTCTGTCCTTCTGTCTGTCGGACCATTATATCCTATAGCTGCCATAGGAATGATGCCAAAAATAATGTAAAACAAATGAGAAAGCTACAGTGTGAGTGTGACCGACTGTGAGAAACCCGATACCCAAAGTATTGTGCGTGAAATTAAATAGCACATGGACAGAGAAATAACAAAATGTTGACAAATGAAGACAAATGAAGACAAATGTTGCTAAAAACATGTTGAGCAACGTTTAAAAAAGACAAATTCTGCAGCTGTACGCAGCTGCATTACGAATTAATACTGCGCCCGAAAGCACTCAACACTTCTTTCGCTACTGGCTTTGTGACTCAGAAAAAAAAGAAGAGCATTCACTAAAACTTTTTTGTTTAATAACTTCCATGTTTACCATCCGATTTTACACAAATTTTTTCAAATTTTCCGCAAATGCCTACTTATTAATTTTATCTATTTAATTTAAGCCAAAAATTACGACTATAGCTTATATAACGTTTTTTACGATTTTTGGGGGTGGAAGTGGGCGTGGCCAAATTTTAAAACAAACTTGATCTCTGAGATCTGTTGTTTCACACGAACAGACAGACGGACAGACGGACATGGCTAAATCGACGTGGCTGGTGATGCTGATCAAGAATATATATACTTTAGAGGGTCGGATATGCCTCCTTCTGCCTGTTACATACATTCTCGATTGGCACTAGCTTATAAAACCCTTGTACCCTATATGAACCGGGTATAAAAATTTTTAACTTTTCTGTTTTTCAACGAATTTCTTTAAATTTCGAGACATATTTGTTTTTTATAGTTCTAGAATTACGGTTTTAGTTTCATTAAGATCGGACAACTATATCATGTAGCTACCATAAAAGGGATCGGACGATTTATTTTATGTAAAATGTAAATTTGACAAAATTTACATAATTTGATACTTTTTCGACATTACCAAAATGGATCGATTTTCAATGATCCAATTTCAGACTGCAAGGGTATACAAACTTCGGTTTACCGAAGTTAGCTTTCTTTCTTGTTTTACATTAATTTCGCCCTCATTCCTAAGGCAGCTATAGGATATAGTTGTCCGATTTCGGCCGTTCCGACATATATACTGCGTTTTTAAGGAATAGGACTATGCGGAAAATTTCAGCCCGATAGCTCAAAAACTGAGAGACTTGTTCGCATAGAAACCGACAGACGGACAGACAGACGGACATACAGACAGACAGACGGACATGGCTAGATCGACTCGGCTGGTGATGCTGATCAAGAATATATATACTCTTTGGGGTTGGAGATGCTTAATTCACTGCGTTGCAAACTTCTGGACAAAATTATAATACACTGCAAGGGTATAAACAAGTGGGCTACACCCAGAAAAATTCATGGACTAAAAAACTGCCACATTGCGTAAAATTTTAGTCCATTTGACCTAAAACGGCAATCGAGGCAGTTATTGACTAAAAATTGTCCAAATTGCCATATTTTTAGGTAATGGAAACTGGGTTAAATTTTAAACAATTTTTGTGACACATTTTTAGGCAATAGAAACCGGCCTACATTTCAGGCAATTTTTGTCAAAAATTAATTTTTATTTTATATTTTTAGCCAATACGATACCTTAAAATTAATTTCTAAGCAAAATAAGCCTAAGACTTGATTTTTAAATAATATTGATTTTGTATTAATACAACCATTTAAAATAATAAGTGAATTCCAAAATGCATATAGTGTTTATTTATACTGTAGTAGTAGTTGCTACTTCCGTAGCATAAACATAGCCAATAGTTGGCCGTTAACCGTCACTCCATGCTAGGGATGTTAGCACCAGTTGGGAATTAAATGCACACACGCGAGAGAACATTTATAGGCATCCCATTATCTAAAATGTAGGTAACCCATGGCCTAAAAATGGAATTGGTTATTGGCTAAATCTTAGGCTTCCGATTCCTAAAATGTATGGCCTAAAAATATGACATTTTAGCAATATGACCCATTTTTTAGACCAAAATTTCTTTTTAGGCAATGAATCGCCAATTCGTAAAATTTTAGGAATTTTGTTTTTCTGGGTGTACAGTCGAGTGTGACCGACTGTGAGATACCCGGTACCCAAAGCATTGTGGGTGAAATTAAGCTGCACATGAACATGGAAAAAAGAAAATGTTGACAAATATCGCTAGAAACATGTTGAGAAACACTCAAAAAAGACACCCAACAAAGACAAATGTTGCTAGGACCATGTTGAGCAACACGCACGTGCGCGCTCTCTCTCTCTCTCTCAAGAAGTTATAACAGAAACTTTATTGTTTTTCTATGTTTATTAGTTTATTAGTCTTAAGCATACCACTGAAGTGAAATAAACGCCTTTGTGAAACCAACGCCGCCGACGACTTCTTCTTCTACTTGCATCGGGTACTTGTTCCGCAGCCTTCAACTCCAACCTGCGCCGACCAGCAGCCCCTACAACTAGAGCCGACGCAGCCGGCACCTTTATCTGAAGATCCGCCCCCTCCAGTTCATTGTCCATCGAGCAGGATATTCTTCCTGATTGCCCCCGCATTCCAGCGTTCAGCAGCGGATTGGTTCCTAAATAAAAAGATAAGTACTAGTGTTCAATTTTTTACGAAAAGAAATCACACAGATATTCCCGAAGAATAAATCCAAGTGTCTTATATCTGTGTAGTTCGCTAGAATCCCAAGTCCGAAGTCAAATATTCTCCGCCATCTCGCAAATTCCGATTGTTTTTGGACAAAGTTAAAATTTCCAAACAAAAAGAAAATTGACTGTGACAATATACATACGCGCCCAACCGCAGTGAAAATTAAGAGTTCCGAAAGTTTAAAAAAACGTTCCGCCAAAAACGGCTCATACATTTTTTCTCGTTCACTGTGTTCTTGCTGGTGCTTAAGCGTACATACTACATATGTACATAAATATTCACACGTCGACATACATAAATATTACCATACAGTCCACTACACTACACTACAAAATCAAATATATGAAAAAATATACTTCCGAATGCACACAAAATTAAATCTATACATACAGTGACTCCATCGCATAATCGGATAAGCACCTTCCTATGATAAATGTGCTCTAAAAGTATACAAAATGGGCCGAATAAATTTTTTAAAATTTTGTTATGTAAAATACACATTTACATCTCTCCAAAACAAAAGAAAGAACACAAAATTTTCGATAATAACCCAAAATTTTTAAACAAATAGAAATTTATATCTATATTTGGCGCTCAACGAATAATCGGACAAAACCGATATGAACACAAAATACTATTTTTTTTCCTGAAACTCGCTACAAACTTTGGGTTTTTTGCATTGCGTTCGGTTTATTATCGAGATTAGGAGCAGAAAACATCATTTTGATATTAAAAAGTCGAAAAAGGGCTCCAAATGGAAAGCAATCCTGTGAGCAACTTCGACAGTATGTTGTTAAGCTGAACTTTGAGGGAAAAACAGTAAGAAAAATCTCAGAATTAGTTGGAAAAAGCAAGTCTACCATCCATGACATTTAGGTTGGCCAATTAAAGCAGGAAAGGCCACAATATATTAAATGACCAAGAAGAGCGGTCGGTTTTAAAGGAAGTTAAACAAAATCCCTTCAATACTGTTAAAAAACTAAACAATTTTTTACAAAACCGAACTTTTAAAGACGTGTGCCTCAATACTATTTGTAATACTATACATTAATTCGATTACCACGAAATAATTGCAAGAAACAGCCCTTTTAGCCCCAAGAACAAAATGAACCGCATTAAATATGCAAAGAATATTTGATGAAAACAGGAATTCGGTTTAAGCCAAACAAACTTCTTTCCATCGGATCCATCCAAAATAATTTACTCTTATCAGTTAATAGAACCTTTAATTAATTGATAAAAATTAATAAAAACAAATTCTAAGCCCAAAAAGTATTATATTACCGTCTTCCAAAAAACCCCTGTTTTCATCAAATATTCTTTTGCATATTTAATGCGGTTCATTTTGTTCTTGGGGCTAAAAAAGGGCTGTTTCTTGCAATTATTTCGTGGTAATCGAATTAATGTATAGTATTACAAATAGTATTGAGGCACACGTCTTTAAAAGTTCGGTTTTGTAAAAAATTGTTTAGTTTTTTAACAGTATTGAAGGGATTTTGTTAAACTTCCTTTAAAACCGACCGCTCTTCTTGGTCATTTAATATATTGTGTGGCCTTTCCTGCTTTAATTGGCCAACCTAAATTTATCCCGGAACATCTTTATAATGTCATGGATGGTAGACTTGCTTTTTCCAACTAATTCTGAGATTTTTCTTACTGTTTTTCCCTCAAAGTTCAGCTTAACAACATACTGTCGAAGTTGCTCACAGGATTGCTTTCCATTTGGAGCCCTTTTTCGACTTTTTAATATCAAAATGATGTTTTCTGCTCCTAATCTCGATAATAAACCGAACGCAATGCAAAAAACCCAAAGTTTGTAGCGAGTTTCAGGAAAAAAAATAGTATTTTGTGTTCATATCGGTTTTGTCCGATTATTCGTTGAGCGCCAAATATAGATATAAATTTCTATTTGTTTAAAAATTTTGGGTTATTATCGAAAATTTTGTGTTCTTTCTTTTGTTTTGGAGAGATGTAAATGTGTATTTTACATAACAAAATTTTAAAAAATTTATTCGGCCCATTTTGTATACTTTTAGAGCACATTTATCATAGGAAGGTGCTTGTCCGATTATGCGATATATAACTACACTAATACATACATCCAATAAAACAACAACAAATTATATAAATGCAAATATACAACAAATACTCTGAGAAATTACAGTCCACATCTACCCACATATTATTAAATATAAACCACAGTTTTATTCCTAGAGTCGGCACAGAAAACGGCGGCTTAATAATTAAATTAATTTGTTTACCTTCATACTATTCTGCGCGGCCACAAACATACGTATATATTTTTATATTTCCATTCACATACATACATCAGAGTCGTCAAAGTTGATGCACTGATTTTTTGGCAATTCTTTCAGTCTCTTGTTTCCGCCTCTCGTTCTCTTCTCTTGTTTTGTTATCTTCGCTATCTGCATTGACCCATGGCCAATGCACAAGCATTAAAAACAAGAGCGGCGAATACAGTGCCGAAAAATAAAATTCCTCCACTACAATTAATACAAAACTATTAATTCCTAAATAAAAACAAAACAGTTCAGAAGATAACAAATAATTACAAGTCCAAATTAAATAGCTAGATATATCCAATTTAGCTAGTTTTTGTTATTTTTTTTCATTGTTTTAGCGTTTTTTTGGTTACAAATTCGCTAAAAATACAGTTTGTTCCGTTCCATTTTACTTATTTAATTCTTTTAACTTAATTCCAAACTTAAGCCTAGTACTCACTAGCGCTAAACCCTTAGCTAGCTGAAAGGGTTTCATAATTCTAGAGTGACCAGGTTTTATGGCGTTCACCGAAAATACATACGAAATGGCTAAACTGCCATACTGTCAGCTGTGTTTGTTTACAATTCAAATTAAACGCCGCCAAGCTGCGTACCCACAAATACGTGCAAAATGAAGAAATTTTTTATTTATTTACTTAGATTATGACTTTCAATGTAGCGGGGCCAGCTCCCAATGCCGCTGAGCTGCTCCTGGCGATCTGCTCTTGGCACTACAGCTGCTGCCACTGCTGGAGATCCCGCTAGGGAGTGTCGACCGAAAGACATCTTTGTGTGTCTGGCCTCGTTCGTCTGCTGCTCCTTCTCCTGGTCCAGTTGGCTGCTGCTAGATCTCTCCGCATTGTAGTCGTAGGACACCTGCGACGTGCCGTATCGTTGGGCACATCCACGTCCATGACGGCTGCTGCCACAAACTTGGCGCTTAAGTCGCCGCGCGCGGATGACATGGTGGGACTGACCACCATGATCTCTCTCCATGAGCTCTCCACGGAACCCAATGGCGGCTGCTTGCCCAGTCCATTCCCGTTGCCACTTCCATTTCCATTCCCGTTGCCACTTCTCCTTCTTGTAGTCCTTGTATGCTTCGAAGCACCAGCATTTTGGAGTGGCAGCCAACTAAGAAAAGAATCCCAGTAGGCGACCACTGGTCAGGGACGAGCAGAGGAAAAGTAATAAGCAATTCCATAATTTTTTAATTTGGAATTTTGGCCCTTTTCTATATTATTTGCTTATTTCCCCGTTAAATTACATTTTTTAAGACTTAATTTTATTTAAATAATTTTTATTTGTATTTATTATATGGTCAAGATCCCCCATTCAAACTTTTTTAATTGTATTGTAAATAAAATCATTTTTCCCCGCTGCAAAAACGTGCAATACGGCTTGGTTTCCTATTGCCTGTCTCCATTTCGCAAGGGTATTATCAAACATTTCCTTTCGATTCCACACATTCCAGTGTTTCATTCCGGTGTTCCGTCCTACATACACATATATAAATAAAATACAAAATGCCGCTCAGCGAGAAGCCCACTGCGACAACTGCGGCCTTACATAAATTTATTGCCGTTAGTGACCGTGTAAGTCAATTCGAGGCGATGGTCAACACTATTGGCCTCTCCACGCCTTCGCTCTACACATTCCAAGTCGGCCGAGATCACATCCGAGCCTTATGGGACAAAGTTGAACAAGCATACGAAGCCTGTTCGGATCTAATAGCAGTAGAGGGTGCGATCGGAACCTTGTCAATCCTACAGGCCAAATATGACTACTGCTACTCAGTTTACGAGTCATGTGCAGCTCAACTCAACGAGCAAATTGAGCGAGCGACGTCTCATTCAGCACAATCCAACTCCTGCAACTCTCCAAATTATACTCCAGCAGGTTGCCAGTTACCTCCGTGCGATACCGAAGTTTTCTCGTGCGATTATCTTCGCTGGCCCACGTTCCGCGACTTTTCACAGCGGTCTATATAGACAATCCAAGACTTACTGCTGTCGAAAAGTTATTCCATTTAAATTCCAAGACTAGTGGGGAAGCTAATTCAATGGTTTCCAATTCGCCACTCACCAATGACGGTTTCCGCTCAGCTTGGAACAACTTAACTGAGCGTTTCGAAAACAAACGGTCATTGGTGAACAACTCATTAAAAAGATTATTCAATGTGCAATCCATAGCACATGAATCTTCAGCTGCCTTAAAGAAGCTGCAAGAGACTATTCAGAGTTGTCTTACGTCCTTAGAAATGTCCGGCATGAATACTGAAAATTGGGACTGTCTTTTGGTTTATTTGTGCTCTACGAAGCTACCAAAGCTTTCATTGTGGGAGCAATCTTTAAAGAATAAAACCCAGGTTCCCAAGTGGCAAGAGCTCGATGCATTCCTGACTGAGCGCCATAGAACTCTAGAGGTCATAGATTCCATTCAACCTTCCAAGGAATGTCTTCGTCAGTTCCAACCGACAACCTCCAAGGTGTCCCCACGAGTACTGAAATCCTTCTGTACACAAGTGGTTCCAAAACCGACAACCTCCGAAGTGTCCCCACGAGGGCTGAAGTCCTTTAGTACGAAAGTGGGTCCGAAAACGGCACGCTGCGATTTGTGTTCAAGAGAGAACCATAAGTACGTATCTGTCCACACTTCCTACAGATGACGGTAGACGATCGTTCGTCCTATATACGAAAGAAACAGTTGTGCTTGAATTGATTTCCAAGAGACCATTCACTTCGAGATTGCACAAGCGCCCACAGCTGTTTCACTTGCCGAGGTCGACATCACACGTTGTTGCATCCAAGCAACTCTTCCTCCGGTGTTACGACTCCTCCTTTTGATTCAAGGCCAGTATCTGCCTCCATCCAACGGATTTCCGCTTTCTGCACGCAAGTTTCCAAGCCTTCAAATTCATCCAATTATTGGGTTCCGTACGACGCCATGATATGCAGACGTTCCCGAGGTATTTTATCCTACCAATGCCGAATCTGCCAAGGGAACCATCCTCTTCGGAAATGTCACCGTTTTCTGCAGCTAAGCGCTGAGAAACGACACCAGGCGGCCATTGATAAGAAGTACTGCGTGAATTGCTTGGCCCACCACCATTCCAAAGGATCTTGCCGCTGTGGTGACCGATGCCAATCGTGTGGACAGGATCACCACACTCTACTCCATCTTCACGAACGCTCAGCGTGTCCAACGCTTTACCGAGCTACTTGTCCGATTTTACTCAAATTTTCAGAACACGTCCACGATTGCCTACTTATTAAGTCTATCTATTTACTTTAAGCCGAAAATTACGCCTATAGCTTATATACCGATTTTTATGATTTTTGGAACGGAAGTGGGAAGTGTTTTAAAACAAACTTGATCTGCGTGCAACAGATTCCAATGTTGTCACCAAATTTGGTTACTCTAGCTCTTATAGTCTCTGAGATTTGTTGTTTCACACGGACAGGCAGACGGACAGACGGACATGGCTAGATCGACTCGGCTAGTGACGCTGATCAAGAATATATATACCTTAAAGGGTCTGAGATTTCACCTTCTGCCTGTTACATACATTACTTGTACCCTATGGGTACCGGGTATAAAAATTGAAAATGCTCATTTTCTATTTGCAATTGAAATTCATTCCATGTCAACATTTGAGAAAATGAATTATCAGGCATTGCCGCTAAAAATGCCAAAAACATAACATATTTTTGTGCTTGTTGGCCACTAAAAGATGCAATTACCTTTCTATATAATAAAATTCATATGGAATGGGAAAGAGAATATATCACATATTGCACGGATAGAGATAAAGATTTTACTTGCCTTTTCCCGTACCTTACAACTAAACCGTGGTTTAAAGACAAAAAATGCAATCTTAGTCGGTAACAGGTCAAACTAGTGTTGGGTAAATACTGCTCATTTGGGTGAACATGTTCACTTGTTCTTTTTTTTCAAAAGAGTCAACTCACTCATTTTGCTCACTTGTTCACTTGCTCATTGTTCACTGCTCATTGCTCACTTGCTCACTGCTCATTGCTCACTTACTCACTTGTTCACTGTTCATTGCTCAGTTTCTCACTTGCTCAGTTGTTCACAGTTCATTGCCTTTTTATAACCCGTTCATAAACAGACTACTGAGCACTGCATTTCAACGACTAAAAAAATCCATATGTTACATATTAGTTTAAATCTGATATACGTATGTAGTTATATTTATGTTTTCATATACGGATATATTCTATGCAAGTAAAAAAGCACACATATATAGATTTGTTCTTGACAAATGCCATCATCCTGATAAGATTTATTGATTAAAAATATGTCTTAGAACAATTAAATTCATAAACAAAATTGTTAAAGTTAAAAATGCTTTTTGTTAATTTTTTTAAAATTATAACATCGATGTTTCTGGCAATTCGAATTTAAAATAAAGTACGGGCATATAGTTTCTTATTTTTGCGCAATCTGAGATAACAATGAGCAAAAAAATACCATATAACGAGAAAGAAAGCTAACTTCGGTAAACCGAAGTTTATATACCCTTGCAGTCAGCAATTGGATCACTGAAAATCGATCCATTTTGGTAATGTAAAAAAAAATTTCAAATTATGTAAATTGTGTAAATTTTACATTTTACATGTAGAATTTTACATTTTCATATAAATCGACGGATCCCTTCTATGGCAGCTATATGATATAGTTGTCCGATCTTAATGAAATTAAAACCGTAATTCTAAAACTATAAATAGTTACTATATCTCGAAATTTATAGAAATTCGTTGAAAAACAGAGAAATTAAAAATTTTTGTACATTAATTTCGCCATCATTCCTATGGCAGCTATAAGATATAGTGGTCCGATTTCGACCGTTCCGACATATATACTGCGTGCTAAAGAAATAAGACTATGCTGAAAATTTCAGCCCGATAGCTCAAAAGCTGAGAGACTAGTTCGCGTAGAAACCGACAGACGGACAGACAGACGGACAGACAGACAGACGGACATGGCTAGATCGACTCGGCTGGTGATGCTGATCAAGAATATATATACTTTATGGGGTCTGAGATGCCTCCTTCACTGCGTTGCAAATATCATGGCAAAATTATAATACCCTCTGCAAGGGTATAAAAATAATCATACTACATCTACAAAATGTCAATATCATGCAGCTGCTTCAAATCCAAAATGATGATTTTTTGAAAAATGAATATTTAAGTGTCGTAATAAACAAATTAATAAAAAAGTCGTTCCAATTGATACGTGGACTCCGTGAAATCCAGTAGACATATAAAAGGTAGATCCATAAACTGAAAGCTAACTTCGGTAAACCGAAGTTTGTATACCCTTGCAGTCTGCAATTGGATCATTGAAAATCAATCCATTTTGGTAATGTAAAAAAAAATGTAAAATTATGTAAATTTTGTAAATTTTACATTTTACATGTAGAATTCTACATTTTCATATAAATCGACCGATCCCTTCTATGGCAGCTATATGAGATAGTTGTTCGATCTTAATGAAATTAAAACCGTAATTCTAGAACTATAAAAAACGACTATATCTCGAAGTTTATAGAAATTCGTTGAAAAACAGATAAGTAAAAATTTTTTTTACATAAATTTCGCCATCATTTCTATGGCAGCTATATAATATAGTGGTTCGATTTCAGCCGTTCCGACATATATACTGCGTGCTAAAGAAATAAGACTATGCTGAAAATTTCAGCCCGATAGCTCAAAAACTGAGAGACTAGATCGCGTAGAAACCGACAGACAGACAGACAGACGGACAGACAGACGGACAGACAGACAGACGGACAGACAGACAGACGGACATGGCTAGATCGACTCGGCTGGTGATGCTGATCAAGAATATATATACTTTATGGGGTCGGAGATGCCTCCTTCACTGCGTTGCAAATATCATGGCAAAATTATAATACCCTCTGCAAGGGTATAAAAAAGAGTTACAGAACAAAAATGAACCAAAAAGACTAGCTATACACAATTACACAACTGAGCAATAATGAGCAAAAGAGCAAATCTGAACAAGTGAGCAAAAATGAGCAAGTGAACAAAATTGAACAACTGAACAATAGTGAGCAAAAGAGCAAATCTGAACAAATGGGAAAGCTACAGTCGAGTGTGACCGACTGTAAGATACCCGGTACCCAAAGCATTGTGGGTGAAATTAAATAGTACATGAACATGGAAAAAACAAGTGGGAAAGCTACAGTCGAGTGTCACCGAATGTGAGATACCCGGTACACAAAGCATTGTGGGTGAAATTAAACGGCACATTGAAATGGAACAAACAAAAATGAAGGCAAATATTGCTAGAAACATGTTGAGCAACACTCAAAAGAGACAAATGTTTCTAGAAACATGTTTGGCAACTCTCAAAAGCGACAAATGTTGCCATTAACATGTTGAGCAACACCCAACAAAGACAAATGTTGCTAAGAACATGTTGAGCAACACGCACGTGCGCTCTCTCTCTCTCTCAAAACGTTCACCAAAAAACTTTATTGTTTAATAACTTCTATGTTTATCATCCGATTTTACTCAAATTTTCAGAACACGTCCACGATTGCCTACTTATTAGGTCTATCTATTTATTTTAAGCCGAAAGTGATGCCTTTAGCCTATATACCGTTTTTTTTTATTTTCGTGGGCGGAAGTGTGCGTGGCCAAATTTTAAAACAAACTTTATCTGCGTGCAACAGATTCCAATGTTGTCACCAAATTTGATAACCCTAGCTCTTATAGTCTCTGAAATATGTTGTTTCACACGGACGGCCAGACGGACAGACGGACATGGCTAGATCGACTCGGCTAGTGACGCTGATCAAGAATATATACTTTATAGGGTCGGAGATTTCTCCTTCTGCCTGTTAAATACATTCTGGGTTTGCACTAACTTATAATACCCTTGTACCCTGTTAGAACCGGGTATAACAAATGATCAAAAATGAACAAATAAACAAAAAAGATCAAAATTGAACAACTGAACAACAGTGAGCAAAAACGAACAAGTAAACAAAAAAGAACAAAATTGAACTACTGAACAATAGTGAGTAAAAGAGCAAATCTGAGCCAGTGAGCAAAAATGAACAAGTGAACAAAAAAGAACAAAATTGAACAACTGAACAACAGTGAGCAAAAACGAACAAGTGAACAAAAAAGAACAAAATTGAACAACTGAACAATAGTGAGCAAAAATGAACAAGTGAACAAAAATAAACAAAACTGAAGAACTGCACAATAGTGAGCAAAAATGAACAAGTGAAAGAAAAAGAACAAATAGAAAGGAACATGTTCACTCACTCGGTTTAGTGAACAACTCTGTTTTGTTCACTCACTCATGAGCAACCCAACACTAGGTCAAACAAATCAACCGCTAAGAGACGAAGATGCAAGCAACTGCTAGTCAATGCACAACAGCATCAAAACTATTTGGCTCACGTCGTGTGAGGTGTGACTACTACGTATTGGTTAAAGAAGTAAAATAAATATATTAAATAATATAATACCCTTGTACCCTATGGGTACCGGTTAAAATAACAAATTAAAAATTAATAGATTAAAGAAAATAATATAAATAATTTTATTTGGGATTTTGTGGGGATTGAACCCAGTCAGATCTAGCAAAAGCAGATTTCTGCGTCCACGCAGACCACTAGGCTGCATCTATCCGGGAGATTACTAGACTTAAATGTGCTTTAGCTCAAATTATAGACCAGAACAAATGTGTTTGGAAAGTTTTATAAAAATTTAGTTCGCGTAAAATGCAAAATGTGTGGTTGGTGGACTCTTACAGTGAGTTCTATAAGAATGTTGTCTCACAGTTTGATATCTTACGCATACGATTTATTAAATTAATAGCCACAAATATTATTAAAGATATTTGTCGAGGAATAGGTTTCTTCCCGGGTCTGTAAGGGGTCCTCAGAGGTTCTTCAGTCATCTTTATTCAAAAGTATAAGTGATTGGACTCTAATTGTCGGATTAATGCAGTGAGTCACCGCAGACTTGTTGTCGCTTCAAAGGTTTTTTCAAAAAGAGATGGAAGTTACCACTTCCTGCCAAGTCATCACCTATCCTCTCTAGTATAGTACTCCTAAAAAAGCCTTCGCAGCCACACTCGATACAATTTCACAAACTGTATCCCACTTTACCCGAACTGCTAATGGCAACCCATAGCCTATTTAGGTGCGCAATTCAAATATAACATGTAACACATACTCTCAGTAATTCAGTAATTTTTTGAATATTTTCTTGAATGTATAAAACATCCTTTCTACAGAAATTATCTTTGGCATATAGATTTGTTAATGTGTTCTGGAACACTCCTAATATTTTTTCTTTACAGCTAGATCTTAAATGAAAAATCTACTTCAGATGAAAGATTTTCAAGAGTAAAAGTGGTTTCAGTTTCAGAAAAACTGGGAGGGTCGTTGAACTGTTCATTACTTTCATTTTCACAGACATTGTTATCATTAATTGAACTTGCATCATAATCTGAGATCTCTTTATAAGTTAAAGCTTGAACTGATTTTATATTAATATGTCTCCTTAGATGGGCTTTAAACCTTTGAAAACTAGTGTACTGTTGGTCACAAACATGTTCCACACACTTATATATACCTATTTCTTTTAAAAAATGATTATGTTTTAGATGTGAGCATAAAATGGAAAAGCTGACAAATTCTTGAAAACACTTAAAGCACTTCATCTTGATACTTAAATACTAATATTTTTATTTATAAATAGATTGAATAATGTTAGCGACACAAGAATAATGATTATCGTACAATGTCTTAATATCATAAAAAAACTCCTGCAAAAAACTCGTTTGGGTACTTAAGAAAAAAAACCTGATAAATTTTAAAACAAATGTCCAGCGCGATAATAAAAGAATTAAATTTATAAAGATGGTCTCGGACCCTACAACTATTATGAAAGGTTGTATAGAAGTATTATTGTCAAAATTTTTCCTGTGAAGCAGTTCCAATTGATGATGCAAATCATTTATTGGTTCTACATGCAATACGCAGCTGCTTACACCATCTTGAATGGACGCCTTCCGAAAAAACGTCTGGTCATCTCTGGAAACTGAAAAGCGGTGTGATGGTTTGATCACCGCATGTAACAGCACAAATAAGACACAGTCCTTTGAATCTAGAATTGAATGAATTAGTTTTAAACAATACACAGTATAGAAAGGATCCACAGAATCGTTAATTGAAAGGAATTGGTTTTTATAAAATTTGTCCTTTACGTAAGATCTGTAGTGGTTTATCAGTTTCGGAACTGTTTCCTCCCACTTGGTGGTCAAGCAGTACTGGCGCTCAGGATGCAGTTTAATAAAATCCTGTTCCACCTAAGTAAATAAATATAAAAATATTAATAATACAAAAACATAAAATTAAGATAAACATATATTAACATAAAACATTACGAGACATCACAAACAATCAGAACCATAAAAATGCTTCATGCTTACAAATTTATACCCCGTTGCTTGTTCAAGTAAAGGAAACTCCCTTATAACGGTCTCGATATTATTTAATGGATTATTTATTAACTGCTTGCGGTACTCGTACGTTATGCTCCATAACTCCTCCTCACACCCAATGTACTTTAGTTTTTGTATGGTGTCTAGCATATCAGTGCATTCTTCAAAACTATTGTTTTCTGGCATAGAAGGAATAATTTTGATTTTCCCGCCACTTTTTTTGTAGTGATTGTGCAGTTTGTTGAAAAGTATCCCACCAGGGCTATTTCTTTTCGTCTCTTTTCGTCCCAAATAGTAAATGCCTTTATTTTCGGTTGGAAATATATGAACTATCTCATTTGCCAGTTTTTCTATTTCAGGGAGCTTAACCGTGTCGTAAGTATTATTATGGAGATTGTAATAGTTTTCCGATATTAAATAAACTATTTTGCGACTATTTTCTTCTGTAAGGGTTTTTAAAATATTATAGTGTTGAATGATTTCTCTTCCGGTTTTCGATGACTGTAGAATATCGCTTGCACTCTTTGTTAATAATAAAATAAGTAAAGTAAAAAAAATTTAAATAATAAGGAACATATAATAAATGTACAAATCCAAGAAACTCCTGCGTATAATTACTATTAATAAACTTACTAATAATGAAAATATAGGTCACGAAAAATCATAATAACGATGTATAAATTATTACCTGACGAAAATTCAAATCTCTTTCAATGTTAATTTCCTCAGAAACATTCTGTATTGGCAAGGATACTGTCTGGTCGGAACTCGATACGCTTACATTCTGAATATATATAATAGAAAGAATTAAAAAATTATAGAAAATTTGTTTCATAAAACTCACTTTTTTAGATTTCCAGGAAAACAACTTTGCCCTAAACTCCGATCGCAAAGCCGTGTCCTTTCGTTCCGGAAAAATGTAAATGAGATCATTGTTTTCAATATACTTTAGCGTCTCATATGTATAGCCGCAGTCTACGAGTTAAGTTTGTAATATATGACAAAAAATATAATATTTTATCAACATCTTTTTTACCATTTAGATTTTTGTAACATATTAAATCTAAATCGTTTTCTATTATAAAGTCATAAAGGTCGTCATTAAATTCCATTACCTAGTTAGTGCGAGTGAAACCACAAGAGTGTGTTGACGAATTTTTTGTCTAAATTTAACCCTTACGTGTGCAAAAAAAAAACAAGTGGGAAAGCTGCAGTCGAGTGTGACCGACTGTAAGATACCCGGTACCCGAAGTATTGCCCGTGAAATTAAATAGCATACGGACATGGAAAAAACAAAAAGTTGACAAATAAAGTCAAATGTTACTAAAAACATATTGAGCAACGTTCAAAAAAGACTAATTCTGCAGCTGTTACGAATTAATACTGCGCTCGAAAGCACGCAACACTTTTTTTCGCTATTGCCACCCAAAAGCTAAGTGCTCAGACACGCGAAATTATTCCTAAAGCTTAGAACGCAGACAGGCGAAAAGTGTTCCTAAGCATTGAGTCAAAACGAGAGGTCAATAGTCACCCTCTCGCTCTCTCGCACTGCTTAGGAACACTTTTCGCCTGTCTGCGTACTAAGCTTAAGCAGTGCGATAGAGCGAGAGAGCATGAAAGCATTAATTGTTTAATACCTTCCATGTTTATCATCCGATTTTACTCAATTTTGCAAAGCACGTCCGCAATCGCCTACTTATTAAGTCTATCTATTTACTTTAAGTCGAAAATAACGCCTATAGCTAATATAGCGTTATTTATTAGACAGTAAAGTAGTAAAAATTATGAAAGTAACTTTTATCATTTAATTTGTGATAGTTTGGAATTTGAAATTAAACGCGGTGTTTGTTTTTGTATACATTTTTTCCGTTTAGGTTATTAATTCTAAAAGAAATTTTTCTTTTGCACACGTAAGGGCTAAGCTGAGAAAAAAATGCATCTACACACAACCGTTTTGTCGTTTCACTCACACTTATTGCGGACACCGTTTTTTGTTGAACTGCAAATGGAACAACGCAAAAATAAATGTATTTATTATGGAATCAAAGTTTGGCATAAATATTAAAGTTATGAGCCAATAACTACGGAATTATATATATGCGAATGCGAATGCGCCACTAGTTTGCAGAAGAAATTGTAGTAACTGTAATTTCTGAGCAATAGATTTGTTTTCATTAAAACTGCCAATTAGGACAACTCCTCTTGCAAATATTCTTTTAAGAATATAAAATACAATACAGTATATGAAGTCAATATAATTATACTCACTTTTTAGTTAGCACAACACTTTTAAGTTAGCACAACACTTTTAAACTATAGTTTTTGTCTTTCAATATGCACACTTCGCCACCAAATATGAACAGCCAAGCTATAACGCGGGCGCAAAAAGCACTAACGCGATGAACAGAAAAGCACAAAATGATCTTACGCATTATGTGTTCGAAATTTTCGAAGTGGAGTCGTATAAAAATGATATTCGAAAATATACAATTTAAACTATTGAGTATAAAAGCTATACTTCTCGTATAAAATTTATATTTTTTTTAAGTATGAAATCAATACTAAGTTCGTTATACTGCTTGGAGTATAATTTTGAGACAACGCATATTAAGTTTAAACTCTTGTTTTTTTTTTAGGTGTAATGTGTACATTGTTGTTACTGTGTACGGTGCTTTTTTTAAATCCCATTTCAATAATATATGAAATTATGGAAACAAATGGAATATAATTAAAATTTGGAAAACACTATTTCTTCATTTTTTAACAACAAATAAATAAATGAATATGCGAAACCAAATAAATATTTCTTATGATCTTAAGCTATTGAAATTGAATCATTTCAATTAACCAATTAAAAACACCATATTTTTTAAATAATAAACCATGTTTGTTTTACATATTTTCCAAATAAGCAAAACAATTTTGTTTTACTTTAACGATTTTTGGGAAATAATAATAAAACAATACTTTCTTGAATTATTCTTAAATAAACAATCCTTAATTCATATTGAATTAATTTCATTGATTTAGAAAAAACAAGTGAGAAAGCTAGTTGACAAATAAAGTCAAATGTTACTACAAACATATTCAGCAACGTTCAAAAAATACTAATTCTGCAGCTCTACGCAGCTGCATTACGAATTAATACTGCGCTCAAAAGCATGCAACACTTTTTTTCGCTACTGCCGCCCAAAAGCTAAGTGCACAGGCACGCGAAATTATTCCTAAGCAGTGCGAAAGAGCGAGAATGTGAAAGCATTTATTGTTTAATAACTTCCATGTTTATCATCCGATTTTACTCAAATTTGCAGAGCACGTCCGCAATCGCCTACATATTAAGTCCATCTATTTACTTTAAGTCGAAAATCACGCCTATAGCTAATATACCGATTTTTATTATTTTCGGAGGCGGAAGTGGGCGTGGCCAAATTTTAAAACAAACTTGATCTGCGTGCAGCAGATTCCAATGTTGTCACCAAATTTGGTAATTTGACTTATAGTCTCTGAGATCTGTTGTTTCACACGGACGGACGGACGGACAGACGGACATGGCTAAATCGACTCGGCTGGTGACGCTGATCAAGAATATATATATTTTATAGGGTCGGAGACTTCTCCTTCTGCCTGTTACATACATTCTCGGTTGGCACTAACTTGTAATACCCTTGTACCCTATGGGTACCGGGTATAAAAATGTCGCCAATGCCACCAACAAGACGATCAACTATAGGTCGACGTACGCGTTATTCTACCTATAGATTTAATCAAAGGAGATCGCAAAGTGTAGAGACACACTCACAACAAAATCAAGTACAACAATTACGAAACGCACGTCGTCATAGATTGTGCAAGAGATGGAATATGCTGCTTTCGCTTAAAATAGCGAAATTATTATAGTGAACATGCCAATATTGGTGGAATGACGGTAAGATGTCCACATTGTGTTGCAGACAAATTTCAAGGTGAAACGACTGGCAAGTGTTGTGCTTATGGCAAAGTGAGACTGCCAGCATTTTTTTTTTTTTGACGTAATACCGTCTTATAAATCGATAGATCAGGCTGCACGCTCGAAAAAGCCTGACTCATGCGTCGTTACCTCTGCCGCTACACAGACAGTGCAAACGTGACGTGAGCAGCAGCAGCAGAGAAGAGAGAGAATGAGAGAGAGAGAATGCTTTGCACAGCGAAGCCTACTTCGTTTTTCTCTTACGCACACATGTCATTGTATTTGTGTGGACATCATGATCTGAGGCTTTCCATGTAAGGCTTGAAGTGCAAGCGAGAGCGCGGAACGAGCGACAAAGAAGCACAATCGGCCTTCCGGCAGCGTTCGACATCCGTCTCTCTCCTACTTGCAGAGAGAATCTATATAGAGCCGCAATTTTTGCTGTCGAACATTTTCTTCTGCCGACGTCGGCAGACAGTGCAAACGTAACGTGAGCAGCAGCAGCAGAGAAGAGATAGAAATAATTATCGAGCGTAGCTATGATTTAAAAAAATTAAAACATAAATATTAAATCTTCCACATATCACAACACCGTGTCTGAAATGACAGGTTGGACCAGCCATCTATCAAAGGGAACATTTTCTCCTATATCAAACATATTGAGGCGGGCTTTTTAAAAACTAGATTTACGAAAATTTTAATGTTTCCAAATTTTAAATTTTAAATGTAAGATTTATAAACAATAATTTAATCATTGTTTATTCTTATAATGAATTATTTAAAATTATTACTTTTTTATAACAAATTACAATTAAATTTGCAAAAATAAATAAGTAACTAATTGAACAAATTTAATTATCTTATTAAAATAATAAAATCAAAATTTAAATTTTAACAATTGAGAAGAAATTTAAACAATAAATTTTATTCAAGTATTTTGTTGTATTTTTATTTTTTAAATTTAAAATGAAGAATTGAATGAAGAATTTTATGAAAATTTTTTTTTATATTGTATCGAACCACGATTTATTTTACAGAACCGCTTACAATTCGACCATGGAAAAAAAATTGTAAAAAAAAACATTGACATAATTGAATTTATGCGTACAAATAAATCTAACTTGGTCAATTTCATTGTGATTTCCAATTACCTCCTTCTCTATATACATACAAATTTATTAAACAAATTAAATTAAAATTGACGTTGTCAAGTTCAACTATCGTCTGTAAACCGACTTTACAGACAACCAATTTTTTTTTATTTTTTATTTTTATCTTCTCTTGATGATGCACTACGGTCAGTACACTCAAGTGGGCCCTTAAAACCAAGCCCGTGCTTGTTATTGTTTGGTGTTAATAGGCGCGAAAGATAAGTATAGGTAAAAGAATGCGAGGAAATATAAACTACTATCAGGCAGCTCGATTGCTACCTTGCATGTGTACTAAGTGGGTTAAGATTAATGTTTTTAGTTTAGGAATGCTATCGAAAGAGTAGGTAATTCTGTACAAATCATTATAGTTTGCACATAATACTCTAAAGGGTTCATGCATTTCCTACGATGTTCTGCAGTGGTGCAAAACTAAAGGCAGGTAGGATCTTGTGGTTCTACATGGTACGTGGAAATTCAACTGACCAATAGATCGCTGCTTTCCACGTCACCACGGATCAGATTATACATAAAGACAATGCCTAACATCGTTTTACGGTTTGCTAAGGAAGGTAGGTTAATCAGGAGAAGTCTACTAAAATAAGAGGGCAACCTAAGGTTTGCATCCCAGTTTAAGCCACGAAGAGCGAAAAGTAAAAAGTTCTTTTGAACTGACTCAATGCGTTTGCTGTGAACGTCCCACTGGGGACTTCAAACGCAAGATCTATATCACCGTGGACGGCACACAGTGGGGTATTGGACCCCAAAAGTGGCGATCAAATCAGGTGGGCATATTTTGGATGGAAACTTTTTTTTTTCTGTTAGATATGACAAAACTAAGTAAAAAAAAGTAGTTTGTTTTTAAGTTAAAGTTTTTTTTATATTTTTAAAATTAAAATTAATTTTTCAAAATTTGTTTTAGTATGAAATTTTTTTTTGTTTTTAAGAATTTTTTAACCAAATTTCTATTTAAGAAGTTTCAAATTATTCTAGATTTTAAGGAAAAATTTGATCAAAATCAGACTACTATATCTTATAGCTGCCATATAAAAAATAGTTTAATTTATTTAATTTTATACTAAAAATACCAAATTTTTAAAAAAATTTCATTTTTTATTATGTATTATTATTGACTTAATAATCTCACCAAATTTTGTTAACATTAAACAACTAATTTTTATAAAAGCTCAAAAAATGTTAAAAAAAAATACTAAAAAAAACAAAAACTGTGTTTTATTTGGTATTTTTAGTCAAACCCCTAAATAAAAAAAAATATTTTATTTTTATATAACAATTTATTTATTTATTTAATTTCGGTTTTTTGGAAATCTTTTATTTGTTCAGTCTTCACTAGATTAGTCGCTATTTGTTGAAGTCACCTCATGGGCGCCAGTACTGATCTCGGCGGGTTTTAGTAACTCAGCTGGCAGCGCAATGCCCGCGCTTGTTGTATGCGCGCATTCGGCATTCGCGCTAAAATTTGAATTGAAACATATTTGTGCAAAAATGTGCAAAATTGTGTGAATGAGGCGTTTAAGCTGAATATCTAGGGAATAAGACCTCATTTAAAATATCGCATAGGACCGCGTGGCGCATTACTTTTTCTCTACCTAAAGTTTAAAAATGTGGACTTTTTAGCGCTTTTTTTTGTATTTTCTATAATTTTAATTACAAAACTGAACGTAACAATGGTAAAAAAATATTTAAAAATTAGTTAAATATATTATCTTAGAGATTGCATAACTTTTTTGGTGTATATATTCGTTTAAGTAAACACATTTTTTTTTTCAAAATGCTCAAAAAAGGGATTTTTTTTACATTTTTAAAGACACCGAAATTATTTATTATTATTATTTATTTGACAACCGATTTCTCAGCCTCTGTTAGATTAACGAGAAAACTGTATATACGGTTAATTTTATGTATTAACAAAATAATATAATCAAATGTATCGAACGCAAAAATCGTTTTTTGAATTAATCGACACTTTTCGGGTCCAATACCCCACTGTGCGGCAGTCCACGTAGTGACGATGAGCACCGAGACTGTGGTGCGCAAGGAGACTACTATATAGAGCCGTAGAATTGAAAATCTGCTACAATAGTCCGATCAGAACCATTTATATCTTGATCGAAAGGTATTGTAAACCTCTTTCAAACTGCATACTAAGATTCAAAATCGGATTAGTTTAGGAGAAAAGTGAGTGAAAGTGCAAAATTGAAAATTTTGCAAATTGGAGCGCTTGGGGCCGGTGGAGCAAAAATCCCCAAATTGATCATCCTGATCCTATACTCCGTTCAAAAGATATTCAATAAACAATATCTTAACGGCCTTTCCAAAATGAAAACGTTTGTCCTGTTGTTTGTCTGTCTGTCTGTCTGTCTGTCGATTTTTTTGTTTTAGACTCCTGGAACTACTTTTATTTTATTAAACAGCTCGAGCTAAACATTTTTTGTTCTACGACTTTTTGGGTTTCCCGCTAGTTTGGCGGGAAAACAGCTAAAAAAGCTAGGTTTCCCGCGCCCATAACTTCTAAACGATTAAAGCTACAGAAACGTGCTACATGTCGTTAGAAAGGTATTTTGAAATGATAATAGCTTTGCCTGACATAATTTATCTAAAGATAATATTTAAGAATTTATAATTAAAATTAATTTTTAAATATTTTTGTTTAAATAACTATTAATCGCCACAAAATTTGGTATCAGAAATTTTTTGAGTTGAATGTGCCATCGGCACTTTTATCTCACCTCGTTAAGAGGTGTTTTTGTTTGATTCTAAAATAGGACAAGCTAATGAAGTGTATAAATTCTTCGTGACGTAGGGGTCATCGAATTCCTTCGACTACCGTTTAATAAATCCAAGCACACCCCTGGCTTTATTCACAATAAACGAAATATGATCAATAACTTCAGTTTAGGATCTAGGCGGATACCCAAATCGTCAACTAGCGTGATCCTTTCCAAAGAGCAGCAGTTCAGCGTATAAGTCGCAAGCATGGGAGAGACACGTGAGAATGTGATCAGCTTGCATTTGGAGCCATTTAGGTTGAATAAGTTTGCATTGCACCATGTTTGAAAGTTATTAAAATCTGTTTGTAAATCCGACTGGCAAGCGCTGTCCTTGTATTGCACACAAAGTCTAACGTCGTCAGCGTACATGAGTACTCTGGAGTTAGTCAAGACTTTGGGCAGGTCGTTAATAAATAATGTATAAAGTAAGGAACCCAGGTGGCTCCCTTGCGGGACACCAGAGGTCACCCGGAGAACATTTGACAAGTGGTTTTAAAGAGGACGTTTTGCGTCCTGCCATTCAGATAACTTGAGATCCACCTAAGAAGATCGACAGGAAAACCCATTAAGTCGAGTTTCCTAACAAGAAGGGAATGATTAAAGGAGTCAAATGCTTTACTGAAATCAGTATAGATCACATCTGTCTGCAAATTTTGTGGAAAGCCCCTTATAATGAAAGAAGTGAGCTCCAGAAGATTAGTAGTCGTTGATCTTCGTTTAATAAATCCATGTTGGCATGGAGAAATTACTGATTTACACAGGTGCTGCAAATGGGGAGTAATTACGCTTTCGAAAAGTTTTGGGATGGCTGACAACTTAGAGATTTCTCTGTAATTGTTAGCATCCACTTTGCTACCTTTTTTGTGGAGAGGAATTAAGAATGATTCCTTCCAAATATGGGGAAATTGGGAAGATTCTAAGGATAAGGTAAACAATTTTAGAAGGGGACTGCACAGGGACTCGGCACAGTACCTAAGCACACAGCCTGGTATTCCGTCGGGACCTGGCGAATAAACCGGCTTGACACGTTGAAGATCCAAAAGAAGGGAGCTTTCGTTTAAGCTAGGACTGAACAATAGGTTTGATTTGGGCATGCTATAAGAATAGGTTTGGTTTGAATCGGATGACGGAGAATAAGTAGTTTGAAAGAACTGAGCAAAGAGATCGGCAATTGCCTGATCATTGTTTGCTGTCGTATTTTCAAATGAAAGCGAGGAAGGATGTGTAATAGGCTTACATTTAGTGTTGACAAAATTATAAAACTGTTTTGGGTCCTGCGCAAACTGAACCCTACAACGAGTCAAATAGTTTTTGTAACACTGCGCGTTAAGCACGGTAAACCTTGACCGAGCCGCTAAATAGCGAGAATGAACAGTTTGAGAACCGTTACGTTTAAATTTAGAATAGAGATTGGACTTGACATTTTGAGGCGAGTCAACTCTTTACTAAACCAGGGAGGCTTATTGGAGATTGACGGATAGTATAACGGAACACATTCTGTAAAAAGGAGTTCATGGCATTGTAAAAATGTCCATGGCACACCATGTCAGTGTTATGTAGAGATCGGACTAATCAAATTCAGATATAAAATTATTCAGCCGTCGAAAATCCGCCTTGCGAAAGCAGTGAATTTTCTTTTCTGGCCGATCA
Organism: Drosophila triauraria; assembly: GCA_014170255.2. NCBI lineage: Eukaryota > Metazoa > Arthropoda > Insecta > Diptera > Drosophilidae > Drosophila > Drosophila triauraria. The sequence goes on from CM024336.1 coordinate 26,272,943, forward strand.
GACTTATTCTCCATAGCAGTCCCAAAATCGATAGTCACATCGAAAGTAGGATGGTATGGATCTTCGGGTAGCGTCAAGGGCGGGGCCCTAACCAAACTGACTCTTGCCGGATCAGAGACAAAGCAGAAGTCTAGCAAGCGATCTAAGGAATTTCGTACATGGTTGACTTGAGACAACGAAATGTCAAACAAGCCATCAATAAAATCGTGATTAAAACCATTTTTGGTTTGCCGCATGAATGCCATCATTTCCCTTTCAACATCGCGACAAGCCTCACAGCAGTAGCGCAATCCAATGTTTTTGTTAAAATTATCAGCCAGCCGGCCTGTGCGTACAATGCACTTGGCGTGCACGACATTGTCACACAGACAGCAGCCAATACTAGGGTCCTCTGCAGAAATTGCTTTCTTGCAGGTTTTAATTACACAGACAACACTAGAAGACACTATAGTGACTTACCACTGTACCAGTCTGAAGTTAAGAGAAAATAAGAGTAGTTACGTGCACTAAGAGAGAGCAAGAGAGCGAGAGTTAGGGAGCTTAAGCCGTCAAGCTGTAATATCGGCGTATCGGATAAAGCAGAAAGAGGAATGCAAAAATGCAGATAAGCAATCGCTACGCAAAACTAATATACAATGACAATTAATATAGTTATTAATATACAAAAACAGCTGCATTCACACGCGAAGTGAAATTATTATTGACACAAGATAGAAGTTTTAAAAAAACCGCGGTGGTTTATAGCAAAGATTTACTCAAATACGAGGCGCAAAACAAAAACACGACCGTTCACTTCGAAAGAGAAAACGATAATTACATTTCACAAATATTGCAGATTCAAGGTCAGGTTTATCACAAATAAATTGGTTGTTTGTGCTCGCTTCAAATCGGCAAACGAAAAATATTGTATATCCAAATGTTTTGGATTAACATAAATAATTTTGAAATACAATGCATTCATTTCATACAAAAAATCGAGAATATTTAATTTCGTTTTGTGGTTGGTTGCAACGAAGTGCATCGGGGTCCGGTAGTAATCTATAATTGAAAATTTTAAAAAGCTGGGACACCCATTGCCAGTGAGGCGAAACTTTAAACTTTTTAATCAGAAGTAGTCCACTGTGGCCGTTAAAAAAAGAGAATACAGAAACTTAATTAACAATTTAGAACAACATATTAGCTACCAAACACAGAAACCAGCAAAAACGCGCGGGGCCGATGACGACTCCCAGGTCAAGTGGGGACTGGTCGAGTAAAGTTAACTTAGCAAGCGACTGACAGTCCGGGAAGGGGGATGCACGTGAGGGACTCTCCGGTCGGGGAAAGCTGACATGTTCCGTGCAGGCAACAGACAATTGTAACAACAACTTCTCACTCAACAATCACAGCCACACCCAGCTACAGGAACTGGCCAAGTAATTACCAGAGGTCATGCCAAGAAGGCGCGTTCTCGTGTGAAAGGATTTGTGTTGGAATAAAACCGCTAGGGACGTAAGGGCACAGTCGGGCTTTTGCGGTCACCATACAAATTAAAATGGGAATATTGTTAGTTGAAGCAAACAGGAATCTGGATTTCTTGAGTATCTTTGGGTTTAAATGAGAATGAATTATATGTAATAATGCGGTGTATATAAAGACAGATGGTCAAGTATGCCATTGACCATTGCTCGTTCCGGAAGCAACAATGTTTCTGTTCTTGTTTTCGCCATGTGAGCCTAAGCCCAGCCGTCATAATCAAGGCAAGTTGCCCGCGGGGAGTCAAGTAATCGCAAGTAAGAATGAAAAAGTAACAAACGTTGATACAGAATCACATTTGACATCTGACTCTTTAAAATTTTAAATGGGGGCAGTTGTAGAATTATAAGCCCAAAGCATTTTTTCTATGTAGAGTGTCCATACCAGAAATTAAGCCTTTAAATATAAATTGTTGAGTCGTAAGAAAACATTTTTTTTTATGTGGGCATATTCACCAAATGGTCAACCAAGTCCGAAAACTAAAAAGCTCAAAAACATCGTATTTTTGTGTAATTATCTATAAAGAAACTTAATATTCAAATCCAAATTTTCATAACACAATGCTTACATAGGATATCCCAGTAGTTTAATATAATGATCTGCCTGATAACTGAAAAAACTACAATCACTTTTAGGTACTTCTAAAGACATTTTTATATTTATTAATTTGGCTTGCAAAACATTCGATATTCTTGTAAATTTTCTACAAAATCTTCTCATTGAAACCTTTTAAGAAGAGAGTTAGTTGTTTTTTTAGGAATATACACCCAAAAAAAAAAAAACGTCATAGAATGGATACGATTGTTACATGAATTTTATACTTTCGAGTATCAAAAATTTCTTAATACGATGCTTATTGATTTTATACTTTCGAAAGTATAAAAATTATACTTTCGACGATATAATTTTATACCTTGGAGTATTAATGATATACTTTCTAGTATTTTCCTTTAGTGTATTTTTATACCCTTGCAGAGGGTATTATAATTTTGCCATGATATTTGCAACGCAGTGAAGGAGGCATCTCAGACCCCATAAAGTATATATATTCTTGATCAGCATCACCAGCCGAGTCGATCTAGCCATGTCCGTCTGTCTGTCTGTCCGTCTGTCTGTCCGTCTGTCTGTCTGTCCGTCTGTCTGTCTGTCGGTTTCTACGCGAACTAGTCTCTCAGTTTTTGAGCTATCGGGCTGAAATTTTCAGCATAGTCTTATTTCTTTAGCACGCAGTATATATGTCGGAACGGCCGAAATCGGACAACTATATCCTATAGCTGCCATAGGAATGATAGCGAAATTAATGTAAACAAAATTTTAACTTCTCTGTTTTTCAACGAATTTCTATAAATTTCGAGATATAGTCATTTTTTATAGTTCTAGAATTACGGTTTTAATTTCATTAAGATCGGACAACTTTATCATATAGCTGCCATAGAAGGGATCGGTCGACTTATATGAAAATGTAAAATTCTACATGTAAAATGTAAAATTTACAAAATTTACATAATTTGACATTTTTTTTTTACATTACCAAAATGGATCGATTTTCAATGATCCAATTGCTGACTGCAAGGGTATATAAACTTCGGTTTACCGAAGTTAGCTTTCTTTCTCGTTAATACTAACTCTTATAAGTTTTATACTACGAAGTATAACAAATCGTATAAATTCTATCCTACTGCGTATAAATTCTATACCATGCAGTACAACAAAACGTATAAATTCTATACTATGCAGTACATCAAAACGTATGAATTTTATCCTTTTCTGTATAAGTTCAATACAAAACGAGTTTGCAGAAAGTATAAAATCTATAATTTTGCGGGTTAATTCTGTACTATGCCGGTAATGGGAAAGTATCAATTATATACTCTTGCGTATAAAATATACACTATGCTGGAATTAATGTAGTATACATTTTTTACTATTGTAGTATTGATATTAAATACAAAAAAAGGGCGATTTAAAATGTTATTTTAAAAATATTTTTTTTTTATTTATTTATGCCTATTTACATATATGTCTATATTTAATGCTTATATATTCATTCTTATTTTAGAAAATGGTATTATGTACTTATATGTACAATTTGTTAAACATTATTTACAAGTAATTAGAATGTTTTTATTCTTATATAACCATTAGATGATTTATTGTGTACGTTTATAGGGGGACCTTGAAATGTGCTTATATTATTACATTTTAAAGAATTTTCTTTTTCACCAACTTTATACGACTGATAATGCTCATTGAAATGATTAAGTGGGTATTGATGACTTAAAATAAATATTTCCTTATCATTATTAATTAAAATATATGTTATTTTATGTAAGTTTAATATAAATCACTCAAATATTTTCCACATTTATATACTAAATTATCAATAACGATATCTTGAAAATTATTTACTTGAGAACCCTGTACTTCAGAAAACTTAGCCCGGCTAAGTTAGCCGACTTGATGTCACAAAATGTTTGCTTAGTTATTAAAAAAACATTAGGAAATCCAAGATTATTTTTCTTTAACAAAGAGGTAAACTTAAATGCCGACTTCATGCTCAAAGAATATGGAATGTTTTTCCTGCACATGACATTTCTTGAATAAATTTTAGCTTCTCTATGTTTGGCCCCGAATCTAAAATTCCAGAAGTACTTTGGAGGACCACTTTTTCTGATTATTTCCGGGTAATGTGTTAAGAAATGAAATTTTGGCTTTAGCGGCTTGTTAAATAGTTTTACATACCCCTCATTGAGAGATTTTATCAAAAGCGTTAAAGTATTAAGAAGGTCTGAATCGAATTCGCTTAGAAGAAGAATATAAATTATTTTAACTAAATTAGTCATATATTCCCAGACTTTATTACCAACAGGCATGAGATCACCAACTATTAATGTAAAATAATGAATCAAAGTTTTCATCTCTGTTGCAGACGTCTTAATAGATGTATTTTTGATTTGATGAAGCTCAAAATCTATAGATTTATTTCCTAAGTCTGATTCACCATAATCAAGAAGTTTCTTTCTATAATTGAAGTTGTTTAATGTAAAAACCTGTTCCTTTTGGATTAAGTGCAAGAGTACTTCGCAAATGCTATATCGGCAAACGCCCTCATATATATCATGCATAATATCTGCAATATAGTTGTATGTAACATGGATCAATTTAAGACTATTGAAGATACAGCTAGATTTAATGCCATTTGTTTTTAAATCATTTTGCAAAAGATCATTTTCATAATTTTCTGGGGTTCTTAGATTTTCAGACAAAGCTACAAACTCTGTGGCAGTTCTCTCCTTTGAAAGATTACAGAAACGGCAATAAAATGTAGCTTTGAAAGAAGTTGTAAAACCAAGAACTTCGTTTTGACCTAAATTGTCGCCCAGAATATTTGCTAAGATAAAGTAAATTTTTTCCGGTCCTTCGTTTGTCATAATATCTATTCCAAATTCTTGGAGTTTTTTAAATACGTTTACGAGGGGTAGCAAAAATGGGTAACTGCCATATTTCTTTTTGTTATTTGTTTTAAAGTAAGCTGCAACAAATATTAAATCTAGTTTTGATAATAAGTTATGTGGAATCACAGGAAAAGCGTAATACACCCCGCAAACGTTGTCAACGCCTGCGTGGCTTCCTAGCGGATTATTAACCTCAAATCCGTCTAGAAATAGAAATATGGGAATTACAATATTATTTTTAAAGTGTGAGACTTTTTTTTTAAACGAATCAGCATTTATATAATGTGTTATATTTGAGTGACCCTCAAAATTTTGTATATTGTATAAAGACTGATTTAAAACTCCAGGGACCTCAAAAAATTTTTTTATTTGAAATTCAATCGGCATTATACAGCCTTTTAGGTTCTTTGCAGCTAAGGTCGGATTATAATTTTTATAAGCCTCTTGTATTTCGTTATTTACATTGAAGATCTCGGGCATTTCAAATGACAATTCTGTACGCAGTTTTTTTAAAAACTTATGCTCCGTCCAAATGTCATGAAAAGGTTGAGAGCAAAAATCTAGAAAAGATTTGGCTTGGGGTAGAAATTCGTCGTAAATTTTATCCAAAAATAAAGTCTTCATTGAATCTACTACTATTTCAGTAATTTTTTGAATATTTTCTTGAATATATAAAACATTCTTTCTACAGAAATTATCTTTGGCATATAGATTTGTTAATGTGTTCTGGAACACTCCTAATATTTTTTCTTTACAGCTAGATCTTAAATGAAAAATCTACTTCAGATGAAAGATTTTCAAGAGTAAAAGTGGTTTCAGTTTCAGAAAAACTGGGAGGGTCGTTGAACTGTTCATTACTTTCATTTTCACAGACATTGTTATCATTAATTAAACTTGCATCATAATCTGAGATCTCTTTATAAGTTAAAGCTTGAACTGATTTTATATTAATACTAGCGGACCCGGCGAACTTTGTCTCGCCCTAATTCGACGCCATTATATAACCCCAGGGTAATAGTCAAACACTGCATTTCTTTATTTAGTATAGAGCGATATGATATACTATGTTTTTTTTTTTATTTTCCGGCGCAAAAACAAACAATGAAGACGGCTTACCAACACGCGAACATGCAACGTACAGCTGGCCGTGCGAAAAACAGGGAAATTCTAGATTTATCCCGCAGACTTCTAACGATTGGCCTTGCGATTTGTTGATTGTCATCGCAAATGCCAATCGGACGGGAAACTGAATCCTCTTGAATTGGAATGGTAGATCAGTTGGAATAATCGGAATTCGTGGTATAAGGACTACCTCTCCTTTAAATGTTCCCTTGATGATCGTCGCCTGAATCACGTTATTCATCAGTTTCTTGACGGACAACCGCGTACCGTTGCACAATTTCGGATGATTTAGATTCCGACGCATTATAATAATTGATCCCACCTTCAGTTGCAAATTATGCGGTGGAGTTCCTGGCACATCTAGCAGGCATTATTCCTACAAATCGCAGGAAGAAATTAAACAAATCCGGACGTCTGATAAAAACGAATAAAAAACCGAATAATATTGAAACGATTTGTTTTTACTTTGACATATATTTCGATATTATTCGGTTTCTTATTCGTTTTTATCAGACGTCCGGATTTGTTTAATTTCTTCCTGTGATTTGTAGGAATAATGCCTGCTATAAGACGGCCAAACATTGGACGACGTACACGTCGAGCAACATATAGTCGGAATGTCCATGAAAGTCAAACGCAAGACGAACGTGCAGAAAGAAATGAATCGAGACGAACCCGTTTAGCACAGATTCGCTCTACACAAAGAGTACCAAGAACAGACTTGAATCGCGCTGCATTTGAATACAATTTCTCAACGTCCTACAAAGACCATAGCTGCGTTGTTATCGGTTCATTGTCTGTGGTATGCCACCAACGGACGGGGAAATCGTTTTGTGCAATTTCCGTTTTCCATGCATGGTGATTCTGGGCTGTGGACTCCGCAAGGGCCATGGATCATACTCGTTTTCACAACGGAATGCAGCTCCGGATCAGTTTCTGGATCTGGTATTTCGGCAGAAATAATCGAATCAATATGTTCTGGTCGGATCTTGTCGAACATCCAAAGCAAAATGTGCGCATGCCACGCTTCTGCCATTCAACCGAGTACATCCAACAACGAACTACGCCAAAAATCTTCTGCTTAACGATGTAATCCATAAGAATTTTTACCATTAGCTTGAATACTCGTGCATTGATATCATGTTGATCGCTGGATATTTGTCCTTGGTGCAACAAATTCGTAATTTCGGGCCATTTCGGATTGCATGTAAACGTGATAAATAAATCAGGTCGTCCGTAATTCCGCACGTACGTCATCGCATCTTGAGCGTACTCATGCATATGGCGCGGGCTCCCAACATAAGTAGCTGGCAGAATGGTCAAACAACCAATGTTTGCCGCGTGTCCATCAGTAGCGATGGCGTCACGCAAGTGGATGTACTCGTCAGATCATAACTTTGACTGATTGAAACGAATGAAATTGAGACGCTCCGTTTCTACTTCTACATACATGTCGACACAGTACTGCTGAAACAAACGGCGGTATCTCAACAGATGATTGTCAACATCTAGTCGAATCATCAATCGATATGTATAAAAATTCATTAAGCTGACTTTCTTATTCGTTTCTTCTCCTGTAATATGAATTCGAATTTACGTGCAGAATGAAAAGAAGTGATTAAACAAACCTGTCGTTGGATTGACCATCTTTATGTTGAAGTGATAGCCATCTTCTCCACGACAGAACATCAACGGATATTGAAGTGCATCATATGACCGATAAGTCTCATAAACGCGTTGCAATTGTCCATCATCCCGACGCTTGAGAACAATATCGCGTGATTCCACATTCTCGCCAACAATCACCACTGCGACTTCATTGATAGTGGGCGCATTGAATTGTCTTGAATGGCTTCCTGCTGGTCTTTTATCTGCTCTGATAATGATTTTGTGGTCGTCAGAATGCATTGTATCCAAAGCTGTTTTGAACAATCTGACCAATTCATTACACTCATGAAGAAGATTTTGCAATTGTTGTATTATTTCACGTTTAGTTGCAGTGAAAATTGCACAACACTGATTAAGTTCAACGAAATAGATCTGAAGGAATTTATGATCTTTGTTTGGTGGTGGTAACAAAGCGCCCGCTCGATGGTGAATTTGCCCTTGAATCTGAATTTTGTGATGCAATTTCGTGAAAAATTATAGTTGTTCATGTTGATAAAAGAGTGACGCTATTACCTTATAACTCGGATTGTAGCCTGGTTGTTGAACAACCTCTGCTCCAAATGACGTCATTTAAAAACTTCCGTTATATTTTTGTGCGTGCAACAGGAAATGGTTTGATTTGCTTGTATTTCCATATAGAAGCGAATACAATGGCTCTGGTGGATGAGTCAAAACCGGCAATTTTACCTTGCCACCTGCGCAGCATAAGCCAGGAGCTTCCAATCGAAACTTCAGTGCATTGCAGTGCTGACATACCACAGACAATGGTCTTTGTAGGACGTTGAGAAATTGTATGCAAATGCAGCGCGATTCAAGTCTGTTCTTGGTACTCTTTGTGTAGAGGGAATCTGTGCTAAACGGGTTCGTCTCGATTCATTTCTTTCTGCACGTTCGTCTTGCGTTTGACTTTCATGGACATTCCGACTATATGTTGCTCGACGTGTACGTCGTCCAATGTTTGGCCGTCTTATAGCAGGCATTATTCCTACAAATCACAGAAAGAAATTAAACAAATCCGGACGTCTGATAAAAACGAATAAGAAACCGAACAATATTGAAACGATTTGTTTTTACTTTGACATATATTTCGATACACTACTGTTTTATATAATTTGATATTTTAATTATCTGTTTTTCACCATTACCCTGGAGGATTTTCTAAAAATTTTATTACGTTCTGACCTTCTCCTGTTAGTTACCTATAACTGAACAAAAATTTGAACCAAATCGGCCCAGCCGTTCTCCAGTAGTTTTTTACGACACATTTTTTGGGCTCCATTTATATATATATAGATGTCTCCTTAGATGGGCTTTAAACCTTTGAAAACTAGTGTACTGTTGGTCACAATTATGTTCCACACACTTATATATACCTATTTCTTTTAAAAAATGATTATGTTTTAGATGTGAGCATAAAATGGAAAAGCTGACAAATTCTTGAAAACACTTAAAGCACTTCATCTTGATACTTAAATACTAATATTTTTATTTATAAATAGATTGAATAATGTTAGCGACACAAGAATAATGATTATCGTACAATGTCTTAATATCATAAAAAAACTCCTGCAAAAAACTCGTTTGGGTACTTAAGAAAAAAAACCTGATAAATTTTAAAACAAATGTCCAGCGCGATAATAAAAGAATTAAATTTATAAAGATGGTCTCCAAAGCTTACATAATATTCGGTTAGATTTAAAAAATCGGACCCTACAACTATTATGAATAGAAGTATAGAAGTATAGAAGTATTATTGTCAAAATTTTTCCTGTGGAGCAGTTCCAATTGATGATGCAAATCATTTATTTATTGATTCTACATACGCAGCTGCTTACACAATCTTGAATGGACGCCTTCCGAAAAACGTCTGGTCATCTCTGGAAACTGAAAAGCGGTGTGATGGTTTGATCACCGCATGTAACAGCACAAATAATACACAGTCCTTTGAATCTAGAATTAAATGAAATAGTTTTAAACAAAACACAGTATAGAAAGGATCCACAGAATCGTTAATTGAAAGGAATTGGTTTTTATAAAATTTGTCCTTTACGTAAGATCTGTAGTGGTTTATCAGTTTCGGAACTGTTTCCTCCCACTTGGTGGTCAAGCAGTACTGGCGCTCAGGATGCAGTTTAATAAAATCCTGTTCCACCTAAGTAAATAAATATAAAAATATTAATAATACAAAAACATAAAAATTAAGATAAACATATATTAACATAAAACATTACGAGACATCACAAACAATCAGAACCAATAAAATGCGTCATGCTTACAAATTTATACCCCGTTGCTTGTTTAAGTAAAGGAAACTCCCTAATAACGGTCTCGATATTATTTAATGGATTATTTATTAACTGCTTGCGGTACTCGTACGTTATGCTCCATAACTCCAAGCAATCCTCCTCATACCCAATGTAATACTTTAGTTTTTGTATGGTGTCTAGCATATCAGTGCATACTTCAAAACTATTGTTTTCTGGCATAGAGGGAATAATTTTGATTTTCCCGCCACTTTTTTTGTAGTGGTGCAGTTTGTTGAAAAGTATCCCACCAGGGCTATTTCTTTTCGTCTCTTTTCGTCCCAAATAGTAAATGCCTTTATTTTCGGTTGGAAATATATGAACTATCCCAGTTTTTCTATTTCAGGGAGCTTAACCGTGTCGTAAGTATTATGGAGATTGTAATAGTTTTCCGATATTAAGGGTTTTTAAAATATTATAGTGTTGAATAATTTCTCTTCCGGTTTTCGATGACTGTAGAATATCGCTTGCACTCTTTGTTAATAATAAAGAAAGTAAAGTAAAAAAAATTTAAATAACACCAGTTAACAAAATAAAAAAAAATAAATGCTCCAAGCCGGTTGATGCGAAATTCTGGTAGAGTTGAGTCCCCAGATCACGAAAATGGCTTTAGTTTTTTTTTCTATGGATACCTTTTTTTTTCAAGATTTTTTAAAGTTTTACACAAAAAAATTCTGCTTTTTTCACGTTTCTCGTTTTATAGCTCGAGTTGTAGCCAACCAATTTAGCCGTCGAATGTTTTATTTTACATTGAATGAACTAACCTTTCGATTTTTTTACACTTTATTTATATTGGATAAGTATTTTGTGTGCTGGAGGTCGATAAACTTGAAAAAAGTGGAAATGTTAATCTGTTAACTCAAATGTTAACATGCTGCTAGCATCCTAAAAACTCGAAAAAAATCCGTCGAAAAATCAAAACGTGTTTTTTTCTAAAGGTGATCGCCCAAAGTATCAAACAGGCCTACAACTCCAGAAATCCGTTGAAAAATGGATTTATCGTGGATTTTCAAAGTTAAGTAAAATGAGAAATTTTTTAAAATGTTTGGCCAGATGTCTACTAGATTAAAGGAACAGTTTTGGACACCGCCTTTAGATGGTTTGTTAATTTTGCACCAAGGACAAATATCCAGCGATCGACATGGCATCAATGCACGAGTATTCAAGCTAATGGTAAAAATTCTTATGGATTACATCGTTAAGCAGAAGGTTTTTGGCGTAGTTCGTTGTTGGATGTACTCGGTTGAATGGCAGAAGCGTGGCTTACCACATGCTCACATTTTGCTTTGGATGTTCGACAAGATCCGACCAGAACATATTGATTCGATTATTTCTGCCGAAATACCAGATCCAGAAACTGATCCGGAGCTGCATTCCGTTGTGAAAACGAGTATAATCCATGGCCCGTGCGGAGTCCACAGCCCAGAATCACCATGCATGGAAAACGGAAATTGCACAAAACGATTTCCCCGTCCGTTGGTGGCATACCACAGACAATGAACCGATAACAACGCAGCTATGGTCTTTGTAGGACGTTGAGAAATTGTATTCAAATGCAGCGCGATTCAAGTCTGTTCTTGGTACTCTTTGTGTAGAGCGAATCTGTGCTAAACGGGTTCGTCTCGATTCATTTCTTTCTGCACGTTCGTCTTGCGTTTGACTTTCATGGACATTCCGACTATATGTTGCTCGACGTGTACGTCGTCCAATGTTTGGCCGTCTTATAGCAGGCATTATTCCTACAAATCACAGGAAGAAATTAAACAAATCCGGACGTCTGATAAAAACGAATAAGAAACCGAACAATATTGAAACGATTTGTTTTTACTTTGACATATATTTCGATACACTACTGTTTTATATAATTTGATATTTTAATTATCTGTTTTTCACCATTACCCTGGAGGATTTTCTAAAAATTTTATTACGTTCTGACCTTCTCCTGTTAGTTACCTACAACTGAAAAAAAAATTTGAACCAAATCGGCCCAGCCGTTCTCCAGTAGTTTTTTACGACACATTTTTTGGGCTCCATTTTTATATATATATATTTGTTTTTACTTTGACAAATATTTCGATACACTACTGTTTTATATAATTTGATATTTTAATTATCTGTTTTTCACCATTACCCTGGAGGATTTTCTAAAAATTTTATTACGTTCTGACCTTCTCCTGTTAGTTACCTACAACTGAAAAAAAATTTGAACCAAATCGGCCCAGCCGTTCTCCAGTAGTTTTTTACGACACATTTTTTGGGCTCCATTTATATATATATAGATGTCTCCTTAGATGGGCTTTAAACCTTTGAAAACTAGTGTACTGTTGGTCACAATTATGTTCCACACACTTATATATACCTATTTCTTTTAAAAAATGATTATGTTTTAGATGTGAGCATAAAATGGAAAAGCTGAAAAATTCTTGAAAACACTTAAAGCACTTCATCTTGATACTTAAATACTAATATTTTTATTTAGAAATAGATTGTATAACGTTAGCGACACAAGAATAATGATTATCGTACAATGTCTTAATATCATAAAAAAGCTCCTGCAAAAAACTCCATACCTTTTGGGACTCGTTTGGGTATTTAAGACAAAAAACCTGATAAATTTTAAAACAAATGTCCAGCGCGATAATAAAAGAATTAAATTTATAAAGATGGTCTCGGACCCTACAACTATTATGAAAGGTTGTATAGAAGTATTATTGTCAAAATTTTTCCTGTGAAGCAGTTCCAATTGATGATGCAAATCATTTATTGGTTCTACATGCAATACGCAGCTGCTTACACCATCTTGAATGGACGCCTTCCGAAAAAACGTCTGGTCATCTCTGGAAACTGAAAAGCGGAGTGATAGTTTGATCACCGCATGTAACAGCACAAATAAGACACAGTCCTTTGAATCTAGAATTGAATGAATTAGTTTTAAACAAAACACAGTATAGAAAGTACTTACTTGGATCCACAGAATCGTTAATTGAAAGGAATTGGTTTTTATAAAATTTTTCCTTTACGTAAGATCTGTAGTGGTTTATCAGTTTCGGAACTGTTTCCTCCCACTTGGTGGTCGAGCAGTACTGGCGCTCAGGATGCAGTTTAATAAAATCCTGTTCCACCTAAGTAAATAAATATAAAAATATTAATAATACAAAAACATAAAAATTAAGATAAACATATACTAACATAAAACATTACGAGACATCACAAACAATCAGAACCATAAAAATGCTTCATGCTTACAAATGTATACCCCGTTGCTTGTTTAAGTAAAGGAAACTCCCTAATAACGGTCTTGATATTATTTAATGGATTATTTATTAACTGCTTGCGGTACTCGTACGTTATGCTCCATAACTCCTCCTCATACCCAATGTAATACTTTAGTTTTTGTATGGTGTCTAGCATATCAGTGCATTCTTCAAAACTATTGTTTTCTGGCATAGAGGGAATAATTTTGATTTTCCCGCCACTTTTTTTGTAGTGGTGCAGTTTGTTGAAAAGTATCCCACCAGGGCTATTTCTTTTCGTCTCTTTTCGTCCCAAATAGTAAATGCCTTTATTTTCGGTTGGAAATATATGAACTATCTCATTTGCCAGTTTTTCTATTTCAGGGAGCTTAACCGTGTCGTAAGTATTATTATGGAGATTGTAATAGTTTTCCGATATTAAATAAACTATTTTGCGCCTATTTTCTTCTGTAAGGGTTTTTAAAATATTATAGTGTTGAATGATTTCTCTTCCGGTTTTCGATGACTGTAGAATATCGCTTGCACTCTTTGTTAAAAATAAAGAAAGTAAAGTAAAAAAAATTTAAATAATAAGGAACATATAATAAATGTACAAATCCAAGAAACTCCTGCGTATAATTACTATTAATAAACTTACTAATAATGAAAATATAGGTCACGAAAAATCATAATAACGATGTATAAATTATTACCTGACGAAAATTCAAATCTCTTTTAATGTTAATTTCCTCAGAAACATTCTGTATTGGCAAGGATACTGTCTGGTCGGAACTCGATACGCTTACATTCTAAATATATATAATGGAAAGAATTAAAAAATTATAGAATATTTGTTTCATAAAACTCACTTTTTTAGATTTCCAGGAAAACAACTTTGCCCTAAACTCCGATCGCAAAGCCGTGTCCTTTCGTTCCGGAAAAATGTAAATGAGATCATTGTTTTCAATATACTTTAGCGTCTCATATGTATAGCCGCAGTCTACGAATTAAGTTTGTAATATATGACAAAAAATATAATATTTTATCAACATCTTTTTTACCATTTAGATTTTTGTAACATATTAAATCTAAATCGTTTTCTATTATAAAGTCATAAAGGTCGTCATTAAATTCCATTACCTATGGAGGTGAAAAATTGTATTTTTTTTAAGAAAACAACCATCATACAATAAAAAAAACGTCGGTAAAACGTGGTCTGTTAACTACACATAAAATTAGTTTAAGTAATAGGACTTAGCCTAGTTAGTGCGAGTGAAGCCACAAGAGTGTGTTGACGAATTTTTTGTCTGAATTTAACCCTTACGTGTGCAAAAACAAGTGGGAAAGCTGCAGTCGAGTGTGACCGACTGTAAGATACCCGGTACCCAAAGTATTGCCCGTGAAATTAAATAGCATACGGACATGGAAAAAACAAAAAGTTGACAAATAAAGTCAAATGTTACTAAAACATATTGAGCAACGTTCAAAAAAGACTAATTCTGCAGCTGTTACGAATTAATACTGCGCTCGAAAGCACGCAACACTTTTTTTCGCTATTGCCACCCAAAAGCTAAGTGCTCAGACACGTGAAATTATTCCTAAGCAGTGCGATAGAGCGAGAGAGCATGAAAGCATTAATTGTTTAATACCTCCCATTTTTATCATCCGATTTTACTCAATTTTGCAGAGCACGTCCGCAATCGCCTACTTATTAAGTCTATTTATTTACTTTAAGTCGAAAATAACGAATATAGCTAATATAGCGTTTTTTATTATTTTCGGGGGCGGAAGTGGGCGTGGCCAAATTTTAAAACAAACTTGATCTGCGTGCAACAGATTCCAATGTTGTCACCAGATTTGGTAACTCTAGCTCTTATAGTCTTTGAGATCTGTTGTTTCACACGGACGGACAGACGGACGGACGGACGGACGGACGGACGGACAGACGGACAGACGGACAGACGGACAGACGGACATGGCTAAATCGACTCGGCTGGTGACGCTGATCAAGAATATATATACTTTATAGGGTCGGAGATTTCTCCTTCTGCCTGTTACATACATTCTCGGTTGGCACTAACTTATAATACCCTTGTACCCTATGGGTACCGGGTATAATAAAGCTTAGGATTAATAACCTAGACAGTAAAGTAGTAAAAATTATGAAAGTAACTTTTATCATTTAATTTGTGATAGTTTGGAATTTGAAATTAAACGCAGTGTTTGTTTTTGTATACATTTTTTCCGTTTAGGTTATTAATTCTAAAAGAAATTTTTCTTTTGCACACGTAAGGGCTAAGCTGAGAAAAAAATGCATCTACACACAACCGTTTTGTCGTTTCACTCACACTTATTGCGGACACCGTTTTTTGTTGAACTGCACATGGAACAACGCAAAAATAAATTTATTTATAATGGAATCAAAGTTTGGCATATATATTATAGATATGAGCCAATAACTACGGAATTATATATATGCGAATGCGAATGCGCCACTAGTTTGCAGAAGAAATTGTAGTAATTGTAATTTCTGCGCAATAGATTTGTTTTCATTAAAACTGCCAATTAGGACAACTCCTCTTGCAAATATTCTTTTAAGAATATAAAATACAATACAGTATATGAAGTCAATATAATTATACTCACTTTTTAGTAAGCACAACACTTTTAAGTTAGCACAACACTTTTAAACTATAGTTTTTGTCTTTTAATATGCACATTTCGCCACCAAATATGAACAGCCAAGCTATAACGCGGGCGCAAAAAGCACTAACGCGATGAACAGAAAAGCACAAAATGATCTTACGCGTTATGTGTTAGAAATTTTCGAAGTGGAGTCGTATAAAAATGATACTCGAAAATATACAATTTAAACTATTGAGTATAAAAGCTATACTCTCGTATAAAATTTATATTTTTAAGTATGAAATCAATACGAAGTTCGTTATACTGCTTGGAGTATAATTTTGAGACAACGCGTATTAAGTTTAAACTCTTGGTTTTTTTTTTTTTTGGTGTACCCTTGCAGTCTGCAATTGGATTCAAAGTCGATTCATTTTGGTAAGGTTGAAAAAATATCGAATTTTGTAAGTTTTGTAATTTTACATTTTTCATAACATAAAACCTAAACGAATGAAGTAAATGAAACAAACCAAATTTGGTAACTCTAGCTCTTATAGTCTCTGAGATCTGTTGTTTCACACGGACGGACGGACGGACAGACGAACAGACGGACAGACGGACATGGCTAAATCGACTCGGCTAGTGACGCTGATCAAGGATATATATACTTTATAGGGTCAGAGATTTCTCCTTCTGCCTGTTACATACATTCTCGGTTGGCACTAACTTATAATACCCTTGTACCCTATGGGTACCGGGTATAAAAATAATATAAAAAGCAATATAATAGTAAGAAATATAAAACCAAAACAAAAGACATATACTCAGTTTTGCACCTTATTTAAAAACATCAAAGAAATATTATATTAATATTTTGTCCAAAAACAATTCTTGTCTTCATAATTATACCCTTCTGCCTGTTACATACATTCCTGTAAGTGCCAACCGAGAATGTATGTAACAGGCAGAAGGAGGCATCTCCGACCCCATATAGTATATATATTCTTGATCAGCGTCACCAGCCGAGTTGATTTAGCCATGTCCGTCTATCCATCTGTCTGTCTGTGCGTCTCTCCGTGTTGGTAAACAGATCTTAAAGACTATCAGAGCTAGAGCCACCAAATTTGTGACAGCATTCGAGTCTGTTGCACGCAGATCATGTTTTAAAATTTGGTCACGCCCATTTCCGTCCCCGAAAATTATAAAAAACTTTATATTAGCTATGCTTGTTATTTTTGGGTAAAAGTTATTTAATAAAGAAAATAAATAGGCTAGAGCGGTCGTTTTCTGAAAATTTGAGCAAAATCGGATAATAAACATGGAAGTAATTAAACGATAAAGTTTCTGTGTATGGTCCTTTTTTCTCTTTTGTCGAGAATGCCAGTGCGTGTTTCTCAACATGTCCCTAGCAACATTTGTCTTTGTTGGGTGTTGCTCAACTTGTCCCTGGCAACATTTGTCTTATTTTTGTGTTGCTCAACATGTTTCTAGCCATATTTGTCTTCATTTGTCTTAATTTGTCAACATTTTCTTTTTTCCATGTCCATATGCTATTTAATTTCAACGGCACTGCTTTGGGTACCGGGTATCTCACAGTCGGTCACACTCGTCTGCAGCTTTCCTACTTGTTTTTAATATTGTTAGTTTTCTCAACAATACCATCCCGAATTTGATTCCACTCCAGTTCATTATTGACCGTAGGTTTTCAATCGGATTGAGGTCAGGATTTTAATTAATCACTCCAACAACATAAAATTTTGGTTTTCCACCCATTTCTTAACAATTTTCTCAGTGTACTTAGGAGCCCCATCTTGTTGAAAACTAAATTTTTCTTCATAAAAACCACATCTGTCCAGAAAATGTTGAAAATTGGGCTAAAAATATTTAAAATAGTCTTACTTACTCATAGTTCTATCAATTTTGTGCAAAAGTTCAACGTGCCACCATGTAATTACCTCTTCCATGCATTAGGGCTTTCTGACAAGATTCTCAGTAGACTTTTTCGTTTTCAAAAACAGGCAAGTTTTTTTTTTGTTTTGCTTGCCAGTGCTGCCGTTCTGTTGGATAAACCAAACAGTCTGGTCGAAATGCTTATATGTCTTATAGCTGACATAGGAATGATTATTATTATCTGCAAGGGTATATAAACTTCCGCATGCCGAAGCTAGCTTTCTTTCTTGTTTTTGTTAATTTTTCCCATTTGAGCTTTAAACAAAATCTTCTGATATCAATCAAAAACACGTCAAATTGTGTAACGAGGGTCATAACATGTGCTGTAGTTTTTATAGTAAATGTACAGTAAATGTATAGTAAATGTACAGTAAATGAATAAGCTTAAGCGGTCGTTTTCTGAAAATTGAGTATATTCGGATGATATTAGCAAAAAAGTTTGAATTTTAAGACATCCCCATCGGGTAAGCTGGGTTAGTGTTGGGTTGCTCATGAGTGAGTGAACAAAAAAGAGTTGTTCACTAAACCGAGTGAGTGAACATGTTCCTTTCTATTTGTTCTTTTTCTTTAACTTGTTCATTTTTGCTCACTATTGTTCAGTTGTTCAATTTTGTTCTTTTTTGTTCACTTGTTCGTTTTTGCTCACTGTTGTTCAGTTGTTCAATTTTGATCTTTTTTGTTTATTTGTTCATTTTTGCTCATTTGCTATACCCGGTTCCCACAGGGTACAAGGGTATTATAAGTTAGTGCAAACCCAGAATGTATGTAACAGGCAGAAGGAGAAATCTCCGACCCTATAAAGTATATATTCTTGATCAGCGTCACCGAGTCGATCTAGCCATGTCCGTCTGTCCGTCTGTCCGTCCGTGTGAAACAACAGATCTCAGAGACTCTAAGAGCTAGAGTTACCAAATTTGGTGACAACATTGGAACCTGTTGCACGCAGATCAAGTTTGTTTTAAAATTTGGCCACGCCCACTTCCGCCCCCGAAAATAAAAAAAAACGGTATATAGGCTATAGGCATCATTCGGCTTAAAATAAATAGATAGACTTAATAAGTAGGCAATCGTGGACGTGTTCTGAAAATTTGAGTAAACTCGGATGATCAACATAGAAGTTATTAAACAACAAGTGGGAAAGCTACAGTCGAGTGTGACCGACTGTAAGATACCCGGTACCCAAAGCATTGTGTGTGAAATTAAACAGCAAATATTACAAGACAACTTTACAGAGCAATCTAATAGCCTTTTTACACAGCCGCTTAAAAGTCGCATCAACTTTTTTCCTGCTGCGCCTGTTTACACAGAGCACGAGTTAATGCAAATCCAGTAGTACAGTGCTCTGTCTAACTAGTCGACATTTAACTATATAAAATGCTGTATAATTTAAACAGAACAAGTGGTATTTTAACCAATCTTTATGAAATGGCTCAAATAAATTGTGTCTTTTATATAATATACTAAACAGCATGTTTGTACGGTAGTGATTACTATTTCGGTGATTTGGACTGAACACTGTATATGGCAGTTGTGGGTTATTTATAATAAATGACACAAGCACCAAAGCATAAAAATCACCTAAATATGTAAAAATACTGAATACTAGTTAGTATGATTTTAGTATTTGTAGTTGATGCGGAGCTGATGCGACATTTTCTGTCCCTTTCTGACACATGTATTGCTTACGGAAAAAAAAGTCGTTGCTGCGATTTTTGAGAGTTGAAGCAGATGGCCTCTGTGTAAAAACACTATAAGCCGACACCTCAGGAGCAAGCACTCGAGCCGGTTGTACGCCAAAATGATGAGGAGGATGTGATTATTGTTAAAACTGCGCAGCCAATAATAACGACAAAACAAAGTACAATGCCTTGACAAGCAAGTGGTCCACATGATTGCAAAGGGTCAGCACGCATTGCGTATAGTGGATGAGCCAGAATTCGTAAAACTAATAACAGATGTTTCAAGCTGCCCTGGCTATAAGCTTCCAAAATTCCAAAAATTTGCGACGAGGTTAGGGTAACCATAATGGAAAAGCTTTGTAAAGCAACAGCGGTTTGTTTAACCACAGATGGATGGACATCCTTAACAAACGAAAGCTATGTGGCCGTTACTGTACATTTCATTGACACAGTATCAACAAGTCCAATCTCATACATGATAGCTTGCCGATAATTCCCCATGAGGCACACTTCCAAAAACTCAACTTTTAGAAGGTTTAGATATAATATATAATATTAAGTCTAATGGGTATCCGTGTACGTTTAAGTGCTAGTGACTAAGACTTTCGACTCTGTTTTATATTATTTTAAATTTTATGTGCTAATTTATTTGATCTTACAAATTCGTAGATTTTATTAATATTCTCTGTAGTGGGGGTAGTAAGAGCTGGTGGGAGTAGGCGAAGCATAGGATACGAGATTCTATCGTAACCTGGTGTCTTACCTTTGGCATGGTGGAGTGTGGTTTCCAGTTCAAAAGGGGTGATCAGATATTCCAGATATTGAGCGGATAGTTTTATGCGAGTAGGTTCGTACTGTTCGGCTAATGAGGGTTCTTTGTTTGCTATATATTCGTTCGTTTTCTCTTTCAAAGTGAACGGTCGTGTTTTTGTTTTGCGCCTCGTATTTGTGTAAAATCTTTGCTATAAACCACCGGGGTTTATTTAAAACTTCTATCCTGTGTCAATAATAATTCACCGTTTCACTTCGCGTGTGCATGCAGCTGTTTTTGTGTATTAATAACTATATTAATTGCAATTTTAGTTTTGTGCAGCGAGTTGCTTATCTGCATTTTTGCATTCCTCTTTGTGCTTTATCCGTTACGCTCGACGGCTTAAGCTCCCTAACTCTCGCTCTCTTGCTCTCTTTTAGTGCACGTAACTGCTCTTATTTTCTCTTAACTTCTGACTGGTACAGTGGTAAGTCGCAATAATGTCTTCTAATGTTGTCTGTGAAATAAAAACCTGCAAGAAAGTAATTTCTGATGAGGACCCTACTATTGGCTGCTGGCTGTGTGACAATGTCGTGCACGCCAAGTGCATTGAACGCACAGGCCGGCTGGCTGATAATATTACCAAAAACATTGGATTGCGCTACTGCTGTGAGGCTTGTCGCGATGTTGAAACGGAAATGATGGCATTCATGCGGCAAACCAAAAGTGGTTTCAAAGAACTACTTGTTAGTTTTCGTAAAACTAATGATGTGCTCATGGCGCTGGACTCCAAGTTTAATGGCCTTTAGCTGTTTAACGAGTCCCCAAAGCGCAAGAAAACCACGGTTTGCACACCGCATTTGGCCGCTGCCCTGCAACTCGACGCAGGTTTTCAACAGCTCACTCCCTCGGCACAGCCCCCGGCCCCAATATATCAAACTCCTATGATATTGAGGTCGGGTGCAAGGAAAGATTCGGTCTCCGAATGTGCCATGACAGGGACCGAAGCTCCAGTGTTGTCCTTTGAGTCCGCTGGCGGGTCAAAATCAAAATTAACGACCCCTCAGATCGCCGTCCCGAATGCTCCCCAGGGTGACAGGCCTGGATTACCGGCCTAAATTGGTAATACAGCCAACCAGTCTTATTGCAGTATCACCAACGAGGCAGATATTTGTCTCTCGGCTTCACCCATCTCAAACATCTGAAGATGTTACTGTCTTTATTCGAGACAGAACCAAGTCCGATAAAATTAGGGTGGAAAAATTTAAATTTTCTTATGCTAGGGATATTTCATCTTTCAAAATAAATGGCCCTGACGAACTCTTTAGCACAATATGCTCTGCCGATTTGTGTCCGCAGTATGTTGTTGTTAAGGAGAACGAAGCCAAGAAAAAGAAAAGAAGGCCGGTAGGAATTAGTCTACCCAGGCCGGACAAAACCACTGTACCAGCTCCAAAAAACTAACCAATTCCCTCCTTCTTACCTATCAGAATGCAAGGGGTTTACGTAGTAAGCTTCCTAAATTGTATTCTGATAGTGTTTCTTTTGCATCCCAGGTGATAGTGTTCACAGAAACCTGGTTGAAGCCGGAGATCCTAAGCTCCGAAGTTTTTCCAGCTGTGTACACAACGTACAGGCTTGATCGGCCTTCCAGGCGAGGGGGCGGGGTCCTCATTGCGGTTGACTTAAACCTCACGTCTGAAGTATTAGCTTTCGAGGAATGCAACGGTGTTGAATTCCTTTGTGTGAAGCTATCATTTAATGGTAGTTTTACTTTTATTACATGTTCCTACATTCCTCCCTTGTCGGAACTTCCTATTCATTGGAACCACCTTTCCGCTATCCAGTCGGTCTCCAATAGACTTTCGGATAGGGACCATTTAATTGTTCTAGGTGATTTTAACATTCCTGGAGCTATTTGGTCCACAACTGAATCCTCTAACATACTTTTAACTACTGCACGTCACGATTTTATTGATGGCTTGTTTGACATTTCGTTGTCTCAAGTCAACCATGTACGAAATTCCTTAGACCGCTTGCTTGACCTCTGCTTTGTCTCTGATCCGGCAAGAGTCAGTTTGGTTAGGGTCCCGCCCTTGACGCTACCCGAAGATCCATACCATCCTACTTTCGATGTGACTATCGATATTGGGACTGCTATGGAGAACAATATGATCGGCCAGAAAAGAAAATTCACTGCTTTCGCAAGGCGGATTTTCGACGGCTGAATAATTTTATATCTGAATTTGATTGGTCCGATCTCTACATAATACTGACATGGTGGGTGCCATCCTTTTTTACAGAATGTGTTCCGTTATACTATCCGTCAATCTCCAATAAGCCTCCCTGGTTTAGTAAAGAGTTGACTCGCCTCAAAAATGTCAAGTCCAATCTCTATTCTAAATTTAAACGTAACGGTTCTCAAACTGTTCATTCTCGCTATTTAGCGGCTCGGTCAAGGTTTACCGTGCTTAACGCGCAGTGTTACAAAAACTATTTGACTCGTTGTAGGGTTCAGTTTGCGCAGGACCCAAAACAGTTTTATAATTTTGTCAACACTAAACGTAAGCCTATTACACATCCTTCCTCGCTTTCATTTGAAAATACGACAGCAAACAATGATCACGCAATCGCCGATCTTTTTGCTCAGTTTTTTTTTAACTACTTATTCTCCGTCATCCGAATTTAAACCAAACCTATTCTTATAGCATGCCCAAATCAAACCTAATCTTCAGTCCCAGCTTAAACGAAAGCTCCTTTCTTTTGGAGCTTCAACGTGTCAAGCCGGTTTATTCGCCAGGTCCCGACGGAATACCAGGCTGTGTGCTTAGGTATTGTGCCGAGTCCTTGTGCAGTCCCCTTCTAAAATTGTTTACCTTATCCTTAGAGACTTCCCAATTTCCCCTTATTTGGAAGGAATCATTCTTAATTCCTCTCCACAAAAAAGGTAGCAAAGTGGATGCTAACAACTACAGAGGAATCTCTAAGTTGTCAGCCATCCCAAAACTTTTCGAAAGCGTAATTACTCCCCATTTGCAGCACCTGTGTAAATCAGTAATTTCTCCATGCCAACATGGATTTATTAAACGAAGATCAACGACTACTAATCTTCTGGAGCTCACTTCTTTCATTATAAGGGGCTTCCACAAAATTTGCAGACAGATGTGATCTATACTGATTTCAGTAAAGCATTTGACTCCGTTAATCATTCCCTTCTTGTTAGGAAACTCGACTTAATGGGTTTTCCTGTCGATCTTCTTAGGTGGATCTCAAGTTATCTGAATGGCAGGACGCAAAACGTCCTCTTTAAAAACCACTTGTCAAATGTTCTCCGGGTGACCTCTGGTGTCCCGCAAGGGAGCCACCTGGGTTCCTTACTTTATACATTATTTATTAACGACCTGCCCAAAGTCTTGACTAACTCCAGAGTACTCATGTACGCTGACGACGTTAGACTTTGTGTGCAATACAAGGACAGCGCTTGCCAGTCGGATTTACAAACAGATTTTAATAACTTTCAAACATGGTGCAATGCAAACTTATTCAACCTAAATGGCTCCAAATGCAAGCTGATCACATTCTCACGTGTTTCTCCCATGCTTGCGACTTATACGCTGAACTGCTGCTCTTTGGAAAGGATCACGCTAGTTGACGATTTGGGTATCCGCCTAGATCCTAAACTGGAGTTTATTGATCATATTTCGTGGATTGTGAATAAAGCCAGGGATGTGCTTGGATTTATTAAATGGTAGTCGAAGGAATTCGATGACCCCTACGTCACGAAGAATTTATACACTTCATTAGTTTGTCCTATTTTAGAATCAAACAAAAACACCTCTTAACGAGGTGAGATAAAAGTGACGATGGCACATTCAACTCAAAAAATTTCTGATACCAAATTTTGTGACGATTAATAGTTATTTAAACAAAAATATTAAAAATTAATTTTAATTATAAATTCTTAAATATTATATTTAGATAAATTATGTCAGGCAAAGCTATTATCATTTCATAATACCTTTCTAACAACATGTAGCACGTTTCTGTAGCCTTAATCGTTTAGAAGTTATGGGCGCGGGAAACCTAGCTTTTTTAGCTGTTTTCCCGCCAAATTAGCGGGAAACCCAAAAAGTCGTAGAACAAAAAATGTTTAGCTCGAGCTGTTTAATAAAATAAAAGTAGTTCCAGGAGTCTAAAACAAAAAAATCGACAGACAGACAGACAAACAACAGGACAAACGTTTTCATTTTGGAAAGGCCGTTAAGATCTTGTTTATTGAATATCTTTTGAACGGAGTATCGGATCAGGATGATCAATTTGGGGATTTTTGCTCCACCGGCCCCAAACGCTCCAATTTGCAAAATTTTCAATTTTGCACTTTCACTCACTGTTCTCCTAAACTAATCCGATTTTGAAAAAGCTTAGTATGCAGTTTCAAAGAGGTTTACAATACCTTTCGATCAAGATATAAATGGTTCTGATCGGACTATTGTAGCAGATTTTCAATTCTACGGCTCTATATAGTAGTCTCCTTGCGCACCGCAATTTCTGCAGAGGACCCAAGTATTGGCTGCTGTCTGTGTGACAATGTCGTGCACGCCAAGTGCATTCAATGCACAGGCCGGATGGCTGATATTATTTCTAAAAACATTGGATTGCGCTACTGCTGTTAGGCTTGTCGCGATGTTGAAAGGGAAATGACGGCATTCATGCGGCAAACCAAAAATGGTTTTAATGAGCTACTTGTTAGTTTTCGTAAAACTAATGAGGTGCTCATGGCGCTGGACTCCAAGTTTAATGGCCTTTAGCTGTTAAACGAGTCCCCAAAGCGTTTGTACACCGCATTCGGCCGCTGCCCTGCAACTCGACGCAGGTTCTCAACAGCTGACTCCCTCGGCACAGCCCCCGACCCCAATATATTTAACTCCTATGATATTGAGGTCGGGTGCAAGGAAAGTTTCGGCCTCCGAATGTTCCGCGACAGGGACCGCAGCTCCAGTGATCCCCGTCACGAATGCTCCCCAGGGTGACAGGCCTGGATTACCGGCCGAAATTGGTAATACAGCCTACCAGTCTGTGTTGCCAAACGCCCTTATTGCAGTACCACCAACGAGGCAGATATTTGTCTCTCGGCTTCACCCATCTCAAACATCTGAAGATGTTACTGTCTTTATTCGAGACAGAACCAAGTCCGATAAAATTAAGTTGGAAAAATTTAAATTTTCTTATGCTAGGGATATTTCATCTTTCAAAATAAATGTCCCTGACGAACTCTTTAACACAATATGCTCTGCCGATTTCTGGCCGCAGTATGTTGTTATAAGGAGTACGAAGCCAAGAAAAAGAAAAGACGGCCTGTAGGAATTAGTCTACCCGGACAAAACCACTGTGCCAGCTCCAAAAAACTAAACAATTCCCTCCTTCTTACCTATCAGAATGCAAGGGGGTTACGTAGTAAGCTCCCTAAATTGTATTCTGATAGTGTTTCCTTTGCATCCCAGGTGATTGTGTTCACAGAAACCTGGTTAAAGCCGGAGATCCTAAGCTCCGAAGTTTTTCCAGCTGTGTACACAACGTACAGGCTTGATCGGCCTTCCAGGCGAGGGGGCGGGGTCCTCATTGCGGTTGACTCAAACCTCACGTCTGAAGTATTAGCTTTCGAGGAATGCAACGATGTTGAATTCCTTTGTGTGAAGCTATCATTTAATTGTAGTTTTACTTTTATTACATGTTCCTACATTCCTCCCTTGTCGGAACTTCCTATTTCTCCAATAGACTTTCGGATAGGGACCATTTAATTGTTCTAGGGGATTTAAACATTTTTGGAGCTATTTGGTCCACAACTGAATCCTCTAACACACTTTTAACTACTGCACGTCACGATTTTATTGATGGCTTGTTTGACATTTCGTTGTCTCAAGTCAACCATGTACGAAATTCCTTAGATCGCTTGCTGCGTTGTCTCTGATCCGGCAAGAGTCAGTTTGGTTAGGGCCCCGCCCTTGACGCTACCCGAAGATCCATACCATCCTACTTTCGATGTGACTATCGATTTTGGGACTGCTATGGAGAATAAGTCTGATCGGCCAGAAAAGAAAATTCACTGCTTTCGTAAGGCGGATTTTCGACGGCTGAATAATTTTATATCTGAATTTGATTGGTCCGATCTCTACATAACACTGACATGGTGGGTGCCATGGACATTTTTTACAATGCCATGAACTCCTTTTTTACAGAATGTGTTCCGTTATACTATCCGTCAATCTCCAATAAGCCTCCCTGGTTTAGTAAAGAGTTGACTCGCCTCCAAAATGTCAAGTCCAATCTCTATTCTAAATTTAAACGTAACGGTTCTCAAACTGTTCATTCTCGCTATTTAGCGGCTCGGTCAAGGTTTACCGTGCTTAACGCGCAGTGTTACAAAAACTATTTGACTCGTTGTAGGGTTCAGTTTGCGCAGGACCCAAAACAGTTTTATAATTTTGTCAACACTAAATGTAAGCCTATTACACATCCTTCCTCGCTTTCATTTGAAAATACGACAGCAAACAATGATCAGGCAATTGCCGATCTCTTTGCTAAGTTCTTTCAAACTACTTATTCTCCGTCATCAGATTCAAACCAAACCTATTCTTATAGCATGCCCAAATCAAACCTAATGTTCAGTCCTAGCTTAAACGAAAGCTCCCTTTTTTTTGGATCTTCAACGTGTCAAGACGGTTTATTCGCCAGGTCCCGACGGAATACCAGGCTGTGTGCTTAGGTACTGTGTCGAGTCCCTGTGCAGTCCCCTTCTAAAATTGTTTACCTTATCCTTAGAATCTTCCCAATTTCCCCTTATTTGGAAGGAATCATTCTTAATTCCTCTCCACAAAAAAGGTAGCAAAGTGGATGCTAACAACTACAGAGAAATCTCTAAGTTGTCAGCCATCCCAAAACTTTTCGAAAGCGTAATTACTCCCCATTTGCAGCACCTGTGAAACGACTGGCAAGTGTTGTGCTTATGGCAACTGCCAGCATTTTTTTTTTTGACGTAATACCGTCTTATAAATCGATAGATCAGGCTGCACGCTCGAAAAAGCCTGACCCATGCGTCGTTACCTCTGCCGCTACACAGGCAGTGCAAACGTGACGTGAGCAGCAGCAGCAGAGAAGAGAGAGAATGAGAGAGAGAGAATGCTTTGCACAGCGAAGCCTACTTCGTTTTTCTCTTACGCACACATGTCATTGTATTTGTGTGGACATCATGATCTGAGGCTATCCATGTAAGGCTTGAAGTGCAAGCGAGAGCGCGGAACGAGCGACAAAGAAGCACAATCGGCCTTCCGGCAGCGTTCGACATCCGTCTCTCTCCTACTTGCAGAGAATCTATATAGAGCCGCAATTTTGCTGTCGAACATTTTCTTCTGCCGACGTCGGCAGACAGTGCAAACGTAACGTGAGCAGCAGCAGAGAAGAGATAGAAATAATTATCGAGCGTAGCTATGATTTAAAAATTAAAACATAAATATTAAATCTTCCACATATCACAACACCGTGTCTGAAATGACAGGTTGGACCAGCCATCTATCAAAGGAACATTTTCTCCTATATCAAACATATTGAGGCGGGCTTTTAAAAACTAGATTTACGAAAATTTTAATGTTTCCAAATTTTAAATTTTAAATGTAAGATTTATAAACAATAATTTAATCATTGTTTATTCTTATAATGAATTATTTAAAATTATTACTTTTTATAACAAATTAAAATTAAATTTGCAAAAATAAATAAGTAACTAGTTGAAAAATTTAATTATCTTATTAAAATAATAAAATCAAAATTTAAATTTTAACAATTGAGAAGAAATTTAAACAATAAATTTTATTCAAGTATTTTGTTGTATTTTTATTTTTTAAATTTAAAATGAAGAATTTAATGAAGAATTTTATGAAAATTTTTTTTATATTGTATCGAACCACGATTTATTTTACAGAACCGCTTACAATCCGACCATGGAAAAAAAATTGTAAAAAAAAACATTGACATAATTGAATTTATGCGTACAAATAAATCTAACTTGGTCAATTTCATTGTGATTTCCAATTACCTCCTTCATACAAATTTATTAAACAAATTAAATTAAAATATTCTTTTGAAAAATGCTACCATTCCATCGGTATTTTCTTAAGACGTTGTCAAGTTCAACTATCGTCAGTAAACCGACTTTACAGACAACCAATTTTTTTTTATTTTTTATTTTTATCTTCTCTTGATGATGCACTACGGTCAGTACACTCAAGTGGGCCCTTAAAACCAAGCCCGTGCTTGTTATTGTTTGGTGTTAATAGGCGCGAAAGATAAGTATAGGTAAAAGAATGCGAGGAAATATAAACTACTATCAGGCAGCTCGATTGCTATCTTGCATGTGTACTAAGTGGGTTAAGATTCATGTTTTTAGTAAAGGAAGGCTATATACAGATAAGGTATTTTTGTACAAATCATTATAGTTTGCACATAATACTTTAAAGGGTTCATGCATTTCATACGATGTTCTGCAGTGGTGCAAAACTAAAGGCAGGTAGGATCTTGTGGTTCTACATGGTACGTGGAAATTCAACTGACCCAATAGATCGCTGCTTTCTACGTCACCACGGATCAGATTATACATAAAGACAATGCCTAACATCGTTCTAAGGTTTGCTAAGGAAGGTAGGTTAATCAGGAGAAGTCTACTAGAATAAGAGGGCAACCTAAGGTTTGCATCCCAGTTTAAGCCACGAAGAGCGAAAAGTAAAAAGTTCTTCTGAACTGACTCAATGCGTTTGCTGTGGACGTCCTACTGGGGACTTCAAACGCAAGATCTATATTCTAAAATAGGACAAACTAAAGATGTGTATAAATTCTTCGTGACGTAGGGGTCATCGAATTCCTTCGACCACCGTTTAATAAATCCAAGCACACCCCTGGCTTTATTCACAATGCACGAAATATGATCAATAAACTCCAGTTTAGAATCTAGGCGGATACCCAAATCGTCAACTAGAGTCATCCTTTCCAAAGAGCAGCAGTTCAGCGAATAAGTCGCAAGCATAGGAGAGACACGTGAGAATGTCATCAGCTTGCATTTGGAGCCATTTAGGTTTAATAAGTTTACATTGCACCATGTTTGAAAGTTATTAAGATCTGTTTGTAAATCCGACTGGCAAGCGCGGTCCTTGTATTGCACACAAAGTCTAACGTCGTCAGCGTACATGAGTACTCTGGAGTTAGTCAAGACTTTGGGCAGGTCGTTAATAAATAAAGTTAAAAGTAAGGGACCCAAGTGGCTCCCTTGCGGGACACCAGAGGTCACCCGGAGAACATTCGACAAGTTGTTTTTCCATAGAACCTTTTGCGTTCTACCATTCAGATAACTTGAGATCCACCTAAGAAGATCGACAGGAAGACCCATTAAGTCGAGTTTCCTAACAAGAAGGGAATGATTAACGGAGTCAAATGCTTTACTGAAATCAGTATAGATCACATCTGTCTGCAAATTTTGTAGAAAGCCCCTTATAATGAAAGAAGTGAGCTCCAGAAGGTTAGTAGTCGTTGATCTGGTTTAATAAATCCATCTTGGCATGGAGAAATTACTGATCTACACAGGTGCTGCAAATGGGGAGTAATTACGTTTTCGAAAAGTTTTGGGATGGCTGACAACTTAGAGATTCCTCTATAGTTGTTAGCATCCACTTTGCTACCTTTATTGTGGAGATGAATCACGAATGATTCCTTCCAAATAAGGAGAGATTGGGAAGTCTCTAATGATAAGGTAAACAATTTTAGAAGGTGACTGCACAGGGACTCGGCACAATACCTAAGCACACAGCCTGGTATTCCTTCGGGACCTGGCGAATAAACCGGCTTGAAGATCCAAAAGAAGGGAGCTTTCGTTTAAGCTAGGACTGACGATTAGGTTTGATTTTGGCATGCTATAAGAATAGGTTTGGTTTAAATTCGGATGACGGAGAATAAGTAGTTTGAAAAAACTGAGCAAAAAGATCGGCGATTGCCTGATCATTGATTGCTGTCGTATTTTCAAATGAAAGCGAGGAAGGATGTGTAATAGGCTTACGTTTAGTGTTGACAAAATTATAAAACTGTTTTGGGTCCTGCGCAAACTGAGCCCTACAATGAGTCAAATAGTTTTTATAACACTGCGCGTTAAGCACGGTAAACTTTGACCGAGCCGCTAAATAGCGAGAATGAACAGCTTGAGAACCTTACGTTTAAATTTAGAATAGAGATTGGACTTGACATTTTTGAGGCGAGTCAACTCTTTACTAAACCAGGGAGGCTTATTTGAGATTGACGGATAGTATAATGGAACACATTCGGTAAAAAAGGAGTTGTAAAAAATATCCATGTCCCTCATCATGTCAGTGCACATGTAGAGATCGGACCAATCGACTTCAGATATAAAATTATTCAGCCGTCGAAAATCCGCCTTGCGAAAGCAGTGAACTTTCTTATCTGGCCGATCAGACTTATTCTCCATAGCAGTTCCAATATCGATAGTCACATCGAAAGTAGGATGGTATGGATCTTCGGGTAGCGTTAAGGGCGGGACCCTAAACAAATTGACTCTTGCCTATTCAGAGACAAAGCAGAGGTCTAGCAAGCGATCTAAGGAATTTCGTACATGGTTGACTTGAGACAACGAAATGTCAAACAAGCCATCAATAAAATCGTGACGTGCAGTAGTTAAAAGTGTGTTAGAGGATTCAGTTGTGGACCAAATAGCTCCAGAAATGTTTAAATCACCTAGAACAATTAAATGGTCCCCATCCGAAAGTCTATTGGAGACCGACATGATAGCGGAAAGGTGGTTCCAATAAATAGGAAGTTCCGACAAGGGAGGAATGTAGGAACATGTAATAAAAGTAAAACTACCATTAAATGATAGCTTCATACAATGGAATTCAACATCGTTGCATTCCTCGAAAGCTAATACTTCAGACGTGAGGTTTGAGTCAACCGCAATGAGGACCCCGCCCCCTCGCCTGGAAGGCCGATCAAGCCTGTACGTTGTGTACACAGCTGGAAAAACTTCGGAGCTTAGGATCTCCGGCTTTAACCAGATTTCTGTGAACACAATCACCTGGGATGCCAAGGAAACACTATCAGAATACAATATAAGAAGCTTACTACGTAACCCCCTTGCATTCTGATAGGTAAGAAGAAGGGAATTGGTTAGTTTTTTGGAGCTGGCACAGTGGTTTTGTCCGGCCTGGGTAGACTAATTTTAACAGGCCGTCTTTTCTTTTTCTTGGCTTCGTTCTCCTTAACAACAACATACTGCGGACACAAATCGGCAGAGCATATTGTGCTAAAGAGTTCGTCAGGGCCATTTATTTTGAAAGATGAAATATCCCTAGCATAAGAAAATTTAAATTTTTCCACCCTAATTTTATCGGACTTGGTTCTGTCTCGAATAAAGACAGTAACATCTTCAGATGTTTGAGATGGGTGAAGCCGAGAGACAAATATCTGCCTCGTTGGTGGTACTGCAATAAGGGCTTTTGGCAACACAGACTGGTTGGCTGTATTAACAATTTCGGCCGGTAATCCAGGCCTGTCACTCTGGGGAGCATTCGGGACGGGGATCTGAGGGGTCGTTAATTTTGATTTTGACCCGCCAGCGGACTCAACGGACATCACTGGAGCTTCGGTCCCTGTCCCGGCACATTCGGAGGCCGAAACTTTCCTTGCACCCGACCTCAATATCATAGGAGTTAGATATATTGGGGTCGGGGGCTGTGCCGAGGGAGTCAGCTGTTGAGAACCTGCGTCGAGTTGCAGGGCAGCGGCCAAATGCGGTGTACAAACACTTTGGGGACTCGTTTAACAGCTTAATGCCATTAAACTTGGAGTCCAGTGCCATGAGCACCTCATTAGTTTTACGAAAACTAACAAGTAGCTCATTAAAACCATTTTGGTTTGCCGCATGAATGCCATCATTTCCGTTTCAACATCGCGACAAGCCTCACAGCAGTAGCGCAATCCAATGTTTTTAGTAATAATATCAGCCATCCGGCCTGTGCATTCAATGCACTTGGCGTGCACGACATTGTCACACAGACAGCAGCCAATACTAGGGTCCTCTGCAGAAATTGTTTTCTTGCAGGTTTTAATTACACAGACAACACTAGAAGACATTATAGTGACTTACCACTGTACCAGTCAGAAGTTAAGAGAAAATAAGAGTAGTTACGTGCACTAAGAGAGAGCAAGAGAGCGAGAGTTAGGGAGCTTATGCCGTCGAGCTGTAATTTCGGCGTAACGGATAAAGCACAAAGAGGAATGCAAAAATGCAGATAAGCGAATCGCTGCACAAACCTAATTTGCAATTAATATAGTTATTAATACACAAAATTAATTAATTAAATGATTAATGTTTATTGAATACAGAACTAATATGTTTTTATACCCGGTACCCATAGGGTACAAGGGTATTATAAGTTAGTGCCAACCGAGAATGTATGTAACAGGCAGAAGGAGAAATCTCCGACCCTATAAAGTATATATATTCTTAATCAGCGTCACTAGCCGAGTCGATCTAGCCATGTCCGTCTGTCCGTCTGTCCGTCTGTCCGTCTGTCCGTCTGTCCGTCTGTCCGTCCGTGTGAAACAACAGATCTCAGAGACTATAAGAGCTAGAGTTACCAAATTTGGTGACAACATTGGAATCTGTTGCACGCAGATCAAGTTTGTTTTAAAATTTGGCCACGCCCACTTCCGCCCCAAAAACGAATAAAACTTAAATAAGCTAGATTCGTAAATTTTGGCTCAAAGTAAATAGATACAATAAATAAGTAGGCATTTGCGGACGTTTTCTGAAAATTTGAGTTAAATCGGATGATAAACATGGAAGTTATTAAACAATTAAGTTTCTTACCATCTTGAGCCACAACGGCAGTAGCGAAAAAAAGTGTTGCGTGCTTTTGGGCGCAGTATTAACTCGTAACGCAGCTGCGTACAGAATTTGTCTCTTTTAAACTTTGCTCAACATGTTTTTGGCAAAATTTGTCTTTATTTGTCAACATTTTGTTTTTCCCATGTCCGTGTGCTATTTAATTTCACGCACAATACTTTGGGTACCGGGTATCTCACAGTCGGTCGCACTCGACTGTAGCTTTCTCACTTGTTAATTAATAGGTTTCACATTGGCATTTGGTTTAACACAACTCTTTTATT
The DNA here is from genome assembly GCA_014170255.2 of Drosophila triauraria. Lineage (NCBI taxonomy): Eukaryota > Metazoa > Arthropoda > Insecta > Diptera > Drosophilidae > Drosophila > Drosophila triauraria. The sequence goes on from CM024336.1 coordinate 26,306,459, forward strand.
TCTATAGGAGCACACGACTTTCCTCTGCTGAAGCTCATTCTCTACTCTCTGCTGCTTCTGATATTTCCCTCTCTTGAGTTTAAGGTTTCCCTCTGATAAGTCTTATGTTCTTGTATCATATGTTCTGTTAAATATATTCCCCTGTAGTTGCTCGACAGAGCTGCCAATCCGACATTCGGCTATTCTGACAAATCATTCGTCCCGAATGACGACGACCACAATTTCATATATTCATCAACTGTATTTGTTTTGATAGGACCTTCATCATCTCCTTGTTTTTCAACAATGTATCTGCCATGTCACTTGCGAGTAACGGCGTAAGGTCCTAAGAACTTTTTCTTCAACTTCAACCCTGTTCCAAACTGCGTACGTTTAATCGCAACTAAATCACCAATTTTATACTCTGATTCTGGCTTTTTAGACTTGTTGTATGACTTGCAATTTTCTTCCTGAATCTTTGCGATATTATCCTCAGCCTCCTTACGAATACACTCTTTTTCCTCTTGCAACTCGCTTAAATAGTCCTCTTCTAGTAGTTTTCCCAAATCGGTATCGTACTTAGGGCCGGTTCCTACCCTGCCTGTTAAACTGCCTGACAACTACCTGTCCGGAAAAATTAGTTACCAGATAAAAACAATATGATTTCCTGCCCTAAAAAAAATGTATCTCACTGTGAAAGAATAACATAGCACTGTTAACTTTACTGTTATCTTTCGATTATTGCTGTAAAGCTCTGAACTGTCACTTGGGTGAAAAAAAATTGGAAAAATGTCGGGAAACAAAAAACGCAAAAATCACCTCTAAGTCGAATACTGGAAAGGTTTTCTCTTAAGTTTACTGCTCAGTCAGGAGTACAACGGCCGTGGAATATCATCTTAAGAAGAAAAACAGACCATAGTTTGCTGCAGAGAAGCGGGAAAGGTAACGGCACTGATGGAGGAGTGGCAACCTCTATTTCTGTTTCAGCCAACGCCGAAAAGATAGGTAGAATCATTCAAACAAACGCAAGCATTCAAGATAGCTGCCAGTCTCTTTTTGTTGTTATCGGTTATCGGAAATAATTTTGTTTCCGGGCCGGAAAATATTTTACAGAGAGTCTGGGTCTCGACTAAGTTAGCTCTTACATTTATACGATAGAAAATAAAATTTCCTAAGCCGGAACATTCTCTGGCCTCAAAAATTTAACAGGTAGGGTAGGAACCGGCCTTTAGTCCTTATATTCATTCCAGTTAAGATCTTAAATGGAGCTAGCTGAGTACTTCTAGGTGGTGTGGAATTTATAAACTGTTGAACTTTTGTTTGTACCCGGCTTTCGGGTCTTCTGCACAAAGTTTGGTCAAAGTATGGTAATGACAATCCGGTTGATACGTTCAACTTGGCCGTTGCCACGGGGCACTCCAGTGGCCACTAACAAATGCTGAATATTGTTATCCCTACAATATTCCTCAAAGACATTTGCTGTAAATGCTGATCCCCGATCTGTTATCAAGCGACTTGGGTTACCGAACACTTCCGACTGCCTTTGTAATCTGTCCACTACTTCGTCAGAGCCTGTGCTTTTGGTGCGTCGACCACTACCAATATGTGATTGTACTGCTTTTTTGTCAAGTCCATAGGAACAACGTGATCAATGTGATACGTCTGTAAAGGTTCGTCTGATTTGTTTATAGTGTTTAGATAGCCCTCTTTTTTCCCATACGTGCCTCACCCACTATACACTCTATACAGGTCTTTATGATGGCTTGAACTTTCCTATCTAATTCTAGGATAAAATAAACACGCCGAACCAGATCGATTGTCTTCTTGACTCCAAAGTGTCTTTGTCGGTGGGCTGTACAGATTATTTCACCCTTCATGGCAGATGGAATTACAATAAGTTCCTTTATCGGATCCTTGTGAAGGATGCCGTGCTTGAGATAAAAGTCGTCATAGGTATTTGTCTCCAGAACTTTAAGAATAGCCTTTATCTACTCATCCTGACGTTGAGCTTACTGGATTCGATGCCTGACAGAATCCCCGGTTAACAAGAAATAAACTCGTTTTGTACCTTGTACCTGGTCGATGCTCAGTGGTGTACTCAAAATCTTGCAAAAACATGGCCCAACGAGCACGGGAACGTAATTTTTCCGCATGGTCATGGCAAAAGCATTGCAATCGGTTATTATTTTTATCTTCTTTCCCAGCAAGTAAATTCTCCACTTCTTTAGAGCCTGCACGATAGCGAGTACTTCTAACTCATAAAATTCGGTTTCTCTTCGGTTTCTGTTGTCTTGCGGCTCATGTACTCTACTGGGTGATATTCTTGATCGACCGAATCCTTTTGTAGGAGCACAGCTCCGTATCCGTACATGCTAGCATCACGATGAACTTCTGTGGCACTCTTTTGATCGAATAATTTTAACACTGGAGATCTGGATAAGTATAGTTTCAACTGGTTAAACGATGCTAACTCTTCTTCGTCAATCTTGAAGGGAGCGGTCTCTTAAGCAGATTCGATAATGGCCTAGCAATTATAGCGAAATCCTTGACAAATCTTCGAAAATAGGAAGTAAGACCAAGGTATCGTTGCACCCCTTTCTTGTCTAGTGGAACTGGAAAATTCTCAACTGCCCAAGTCTTTTCCGCTGACGGTTGGATAGTAGAATTTTCTATTATATAGCCCAGGAACTGAACTCTTTTCTGTAAAAATTGACACTTTTCCCACTTAATACGTAGACCTGACTTTTGTGCTACATCCAAAACCTTCTTCAATTTTTTTAGTCTTTCACGCTCATCTTCTGATGGAATTATCAGATCGTCCATGTACAAAATCAGTGTACCGTCTTCTATTAATGGTCTGAGCACCGCACACATGTATCTCATGAACACCGCGGGAGAATTGGAAATTCCAAATGGTTTGAAACAGAGTTCGTACTGACGGTCTGGGTCACAAAAGAGGTATGTTTTCTGGAATTCTCTTGTACGGGGATGTGGAAAAATCCGTTTGATAAATCCAATGTTGTAAATACTTTCCCTTTTTGAAGCTTATGCAAAACACCATCAATTAAAGCCATAGGAAAATTATCGCGGATAATCTTTTGGTTCAACTTATGATAGTCGCAACAAAGCTTCTTAGTGACATCTTTTTTAGCCACCAGAACAATGGGAGAAGCGTATTCGGAAGCACCTTGTTGAATGATTCCTTCCTTGAGCCAATCCCTAATCTGTTTATCGACTTTACCATTCTCCTCGAATGGTAAACGCCTAGGTCTCTGATACACTGGAATTTCATTTGTTAGAAGAATCTTCATTTCTACTGGACTTGATTCTGGCTTTAGCGGCTGATAAGTTTTAACTTACCCAACTATTGCAGACTTTAAATCATTACACATGTGAAAAATATCGAAATCTGGCACAGTCTCTTCGATAAAACTTTGTGTCATTAACTGATGGAAAGTTTCTGTCCAGTCCGAAATACGCTAAGACGAAGATTCTGCAGCAATTCTTTGATGGGTAGTTTTTATCTCATTGTTTGAGCTAGAGTTATAACTTGTTCGATTTACGGCTTCACCTACTGCGTGAAAACTACACCATGTGCTCCAATAGTTGCGTTTACGTTGTCCAAAACATCACTGCCAATCACGGCTTCATAAAGGGTATCCTTGTCACCCACTACATGGAAGTGCATATCAATGGGCCCGTCATCCAACATCGTCGCGATTGTAAAGGATCCTTAAGTGTATATCTTTTTACCTACTATTCCAATGAGCTCCTTTATATCTGGTGTTGAAATGTCTGGGTGGATCCGCATGTATGCGGTCTCGCAAATAGTACAAATATTGCTGCCAGAATCGAATAATGCCGTAATCTGGTCGTTACCCATACGCGGAGTTTCAAACTTAGGCTTCTGCTTAAAACCCTGACCCGCACTAATCTTCTCATAGATTTTAAGTTTCTCACGAAACTCCTTTAGATTGGACGCTTGGTACAAACAACACTTATTTTGCTTTGAATCTGGTATGCCTTCTATGATATAATCTATGATGCTTTCTTCGTCAAGCTTAGACTGGTTAGCCAGTGCAGTCATACTGTAGAAATATTCAATCAAACTATCTTTCTGTATTTTCTTCCTGTTTTTTAACAACTTGTGTACCTGTTTCGCAGTAAGCTTTTCTCCAAATTCGGTTTTTAACGCTTCTTTTAACGAAACCCAATCGCTTATTCCAGTTTGGCTGCCTAAGAATAACTTTGCAACTCCTTTAACTAACTGCCTGCCGTAAATAAGTTTTTGAAGATCAGTCCACCCAACTGTAACAGAATTAGGTTCAAAAGCAAGCCATTCATCAATATCGGGAGAGCCACTACCAGTAAAAGCCGAAAGTAAATCTTCAATGTCTCTTAAAGTAAATGCCATGGTTTGACCGTTGAGTAATAGATGTTCTTGGCCCCAAGCCGTCAGTTTCCTCGTACACTGATGAGTCGTCTGAATGATCTGTGCTTCCTGCTGGGACTATATTATCCCCCTCAAATTAGGATATGAGTCTCTGCTGTAAATCTGCTTTGTTTCTTGAACTTTTTAATTTCAATTCTTTTAGTTTGTCTTTAAGCTCTACAACGGAAAATCGTCTGATCTCTTCAACATTAATGTTTAAAATATTTCATATCTTATTTAAATCTAAAATTTAGAACGCTAGTTTGATTATAAATATTTTCTAAATACTTTTCTCTGAAGAATTAAGAAACAATTTAAGTTAAAATATAATATAGTTTGCGTTGCATAAAAATGAATTATATTTAAATTCAACCGGATGTAAGAAGTCGCCAAAGAGTTTATACTTGCGCACTGCTGTCGGTCGTCTTTGTTGATTTGTTTTAGTTTGTCTTTAAGCTCTACAACGGAAAATCGTCTGATCTCTTCAACATTAATGTTTAAAATATTTCATATCTTATTTAAATCTAAAATTTAGAACGCTAGTTTGATTATAAATATTTTCTAAATACTTTTCTCTGAAGAATTAAGAAACAATTTAAGTTAAAATATAATATAGTTTGCGTTGCATAAAAATGAATTATATTTAAATTCAACCGGATGTAAGAAGTCGCCAAAGAGTTTATACTTGCGCACTGCTGTCGGTCGTCTTTGTTGATGCAGCCTGGACGTCTTCACTGCTTGAATTGTCGTTGCAATTTGAAAAGCAACCGTTGCGGACCTCTCGTTGAACTGCTTTCTTGTGAACGGACTCCACCGCTCTCGTAACTCGCCTCCGCTCGAACCTCGTTGCCCGATGGCTTTGGTTGATCTTCTCCTGCTTATCTCCGCTCCTGCTTGTGCTTAACTCCTTCGCTGTAGCCTTCATCTCATAAAGATGGCGCTGCAGCCTATATGTTCGCTGTCGTCTCGTCTTGCTCTGCCATAAGAATTAGCAAATTACGTAATGGCTTACGTAGTTGCTGAATTTCACAATATTTCGCAATACTTGGTGGAGTTGCAAAATACAAATTCTCTCCTCCTTTGTTCGCTGGTCTTCTTAGTTGATCTTCTTTTGTAGTAATTTTATAATGGCTTACGTAGTGGCTGAATTTCACAATATTTCGCAATATTTGGTGGAGTTGCGAAATATGCAAATTTTCTCTTCCTCCTTCTGCACTTATTCTTGGTTGATCCTATTTTGCCTTCTTGATTTTCCTCGTTCTTTCCTGTTACTTCTTTCTGTTCTTCCCTATTTTACAATTTTGAGCAATACTTGGTGGAATTGCACAGAACTAAACTTGTTCTCTTTCCTTTTCAGCTCCTTCGTTTTTCACTGCACTTCTTTGTGTTCGTCTTCATCTATTACACCATTTTGCGCAATACTTGATGGAATTGCGTAATACGAAACTTGTCCTCTTTCCTTTTCCGCCCCTTCGTTTTTCACTGCACTTCTTTCTGTTCGTCTTCATTTATTTCACAATTTTGCGCAATTCTTGATGGAATTGCGCAATAGAAACTTGACTTCTTTCTGCTTCTTTTATCTTTTTGTCATAAATGTTCACCTTTCATCGTTTTTCTTCTTCCTTCTCGCATTCTCACTTCGTTCTGTCTAAGCAGAGTATTTTACACAAAAACTTAATGGAATTTGGCGCAAATTATCCCGATTAATGAACATTTCCGGACGAGCTCCCAATATTGTAGACAAAGGCTTCCGTAATCCCGTTTATTTGATTAATGTTTATTGAATACAGAACTAATATTTTTTTATTTAAATGGTTTCACGTTGGTATTTTGGCTATGTTTTGGCCGTTTTCCCTCCCCATTCGCAAACTTCGTGCGCCGTTGGATCGTCGCGGGCCGTGCAATAGGATCCCCTGTTGTTCATGTCGTACGTCTAAAGTTATGTAATTTTCTTGACCCAGTCTTCCATTCGTACCAATGCACCCCTTTTAATGGGTTTCTACCAATGCATTTTTGTTGGTTTGATTTCACATTACAAGTTTATTATAAAGGTTGGGCCATAATGTATTAGACATTAACGTGTATTGAAAAGTGGTTATGTATAGTAAGTGATATTCTGCATGAGTGTAAATAATATTTAGATGCGTACTTATGTATGTAAGTGTGGGGGCTAAGGCTCTGGTAGTGAAGCGTGTGTGCCTGTCGCCGCGCCAAGCTAACTCAGCCAGTGGGAGTTGGCAGCCACATGCCGACTACTGAAGACCGACCATACGTGGTGAAGAACCACATCCTGCTCGAGGTACCCCTGCTCTAGACTAAATATGGCGGATCTAGAGAGGAAAACTCGAAAAAACTCGTAATCACCGGTGTTACCGTACCGTGCCTCTGTGATGAATGGCACTACGTTAGTGTGTCTTCTAACGGTGGCTTCCGGATACTTGGCACCTCCGGTCGTATAAGTGCCCGATCCGGGGTATGAGGCTCTACCCCGGGGGATACTTCCTTCCTCATTACTCGTGGGACCAATTTATGGAATCAAATGTAAATAAACCTCAAGAAACAGGGTGCTCTAGCAGCCCCAAATCGATTGAAATCGAACCCATCCGGGAGCCCGAAGATGCTATGGACATATGTTCACAAAGCTCTGGCACCGACAGCATCACCAAGGAAGAGGAAGAAACTCTGCTCGCCTCCCCTAAGGATGACAAACCAAGGCGGATCTCACTATCGGGCGCCGCGGAAGAGGTTGCGCAGACACCTTGCGAACGGCGTACCCATGGAGGAGGCCAAAGGCTCGCCCAGAAGCCTATGGACCCTCCAAGGAAATGCTCCAGCAGGAGTGGCGCTGCCACCAGTAAAAGAGGTAGATCGGCCAACACGACCCCCAGAAGAGGCGTCGAAAAAGAGGGCCATGTACAAAACCGCGGCACCTAGTGCCCAGACGAAGGGCGATCCTGCAAATGTTTTGCCGGCCACGGAGGCTCCAGCAGCCACCACAACCGCAGCAGCGGATGGGCAGGCAACACAGGCGCAGTCGCCCCAAGTCGGTGTCATGGCCTCTTACAGGGACGTTGCCAGCTCGGTGAAGATGGCGGTACTCCCGGCCGACTACCCTGAGCATCTCCTCACGACCGAACAGCTGAACACTATTCAGTCCGCCATCCTATCGAGAGTGATGGCCCTGAGACACGGCTCTGTGAAGCCGTTGTTCTCTGGCTGCACCTTTCGACCAGGGTGGATGGCCGTGACGTGTGGGAATGCGGAGACAGACGAGTGGCTATGCACAGAGGTGCCAAAGCTACGGCTGTGGAAAGACGCCCACATCAAGGTGGTCCCAGAGGCAGAGGCTTCACGTGCCGCTGTCTTCATTGGGTACTTTCCGCTTCCAAACGCGGAAATGAAGACGGACGAGATCCTCAAGCTCGTCGAGGGCCAGAACAGCGGCCTGCGAGTGGGAGACTGGCGTGTCTTCCACCGTGAAATGAGGCAAAGCATGGCCATCATCACGATTGCGCTGGATCCTGTTTCGGCCAATAGCTTGAAGTCGCTGGCATACCAGCTGTCCTTCGCGTGGGGCACGGCTACTCTTAAGCCAAAAGCCAGCGCGCAGCCGAAGACGCAGGCGGTGGCTCCTGCTCTCGCAGCGGAGAAGCCCACCTGCTCCAAGGGAACAAAGGGCACGGCTGCGACAACGCCAAAGAATGCCGCTGATGGCACAGCTCGCGCAGGCACAGAGGCTAGCGGCACCATAGTTGCCCAAGAGCCCATGCCACCGAAAATTATGCGCCCCTCCCCCTGTACGGGCGCATCACGCGCGGAACTGGGCGCTTAAACAAGGGTGTGAGGCGCACACCTGAGGAGGAGGCCCTTCTGCGCACCAACCGAGGCCGGAAGATGGTGGCTAGGGGCCGCAAGAGGGCGGACTAATGTCCCGTCCTCCTTCCCCACCCTCCCCAACACCCGGAGACACCTCAGATGTCTCCAAGCGAACCTCCACCATGCAAAGGCCGCGTCTGACGTCCTTTGCGAGAGGTTTGCTACGATGGACATAGCATTTATCCAGGAGCCATGGATAAATGCCGGACGTGTCCTGGGGCTTAGCACCCCATCTGGTAAGCTGCTATATGCAAACGGCCAACCTCGCCCCAGAGCGGCTATGTTAATAAACAAAAATCTAACATTTGTTCTCCTTTCACAGTTCATAACTGAGGACCTGGTGGCGGTCTGGGTTAAAATACCCACTGCCCATGGCGAGCAGGAGGCAGTGCTAGCCTCTGCTTATCTACCCGGCGACACTGACGATGTACCTCCGGCGGCTACCTGTGCCCTGGTAGAGTACTGCCAGAGAAACCGGCTCCGGTGGATAATTGCTTGCGATGCCAATGCGCATCACACGGTCTGGGGAGCAGCAAAATCAACAAAAGAGGTGAGTACCTTCTTGAGTACATAATTAGTAATAACATAGGTTTACTAAATCAGGGCAGCGAGCCCACATTTATCAGTGCAATTATAGAGGAAGTCCTCGACCTAACTCTCTGTAGTCTGAATATGTTGTCCGCTGTCTCAAACTGGCACGTTGCGAATGAGATCACTATGTCAGATCACCAGCACATCAAATTTGATATAGGAGGTGCCTTGCAATGTAGCCTAGTTACTAGAAATCCCAAAAACACAAACTGGGATCTTTTCTGTTTTCAACTTGAGCAATCCAGAGACTGCTCCACCCGTCCGATACTAACAATAGACGAGTTAGAGCGTGAGGCTACTGTGCTTCATACAAACATTGAATCAGCATATCACGTCAGCTGCGAACAAAAGTTCGTAAGATCAGTCGGGCTGTTCCCTGGTGAAACAAGAGCCTTGACGATCTTAAACAAGCTGCGCGAAGGCTCTTCAATAAGGCGAGAAAAGGGAAGGTCACTTGGGATTCCTACAAATCCGCCTTAACGCTATACAACAAAGAGCTGAGAAGGTCAAAACGGGCTACGTGGCGCCAACACTGCGGGCAGATTTCAACTCTCCCGGAAGCTGTCAGGCTACAAAAGCCCTCTCCAAGGACCACTCAAACGGCATCTGTACGTTGAAAAAGCCAGATGGAACCCACACAAACAACCCAAAGGAAACGAGTAGCCTACTCCTAACTACTCACTTTCCTGGGTGCGTGGCCATGGAGCAACCCATCTCAGAAAGTGAGGTACCAACCTACCTCTCTGGGATTGGAGAGTGCCCACACCTGCGCGTGGCTATTGTGGCAGACTCCAATGGGGCTGAAAGAAGGGAACCCCCCTATCTATCAGAACGTATTGGAAACATGCCCTTTAGACAGTTTCATCAAAATAGCGTACAATGGGCCATACAAAGTTTTAGCCCATACAAATCCCCTGGACCAGATGGAGTTTATCCATGCCTATTGCAGCGGGGACTGCACCAATTTGCACTCCCCTTGATCCGTCTATTCCGAGCTAGTCTCGTGCTTGGACACATACCAAGCAAATGGGCTAAAGTAGAAGTTGTGTTTATTCCAAAAGTAGGGAAGAAAGATTCCCAAATGCCAAAATCCTATAGACCAATTAGTCTTAGCTCCTTCCTTCTTAAAACTATGGAAAAGATAATTGACCAGCACATCAGGGAAGTGAACCTCAAGCATCTTCCCCTACATAAGTACCAATATGCGTACCAAACTGGTAAATCAACTGAGACTGCCATCCATTGCCTTACAACAGTCATTGAAAAGGCCATTGGCTCTCAACAAATAGCACTAGGTGCCTTTCTAGACATCTCAGGAGCTTTTGACAACACGTCATACGAGGCAATCCGTGCCTCTCTTGTACGTAAAAATGTCGCCACACCCATTATTAGGTGGATTCTGGAAATGCTGAAATCCAGAATCATAACTGTAGACCTAAGAGGAACCATGACCTCAATCACAGCCACAAGGGGATGCTCTCAAGGGGGAGTACTCTCTCCTCTTCTGTGGACTCTGGTCATAGACGAGCTACTGTTTGAGCTCAACAACCTAGGGTTCCCCACTCAGGGCTACGCTGACGATCTAGTCATCTATATAGTGGGCTGGCATGAGCAAACCATCTTGGACCGCATGCAGCAAGCCCTCAATATAGCCAATAGATGGTGTCAGGATATCCATAAACCCGTCTAAAACTGTTCTAGTTCCATTTACCAGGAAAAGGTCTCTCTCCCTGACAAGACCATCCCAAGCAGAGATACACGCCATAGAAATCTGTGCTCGTGAATGCCTTCGCAGGAATATGCAAGGCGCACGGATTTACATCTTCTCTGACAGTCAGGCGGCGCTCATATCACTGAGATCTTAACGGCGGGCTGGGTGCCAGGGCATGAAGGCCATATAGGAAACGAGGTGGCAGACTCCCTAGCAAATCGCGGGGCGATGACACCACTAATCGGCCCTAAACCATTCTGTGGACTTTCGAAAGGACACAAAAGGGAACAGGTCAGGAAATGGGAGGAAAAGGAGATAAGTCGTCACTGGACCGACAGTGCAGGGCTGAGACAAGCCAAACAATTCCTCGTCCCCCAGATGTCGCGATCCAAACGCATCATCAATCTAAAAAAGAGTGAGACTCGCACTCTAACAGGCTACCTAACAGGTCACTGCAACCTAAGGTATCACCTTAAGAAATTAAAACTTTCAGAAATCGACACATGTAGATTCTGTAAGCTGGATCCAGAAACATCAGAACATGTTCTATGTGAATGCCCCTCACTAATCAGACGTCGACTTCAACAACTAGGAGGTGAACTTATCCCCCCTACAGGATTTGGGAAGAGATAGACCTCGCCAAAGTGCTCTCCTTTATCAGAAGCCTAGGAATAGAGGCTCTACCTTAATCCTACAGGCCGGCACAAAAGACCTAACATCTGGTCGCGGTGCAACAAGGCCATAGTAATAATAATAATAATGTATGTAAGTGTATCTTTGAAAGCTAATATTGTATCATGTGTGGTGTGTCTAATATCATGGGGGACGATCATATATATATATATATCAGACAATATTGGGAAAAAGGTCCCGTTGACTCACCCTCGGTTATTCCATCGTTGAGAGCTCTCGTTCCGGAGTTGAGGTTTTACTTGTTGCAAAAGTTAAGTAGAATTAAGCATGTATATATAATATCATGCTATGGGTTTGGAATAATAAATTCATTTACTAAATTAAATGTTATTGGTGTTGGTGTTGAAAAGTGCGTTTATACATTTAGGAAATTGTTTATGTTTTTTCGACTTTGCTTTTTTATATGATTGTCGTCAGATTAATGTGGCGTTGATGGCATTGGTTCGGCTTTTCATTATTGATGTAGAGTTCTTTTTGGTGATGTCCAGAATCCTGGAAGCGCTTGGAGCTGATATGTGCCTCGGGGTTGTCGTTGCAGGATTTAGACTTCGCCTAGTGATACGGGAACATAGCCTTTTAATCGTTAGTTGCACGGTTTTTTCTGTACAAGGTGGAACTCCAAATTAATATTCAGTATCCACTTTTGAAATGGCAAGGATCGGCAGGATTGTTTTACGCGTGGTTTTATTTAAACATGTCCTTTAGGATTCACATTGCACTCGGCATTGTTCGACGGGACGTTGTAACAGTCTTAAGGATATTTGCTTCCTTAAAAGGACTGCATCGGCACCATAAATTTACCGCGGTCAATATCGCGAAAGGCTATCCGACTTTTACACTTATGCGGTTTGCACGCATTCAAGTTGGTATTGATGGATTTTCAGACTCTCTGAATAGACTTTCAGTTCCTAACTCTGATTTTGACTCTCTCTTGGTACTGCTAAACCGGGGTCTTTTATACCAAAGACTGTGCTATGGATCACCGGAATGGAACACAAAAGTGTTCCCAGCTAGTGTCATCAATTCCCCTCTTTTCACCTATTGGCTAGAATTCGATTTGGGTCGTCTTTGTTCTAACGTTTGACAGTTCCGCAAAATCAGCAGTGTTGGGTTGCTAGTGATTGCATGGCCTAATTTGGCGCGTCTGGCGGTGTCATCTGCCAGAGCCAAATTCTTGTGCAATCTTGCCAGTGATTCTCTATGGAACTAGCGTATTGGCTGCTCTTGATTCTCTTCCGTGTTACCCGTATGAATCACGTCGCCCTAACCGGCGTACGTAACATATAGGCCCCTGTAGTTGCTCGAAAGAGCTGCCAATCCTACATATGTGCAGCGAAAGGATGATCCATTGGTCTGGTGGGATCAGCGAAAATTGCAATATCCTCTTCTATACGCATATATGCTGAAGCGGCTTTGCATAGTGGCCACATCTGTGCCATGTTAGCGCATATATTTTTAGAAGCAGGCGAAACCGTTCGGAATAGGCGCACGCTCCTTAAACTGTCAAGTTTGGAAAACCTTATGTTTTTGCACACTAATTTATAAGTATAAAGTACGTATAATATAATTTACAAAAAATGTATATTAATACACGTTTTTCCTATTTTAGAGCTCATTCAACCATCCATTAAGGGATTTTTTTTTTTCTACAAAATATCCAATGAAGGAAGTAAAACTGTAGGATTATCAGTTTAATCCAATTTATGTTCAACTAATACAAAGATGTCGGTAAGTTTAAAAATGAAAAAAACATACATTTTAATTTCCATAGAGTATTCATAATAGTTTTTTCTTTTATAAAGCCAATTTAACTACACCCAAAAAAAAAAACCAAAGAGTTTAAGCTTAATACGCGTTGTCTCAAAATTATACTCCAAGCAGTATAACGAGCTTAGTATTGATTTCATACTTAATAATTTAAATTTTATACTGAGAAGTATAGCTTTATACCAATAGCTTAAATTGTATATTTTCGAGTATCATTTTTATACGACCCTACATCGAAAATTCGATAACATGTGTCGCGTTAGGGATTTTTGTCAAGCCTTGGTGAATCTATAAATAGATTTTTGTACTGTTAATGTTCCTCGCCCCGCAAATGTCACCCTCATATGGCTATTTAAGACGCTTTCTTATGTGATGCCGATTGGCTGAAGTGGTAAGACGTTCGCCTACCATGCATTAGGTTGAGTGTTCGAGCCCTGGGTAAGGCAAGTTTTTCAGTTTATGTTTTCTTGTGTTTATTGGTCATTCAGATCGCCTGTGTATGTAATATATAATATAATAAATATAACATTAATTTGAAACCACCAACCGTTGATAATAAAGCTATTGTCGAAACGAGCAATAATGGCGAAATAAATAAACATTTTTTAACGATTTTTAGATATACGGGCGAAAAGCTGGTTTTTATACAAAAAAATATGGAATTTATACCAGCATTAAATAGAGTTTATACGAAATAGTTTAGAATTTATACGCAAGAGGATAGAATTTATACGATTTGTTATACTGCGCAGTATAAAACTTATAAGAATTGGTATTAAAAATATTCTAAAGGAAAATACTAGAAAGTATACATTTTATACTCTAAGGTATAAAATTTATAAGGTCGAAAGTATAATTTTTATACTTTCGAAAGTATAAAATCAATAAGCATCTTAGAACGAAATTTTTGATACTCGAAAGTATACAATTCATGTAACAATCGTATCGATTCTATGACGATTTTTTTTTGGTGTATCTTTGAAGGAAATACATCATACATCATACCCTTTACGAAGTTCCGGCTGGCGGGTCGGGCTTTCGATTCCTCGGCCGCCAGCTTTGCAGCTCGCAGCTTCTCGCATCGACTCGGCTAGTGACGCTGATCTAGAATATATATACTTTATGGGGTCGGAGATTTCTCCTTCTGCCTGTTGCATACATTCTCGGTTGGCACTAAATTATAATACCCTTGTACCCTATGGGTACCGGGTAGATAGTTTTTTCCTTTTTTTATTGCGTTTTATCCTTTTTTTTCCTTAATAAATATACACGGAGGAAAACTAAAAAGTAAAATAAAAATGCATTAACTTGGGAGTTCTAACGGAACAAAGTCCAGAAGCACACAGAGGTAGGCGCGGCCGATTTTAATGCATATGGTCTTACAGATTCCCAAGTCCAGGTTCAGCAAGGCACTAGAATATAACGACGCATTTAATGTTGAAGTTCGATCGGCATCAAAATTCACTGATGATCTCCTTGGTAAGAGTGAAACAGGCTGTATGAACAAACCTACTGCATTTGTCTTTTGACAAAAGCGATCTGTGTATCTGACAATTAATAGTCAACAAATCTGATTTCTGTATGTAGCGGCGCCTAGAGCAACTTAAAACCAGTTTGATCAAAAAGTATGCTTCAATTTTCTATTTGATTAAAATCAGAGCTTAGATTAACTGACCTTGGCGACAAAACAAGTTTTGGTCATTTTTTTCTTCGTTAGTATCTAAGTCCAGACTTAAAATGAAATCTAGCTATATTCGAATATTTTCAAACACTAAATTTGGCGTTGCCAGATGTTAGGTGTTCTAAAATACCCAAGAGTTTCGAACAGTTGATCCTGGCTTAAGTTTAGTACGCAGGTGCTCGAACAGTTCGCAACCCCAAACAGATTTAATCTTTTTCCAGTGTGACCGCTTCTTAAAACGCTCTTCGGTATTTTTGGGAGGTAAATGATGCGGTCATACCAATCTTAAATCAGCTGTGTTTGTTGACAAAATAATTTATTTGAAATATAAAGTTAGTCAACATGTTTAACGATAAAGCTTTTTAATTTAGCGATTTCCATATTTTTGAACCAAACAAATTAAGAAATTAACGAAACAAATTAACGCAACAAATTAACAACTGTTTTTCGGGATATAAATGTAAATACAATGCGTGCGAAATGCCGTTAACTCGCGAAAACTTCAATTAAAGCGCGGCAAAGAGAGATAGAGTGAGATGCCAATAGTTGAGAACAGGCCGCTTTAATAAATTATTTATTCTGTTCGTCACCCCCCTCTGGAAATACCAAAAGTCTTCCCTCGTGCCACCTGGTATTTTTCTGGTATTTTGTTCGTTCATTTGCGTACCGGCCTTTAAAACAGGGCTGTCGAAAAGTGTTTCCCGACTATTGACCTCTCGCTCTCTCTCACTGCTTTAAAACGCTGTTCGAGCATCTGCGTACTAAGCTTTAGAAATTGGTAGCCAGATCGAAAAATGTTGTTATCGATAGTTGGTAGGGTTGCTTCGCAAGGCTTAGCTTTGACACCTGCCAAATGGCTGCTGCCACCTCGTGACTGTAATGGCAGCTGATCTAGCCCCGGTTCCGTTGGCCATTCTTTTTCTTTGAACCGGCGAACAATACAGACGTGCGCTCTCTCTCTATTGGCGAAAAACGTGGAAAAGTCCAAAAGTGCCAAATATCAACTCGCGTAGTGGCATCCTGTAAATTAAAGAGGCCAACAAGGGATTATTTCAAAGTGAGTGCATTTGCATCTGCAGTTTTGGTTATATTTAACCTCAAATTCCCTGCAGATCGCAACAAAGTTTCTTGGCCGGCGCTGCTGCCGATTAAACGGCACCCCACGCTGCCGCTGCTGCCACCCAAGTTGTGCAGTAGCCGCATCTCTAGCCAGTCAAGTGAAAAACCTGGAAAGGAACCCCAGCGAATTAGTTTCGGGGCACATAGGTATGTTTTTCGATCTCAGAGTCATAGCCAGTGCACACGGCTAATTAATTCTTCGATTCTGTAGATTGTGCCCCACGGTAGGAACTCCCTAAGGAGTTCAAAAGAGCTGAAGAAGTAAGGAGAACCCAGCTAAAAAAACTTCTGAAGACAGTGTCTTAAGGAGCACCCCCTCGCGCAATAGCGCGACCAGCGGAGCACCCCATGGTGATCTCCTAGAAGGGGAGTCTGAGCCCGACAAGATGGCGGATTTCTAGCCAAACGCTGCTGTATCGACGAGGAAAAATCCAGCAGCGTATCTTCGGCTAAACAAGTAGCCATATCATGGCCAGGAGAATATAGTGTCAGATGAGTGGGAATTAAATCTATTTTTTATTTCGAAATGTACATAAATTGGCCTGCTTTCCATATCGGCCATAACCCCATGAACTTATGGTGCATCGCTTTCGCTATGGCCGATCGGCCTAACCTAATTTTCCACTCAGTCACAGCCTTGGCTATCGCTCAAATTTAACCTCAGAAATCTTAAATAACGAAACTCGTCGAAATAACCTGAAATCAATTTAACAAATCAAAAAGGAAAACAAGATAAGGAATTAGTTGAATATAAATTTAATTAATTAAAGCATATGTAAATTTATCTAAAAGAAAATGAAGCGCCTCTAAACAAATGAAATAAGAGTTAGTTCATAGATTTAACATTTATTAATTGTTGAAAACTATTATTAGAATTAAACTTTGGTGTTGGCTATAGAATCCATTATCCGATCTTTAAGCCCTTCGCAACTTGTCACTAAAATGTTTTCAGTGTAAACCACGTCGGAGATCGATCTTCATCGTTGGATTAAATGAGTGAGTTACATAAACCTAAGGAACAATATTATGAATTTACTTTCAATCCTTGCCGATCTTAATTTGAATATAACCTTGCCGAATACTCTTTCTACGTTTTGAAGTCAATAACCTTAAATATTTGGAAGTTTAAATATTAAAGTTCTATAATGAAGTTAAATTGAAATCCAGTCATAAAGTAACTATTTAACTAACTTTAACGATTAGATTAAATGAAAGAAAACCACGAATTACTTCCTGAATTTAAAACGTCGTATTCAATTACACTTGAAGAAATTTATTTTATTCTAAATTTAAATATTACTTTACTTTATTGATATTTATTGATAGTCACTTTGTTTTATAAATATATATACTCTTCGATTATTATAATGTTTATATACCTACATTCTGTTATTATTAAACAGGCCGTAAACTAAAACCATGAATACCTAAAACCATAACTTTTGAACTCTGCCGATGTACCTGAAATCGTAGGGTATTAAAGGGGTCACCGGACTTAAGCTCCAAGGATGGTGATTACAGGTAGGGAGAGCAAAATGCGACCACAACAACAACAGTGGCTTCTCTTTCTCTGACTTTCTCTCAATCTTTTCTATCCCATTCTTTCCTTCCTGAATTTATATATTCTCTCTTCCGGTTCCGTTTATCGTATTCTCTCTTGTCGCTAGCTTGCTTATTTCTAGTCTTAGCAAAAATAAGGTGTAGTTACCCTGCAGTACTGGAGGTGGCGATTGGCCTTGCGTAGTTGCTTACTTCGTCGGTTACTATATGGGTACTTACTATACTGACCCTACGGTAAACGAGCTGCGAACCAGCTACTAGCTGGATTCTACATGGGTACTTACTTTGCTGACCCTAGGGTTATCGAACGCCGAACCACCTAATAGAAATATGTATGCACACGAAAGCATAAACGAAAATTCATAATAAAGAAAAATAAGCATCGCCTTTGTTTTTGATATTTTAAGCAAAAGGGCAAAGTAAAGTTGAAAGCATAACTGCGATTACAGTTAGTTCTATTTATATTGCGCCGTTCTTTCGCATTTGTGTTTGCCGGTTGACAAAGTTACCCTGCAGTACTGGGCGCTGGTTCGTAGCTGGTGAAATAATATATTGAAATATATTGAAAGCATTGCAGTTGAGTGGAGAGAAGCGGAGCAAACGCAAATTAATTGGTAAGTAAAACTAATTATATTAAATACGTGTGTGTATTAATTGAATCAATAATAAAAGTACGACAACAAATTTAATTCGAAAATGTATAGTGAAAGGCATTTAAGGAGGCTGAAGCAGCAGCAAAACAGAAATATAGGAACGAATTAAATTCTACACTAGAAAAAGCAGATGCAGTGAACATTGAAAATTGTGACATTATGGTACAAAATGTACCTAGGGAAAATAATGACAGTGATGTGGATATTGTTGACGAGCAAATAAATACAAATAATATTGACTGTGACTTAAATATCAAAAGGGAGAAAGAAAATACTACTTTAAACGAGGATTTGAAAATGTGTGCGAAAGGCCTTGCAGCTCCAAAAAGAGGCACTTTAAAAACTCCTGCGTTCACAAAAAAATGAAGAAAATGTATTTATTTAAAAATAAAAAATAAGTTTATTAATAATGCATTTCAACAATTGTTATTATTTTTGAATTAATAATGGGTACTTACATTACCGACCATTTCATGG
This sequence comes from Drosophila triauraria, assembly GCA_014170255.2. Taxonomy (NCBI): domain Eukaryota; kingdom Metazoa; phylum Arthropoda; class Insecta; order Diptera; family Drosophilidae; genus Drosophila; species Drosophila triauraria. The sequence goes on from CM024336.1 coordinate 26,324,998, forward strand.
GGTCCCATGTAAGTACTTACATTACCGACCATTCCATGGGGTCCCATGTAAGTACTTACATTACTTCCCTTAATATGGGGCACTATTTCACTAGTTCCTGGGTATACGACACGGTGGCGATTGACCCTATTTGCGGACATTTCATACAAAAACGGAAATGAAAGATCGCATTGCTTGGGGCCGATGGGTAAGTAGGGGTGGTCTGCTGGTAAGCGCTTATTTCACCAGCTACGAACCAGCGCCCAGTACTGCAGGGTAGTGTTCGGATCTGTACAAGCAAGACCACCACCCCCAAAGCCGACGAGCGAGAGCCGGATCCTATAGCAAGCGCCCGCAACTACAGATTCCACCAGATTCAAAACACTTCTCCTAGTCGTTACACGCTACATGTATATGAAGATCAGGTTGACTATAGACCTCGAGTTGGCTCAAATTACTAATAATTTCAACTTCGTTTTGGTCTATAGGATGACGGGACTGTGTGGTCTTTTTCAGGCTTCGGTATAATTATGATGACAAATTTTTTTCATTTCCTTGGGTTGTTGCCGAGACATATAATCCCATTGAAGATTTTACAAATAAGATCAATGCAGATTTTGGAAGTTCAATTATCATTTTTGGAGTTATTAAGCCATCGCCTGGAGCCTTTCTTGGCTTCAGTTCCCCAATGACTTTTGCGATATCATTCGGCTGAAACAATGTTGCTAAAGACAAAGTATAAGTTTGGATTTGTGGTAGGACAAATGGACTAAGGGCGGGGTTTGGCTGTAAGACGCTTCGGAGATGTAAAGCAAATGTTTCGGCTCTATCTTTGTCGCTGCGGGTCCATCAACCTGGTGATTTTCTTATCGGGGTGACTGTTTCGATTGGAGAGCTTAGATGTGGGTGAGCCCTCCACAAAGGATGCCTTGTAGTGGTTGGCGAAAGTTTTTCGTTGTACCGTAGCTGAGCATTTTCAGCGCCTTGTTTCAGAGCTCGGTTTAGAAAGCGTGTTGCTTCCTTAAAACGTTGTTTTGAAGATGGCGATCTGTCGGTTTGCCAAGCACGTCGCAGACACCTCTTTTCCAGGACAGGCTGTTCAATTCGTTGATTACTTTTGAATTTGTTGGGTTCTACGTCCTTCCCTTGTGGAGTTGAAATACTGGCTGCTGCAGTGAGTACGTCCTCGATATAAGCTTCGATGTTAAGCTGCGGGGTTATTTCTATGAGGGAACTTACATAATTCTTATATTTAAGCCAGTTAGTTTTGTGCGACGTCAGCCTGTGGGGATGATCGGTAATTTCTGGGCTTTGAAGAAGAGTTACTATTGTTAAGAAAAATTCTGTCATGATGACTCTAAAGCAGTGGTCCGCACCACTACAGTCACATGCCAACATTTCATTTTTATGAGTGAAAATTGAACAATCTATGGCTAGATATGAGAAAAAATAAAGCTAAGATGTTCTGTAATATGGCAAAAAAATAGCTATAAACTAAAAACTAGGTATTTAAAGCTAGGCTAAATCTAGCCACACAATTACAATTTGACTGCACTGATTCTGCTGTTCTTTTTTGTGCATACTGTACATGAGAGGCAACGCTGACTGAGAAAAATCCTATCCCGCGGGATAGGGCCGTGGCGACCGCTGCTCCGGAAATCTTCGACCCCATAAAGTATACATATTCTTTATTAGCATCACCAGCCGAGTCGATTTCGCCATGTCCGTCTGTCCCTCTGTCCGTCCGTGTGAAACACGGAGATCCTGTTCTATGGCAGCTATATGATATAGTTGTCTGATCTTAATGAAATTAAAACCGTTATACTATAACCGTAAAAACTGCTATATCTTGAAATTGATTAGTAAACGTTGAAAAACAAAAAAGTTAAATTTTTTTTACATTAATTTTGGCATCATTGCTATGGCAGCTTTAGAATATAGTAGTCCGATTTCGGCCATTCTGACATATATACTGCGTGCTAAAGAAGTAAGACTATGCTGAAAGTTTCAGCCTGTTAGCTCAAAAAATGAGAGACTTGTTCGCATAGAAACCGACAGACGGACAGACAGACGGACGGACAGACGGTCAGACAGACAGACAGACAGACGGACATGGCTATATCGACTCGGCTGGTGATGCTGATCAAGAATATATATACTTTATGGGGTCTGAGATGCCTCCTTCACTGCGTTGCAAATATCATGGCAAAATTATAATACCTTCTGCAAGGGTATAAAAAAATTACACAAGATAATGTCGGAAAAAACAATCGAGTTTAAAAAAAAGCAGTCCGATATCGATTAAAGATCGGTATAGTCGATCATGATTATTTTAATTCTAAGCAGTATGATTTGATAATAATGGTATTGGCTCAAATTAAAATAAAATATGAAAGGGTTATGGAAAGGCCGGTAGAACAAATTGCCCCCATTTCAAAACCTGAAAAGGTTAATATTCAAGAGACACAGGCAATTTCGGAAAAGCCATGTATTAGCTATTCTATTGCTGTAAAAGTAAAACAGGTGTTCTTAGATAATGTTGGGAAGCTAAGAAACTATTTAGAAGAGACGGCTAGGTTCATTGATAGCAGTCCAGATTTCCTTAATATAAGGAAAAACAAGTGAGAAAGCTACAGTCGAGTGTGACCGACTGTGAGATACCCGGTACCCAAAGTATTGTGCATGAAATTAAATAGCACATGGACATGGAAAAAACAAAATGTTGACAAATAAAGCTGAGCAAATGAAGTTGAGCAATGTTTAAAAAAGACCAATTTTGCAGCTGTACGCAGCTGCATTACGAATTAATACTGCGCCCGCAAGTACGCAACACTTTTTTCGCTACTGCCTTTGTGGCTCAGAAAAAGGAAAATAAACGTATACAAACTTTATTGTTTAATAACTTCCACGTTTATCATCCGATTTTACTCATGTCCGCAAATGCCAACTTATTTATTTTATCAATTTACTTTAAGCCAAAAATTACGACTAAAGGTTATATAAAGTTTTTTACGTTTTTCGGGGGCGGAAGTGGGCGTGGCCGAATTTTAAAACAAACTTGATCTGGGGTCGGAGATGCCCCCTTCTGCCTGTTACATACATTCTTGGTTGGCACTAACTTATAATACCCTTGTACCCTAAGGGTACCGGGTATAATAAGATATATTTTTTTTGGGACAAGGTATGTAACCTAATAGAACAGGTTAAGTCGCATTTTGAAGAATCGGCTTTTGAAGAAATTGTTAGCGAAGTAGAATTCGATAAGCAAAATATAGAAACTGCCATAAAAGGTCGGCTCAGCTCGAATATAAATCTTGCTGAAGTGTCAACGGTAGTAAAAGCGGAGGAGTTACCAACTCTGCCTAAAATTCAGATTCCCACGTTCTTTGGTGATTCCGAAGAGTGGGATCTGTTGAATGAGCTCTTTACAGAGCTCATTCATACAAGAGAAGATCTCAGTCCGCCTCTGAAATTTAATTACCAGAAGTCAGCATTAAAAGGAGAAGCCAGGAATGTGGTTAGTCATTTGTAGCTCGGCTCGGGAGAAAATTATGAAGCCAGTTGGAAGTTTTTAACCAAGCGGTATGAGAATAAACGGAAGATATTCTCGGAGCACATTAACAGGCTGATGGATTTGCCCAATTAAAAGTTGGAATCCAACAGGCAAATAAAAACATTTATTGACACAATTAATGAGTCAATTTATATTATCAAATTAAAGGGAGAATTATCAGAAGATGTGGATGCAATTATTGCCCACATAATTCTAAGAAAATTCAACAAAGAATACCTTAATTTATATGAAAGCCATGTCAAAAAGACAAAAGAAATTCAGGCACTTTCTGATGTCATGGACTTTTTGGAGCAAAGGCTCAATTCTATTTCCTCATTTCGACAGGAAGATATACCTGTTAGGAAAACAATTAATAATAACATGCATAAGAATTAAACTGAAAATTGTGCGTGTTGTAAATTTCTGGGGCATACAATTACCCAATGTGTAGTGGCGACTGAAGAGCCGCGAGATACATTTTTTGTACCTAAAAGTAGGCTACAGATCATAAAAGCTTTAGGCCAAGTTTTATTTCAGCTTAAAAGCAGACAACATTTTTCGCAACTTTTAAGCCGAGCTTTTAGTGCATGTGCATAAAATTCGTGAGCTGCATTTTTTGTGGTATTTGCCTGAACAGATTTTAGAGAAAATATAACAGATAGCTCATAGCGGCGCCAGAGAAGATCTGGAAAGCTCTTGTTCCAATTAGGAAATTTTTCGCTGCTGCTAAGCCTGAACCTAAGTCGCTCCACCTATTTCCGTGCTAAATTCTTTTCAAATCGAGATCCGGTGGAGTGCACAAGTATTGGAGTTGCCTTCCGCAGACCAAATTTGAAATAAGGGCCAAGTCCAAGCGGGCAGCACATAAATTTGAGTGCGCGAAAAAATTAACTTGTCGGAGCTTAAGCAAACTCAAGTGAGTAGAAAAGCTGCCAGTGTCGGTGTGCAGTCCGTAACCCTTTTTGTTGCACAGGTCACAGGAATAAGTGTCTACGAAGGTTGCAAGGCGACCATCTGGCGTCGACCATTACCCAAGTGAAAGAGGTTATACTTGGGAGACCCCTTAATTTTTCACCGGGAACAATCATCCAGCGGGTAAATATTTCGAAAAGAGTGTTTCGATTATTGGTTGCTTACTGTGGTGAATTTAAAATCAACAGATTGATCCCAGCAAACAGTTTTTGAGTTCCGGTCCCGAGGAGCACCCCCTAAGCGGGGCATGACGGGCTAGGAAGCCGAAGGAGGGATGAATACCTAACTTCGAGTGCAGTTAAATCGGCCACCAGTACGGCTGGGCAACATTCTTCAGTGGCCGGCTATGCAGTTGCGGAAAATTTTGTTGGTTTTGTTTGGCAGTGATCAGCGGTTTAAATTGTTTGACCCTGACATGACCTCTGTGCCCTTGCTGCTTCAACCTATATTCGGTGAAGTGAACATAACTAATGGGTAGTCCCGATCAGTGGCCATAGGCAACGTCCGTCGTCCGACAGCTGTGTATGCGCGAATTAAATGCGAATTAACTGTGCGAATTAAATGCCCAATCTAAAGGATTTTAACCTTTGAAAAAGATGTGCCCCAGTTTTGTTTCGTCCAAACGGTCTTAACCTACATGGCATGACGTAACGCTTACGTGAGCCTTCTCTGTTTTTTAATGCAAACTTTTGCTGAAACTAGAAGCCAAAAATAATGAGAGGAACTATATTTGAAAAATTATGAAGGAAAAATTATTGGAAAAAATATTTAAGTAATTTTAAAATTTATGTTTAAGCAAAATTGATTAGTTTTCTTGCTCAAAGCGAAGAATAGGGTAGAAAGATATCTCTTTATTGATTTTATATCTACTAACACCATGAAAGCCAGCCTACTGCTTACACTTGGCCAGGCCAAACAACCATTAATTTCCAGCACACCTTCGAGGGAGATCGATCTTTCGCCGATGGATGAGATGCGTGAGTGTTAATAAAAGAACATTATTTTTTTCGAAGTTTAAACAAAAGCCTAATAATGAAGCATAAAAAATTTCTACACTATGCTAAAGGTTAACCTTGAATTAAATATCGCTACAAATTGAATTAATGAATCACTCTGAATTGGAGATCGCAAGAAAATTAATTTAATGAGTTATCGCTACGAAAATTTAAACTTTAAATATTGCAATTTATGAAGTAATGAGAAATGAAGTGAACTAAATTAGCCATTCAACTTTGAGCAGCGTTCAAAACAAAATTTAAACTAATTAAACAACGAACTATGGTTAAAGATATTATTTTTAAAATTTTTGTATATTATAAGAGCATATAAGTATAGTCTAATTCTATATCTGTCTCAAAAATAAATTTAAACGTTATGTTAGCCTTAATCAGTACATTTATATTAAATCTTAATGTCTAATGAAATCATGAATTCTTAAATCTCTGTGGTTTTACCGACTCGAATGATGACTCCACGGTCGTAAGAATCAAAATGGATCACCAGAGCCATGCTCTTGCGGCAGGTGATCGTAGGTAGGGTGGGCATTATGCGTGTCTCCGCAAAAAAATTTAGTTTTCTCTCTGTCCTTCTGTCTTTTCTCTAAACTTCCGCTTTTCTTCTATCTCCTATCCTTCAGTGAATTTTGGTTATCACATCTTCCGGTTTAGCCTAGCTTTTATTTTTGTCGCAGCACGCCCAATTCTTGTCTTGTTAGTAATGATGTGTAGTCCGTGTCCGAGGTCTGGGTCAGCAAGACCACCAACCCCAAAGCCGACGAGCTAGAGCCGGAAACCTACAGCGTGCCCCAGCAGCTCAGATCCTCCCAAAGCAGACGAACTTGAACGTTACACACTACAAATGTCACAAATTTAAAGGAATGAATTCCATAGAGCGACTGGAAATCGCGAAACAAGTTCAACTATTTACTAGATGCCTTAAACATTTTGACGGCAAAAGATGTACAAGTGAATATTTATATTCACATTGCAATAAAGCACATCATACAATGCTGCATATTAACTCTCAAAAGAGAGAAGTCCACATATCTACTTGTGTGACTTCAACACAGGTGTTTCCACCAACAGCCATAGTTAAAGTTAAATCTGCTAATGGCGATTTTGAAAGCTTAAGAGCTTTTACAATTATTTCGAAGAAAGCTTCACAGATTCTGCAGTTACCTAAAAGAAAAAGTTACGCACAGATTAGTGGAGTTGCTATTAAAAAGTGCATTACAAAGCACAAGGTTCATTTACAAAGTAAACTAAAAATAAAAACAAAAATAGTTTGATGGTAGGTGCTATTATGCTTCCAAAACTTATGGAAGAACTACCAGTTAAATCAATAAATAAAGACACAGAAAAGTGGAAAAAATTTCCGGCTTGCTGATCCCGAATTTAACAAGCCAGGTAGACTGGACCTTATCATCGGAGCTGATTTATATGCTCACATTTTTAAAAAAGGGGTAAAGAAAATAGGCGGACTCCTAGGTCAAAACACAGAATTCGGTTGGATTGTGTCGGGTTCCACAAAATCGCAAGACAACAATTCTATAGTTGTAACCAAAATGCAAGTAAAAAATGTAGATAAATGTTGTATTTTAAAAAGCAAAGGAAAAACTTTTGAGAATAATTTGATTAAAACTACCACTAAAGAATCAATTGGTAGGTATATGAGAACGATTCCATTTAAGGACGATACATCCTTAAGGGAATCAAAGCCACTTACAGTGGCACCTGATATTAACCTGGAGAAATAAATTTCAGGGAAATGAAACGCGAGTAAAAGCTAGAAGAAGAGTTGGCAAAGGCCATAAAGGAAAATGTTGCCATTGCATGGTAACTCAGAAAGAAAGAACGTTAGTCACATTTTTTTTGGTATTCCCCCGGTATATTGTCGGACACGCTGGTTTTATAATTGCTTTAAAAAATATGACAATTATGATAGTTTTTATAAATACATATATTATACGAAAATGTACACCCAAAAATGCCAGGCCTTTGCGAGGAATTTAAGTGCTAACAGTTAAGTTAAAGGAAAAATTATTAAAACTATAGTTCACTAAATCGTTGTATGAAATGTATAATTGTTCAATATGTTTGTATATTATCAAATTTTGTATTTTATATGTCAAATTTAAAATTGTACACCCACACCCAATCTTGCTGGCCCTTGTCAGAATGTTCACACATGAACACGTTTATATATAAATATATATTTATCGTCAAATCAATGCAGCTGTACGCTGCTTAGCGCATGTGCGCATGACTCTAAACATAGCGGCATCTTGAGCGTAACACAAATAATATAATGTAAAACTTTACCCCTGCGTGGGATCTCAGCATATCTTTAAATATAGCGGTCAAACGGGCCTAACACAAAACACTTAACAATATGTACATGTAATTTGACTCCATGCGTGGGATCCACGAATTCTGTGTTCGCCCCTATCGCACTGAAGAATGTATCCCTTGCTAATGGATAAACAGACCAATTGTTCTACTTCTTGCGTTTTCCATTACTTTGGCGGGAAAACAGGAAAAAAATCGATTTCTCGCGCCCATAACTTCTGAGCGACTAAAGTTATAGAAACGTGCCATATGTCGTTGGAAAGGTATTTCGACATGATAATTACTTTGCCTTTAATATTATTAAAATATTTAAAATATTTTTTTTGCGATTTTCTTAATATTCTTAAAAATATAGCCCGTATAGCAGTCTCAATGCTACTCACCTAAACAAATACTTCCGATATCACTCATAAACACATCTTAACAAATTACCAAATTTGGCGACGATAACCGGCGTTCAGCTAATATCAGGGGTCATAACTTAGTGTTATAATTTGTATACCCGGTACCCATAGGGTACAAGGGTATTATAAGTTAGTGCCAACCGAGCATGTATGTAACAGGCAGAAGGAGAAATCTCCGACCCTATAAAGTATATATATTCTTGATCAGCGTTACTAGCCGTGAATATCTAGCCATGTCCGTCTGTCCGTCTGTCTGTCCGTGTGAAACAACAGATCTCAGAGACTATAAGAGATAGAGTTACCAAATTTGGTGACAACATTGGATTCTGATGCACGCAGATCAAGTTTGTTTTAAAATTCGGCCACGCCCACTTCCGCCCCCGAAAATCATAATAAACGGTATATAAGCTATAGGCGTGATTTTCGGCTTAAAGTAAATAGATAAGCTTAATAAGTAGGCAACCGTGGACGTTTTCTGAAAATTTGAGTAAAATCGGATGATAAACATAGTTGTTATTAAACAATAAAGTTTCTGTGTAAACTTTATGAGTTATGAGAGAGAGAGAGAGAGCGCACGTTCGTGTTGCTTAGCATGTTCCTACCAACATTTCTCTTTGTTGGGTGGTGCCCAACATTTTTTTTTTCCCATGTTCATGTGCTGTTTAATTTCACCCACCATGCTTTGGGTACCGGGTATCTCACAGTCGGTCACACTTAATAATAGCTAAGTCATATAGGAACGACCTCTGGACATGGTATTGAGCTATACTAATTAACACTAACAATGGGAGACCTACATACATATGTCATTTTAAAAACTTCTGATATCAAACCAATAAACTTCTTAACAAGGTGAGATAAAAGTGACGATGGCACTAAGCTGTAAAATACCTAGCATTAAAGCTAAACCCCAGAGTGTCGAATTAGAAGCTAGTTGAATTATTTGTAATTTATTTTTGTTAACGTTACTATAAATCATCAACATATTTGATATCAGAAACTTTTGAAGTTGAAGGTCCCATCGTCACTTTTATCTCACCTCGTTAAGAGGTTTTTTGGTTTGTAGAGTATTCTTCTTTGCAGTCGAAGTTTCGGGAATTTGTTTTCTGTATTGGTTTAGTGCGTGAAAAGAAGTGAACGAGGAGCCATTTTTAAAGTGTTTATGAATTTCAATATTTATAGAGTTTATTTTTTCTGTTCCTTTCAGGATAAAGCAACGACCGATAAGGCAAGATCCGACATCAAAAATGGAAAACAATAAATAAAAATTTTTCTGGTTAAAACATAGAAAATGTATACCCAAATGTAGAAATTTGTTTCTTATATTTAAGGGGTTTTGCGATTATTACCCTCAAATTTAGAAAAAACAAGTTGGATAGCTACCAAAAGCATTGAGGGTGAAATTGAAAAGCACATGAACATGGAATGTTGACAAATGAAGACAACTGTTGCTGGAAACATGTTGAGCAACACTCTAAAGGGACAAATTTTGCTAGGAACATGTTGAGCAACACCCAACAAAGACAAATGTTTCTAGGAACATGTTGAGCAACACGCACGTGCACTTTATTGTTTAATAACTTCTATGTTTATCATCCGATTTTACTCAAATTTTCAAAACACAAAAAAAATCCATAAACGGAAAACTTCATATAAAAAACAAGAGGGAAAGCTACAGTCGAGTGTGACCGACTGTGAGATACCCGGTACCCAAAGCATTGTGGGTGAAATTAAACAGCACATGAACATGAAAAAAAGAAAATGTTGACATATTCAGAAAAATATTGCTAGAAACATGTTGAGCAACACTCATAAGAGACAAATATTGCTAGGAACATGTTGGACAACACCCAACAAAGACATGTAGTAGGACTGACCAGGACGGCAGTACTACACAATGTCAGCTGCACACGCATACATCACATACACGATACACATACATTAATATAAGAACTCTGTAACTTAATATAAGAACTCTGTAACTTAACATAAGAACTCTGTAAACTTAACATAACATAACATAAGAGAGAGAATAGAGGCAGTCTGAATTGAGCGATCGAACAAGAAAGACGTGATTGAAATAAAAGACATATACATAGACACATTAACATTTCTACAAATCAGAAGTGGTAGAATTGAACGCCATGGACATCACTGATTTAAACAGTTTATCTGTCGTCCAGCTAAAAAGATGGTTATCTTCACTGGGATTGTCTCCCGTGGGCACCAAAATCGAATTGATGGCACGCTTGGAGCAGGTCCCGGCCGAACAACGACGCAACGCCCCAGAAAGCGGCAATCTGGATGACGACCACGCGGTTCCAGCACCTGGAATCGGAGAAGGAGGTCGTGCCGACTTGATCGAGATCGATCAGCTACAGCCATCAGAAGCCGGTAATTTTCCAAGCAACCGTGAGCTTCTGGAGACTATTGCGCAGTTGCAAGCCGAGTTAATGGCGCAGCGAAATCGGATTTCACAAAACGACACAACTAATCATGTCGCAGAACAAGGTGGCAACGTCGGAGATGCAGTGGAGCGAGGTGGCAACGCTGGAGATGCATTTGAGCGAGGTGCAGTGGAGCGAGGTGGCAACGCTGGAGATGCATTTGAACGAGGTGGCAACGTTGGAGATGCATTGGAGCGTGATGGCAATGTCGGGGACTTAGCTGACGACAACTTACGCACACCAACAACAAACGCTGTGAACGAGGACAGGCGTTTTACGGCCAGAAGCGGATCAGCAGCGTCCCTTTCATTCGCAAAGGAAGCTGCAATGGACTTCAACGGTCAGATTTGCGCACGCAGTTGGGTCAACCAGCTTAAAAACATTGGACGCATTTACGAGCTCGACGCTGAGTGCTTGCGCATGATCTTCGTCAACAAGATGAAAGGCAACGCCCAACGCTGGTTGCATGCTAGTGCAACTCGCATGTTGGAACCCTTCGACAAGCTATGTGACCAGCTAGTCATGGCTTTTGGCGAGCTCGCTTCCAAGTCGGAGATGAGACGACAGTTTGGGAAACGAACTTGGCAGCATGGAGAGAGATTCGCCATGTACTTGGAGGAGAAGTTAATGCTTGCTCATAGCATTAACTTGGACAACGAAGAGCTTATGGAGCAAATCATCGAGGGAATACCATCAGCAAACTTGCGAGACCAGGCTCGAATTCAGCGCTTCAGAGATCCAGAGGAGATGCGGCAGGCTTTCGCCAACATTTGCCTCCCCAAAGCAGGAGTGGACGGAGAAGACAAGAAACGCACTGTTCTGACAGGAACAGGTGATCTCCGCTGTCGGAATTGCAACTCGAAGGGGCACTTCGCAAAGGACTGTCGCAAACCGAAACGGGAACCAGGGTCCTGTTTTGCTTGCGGCGAGATGGGCCATTTCGTGGGCCAGTGCCAACAAAGGAAGAGCGCGAACACTAACAACAATTATGTAAGATATATTCAATTTTTTTCGTACACAATCTTGAATATCCCATTTCCGCAGAATGCCACATAGACTCTGGAAGCGCAGTTTCGTTTATTAAAAGATCGTTAGTTCCGATCAGTATATCGTTGGACATTTTGGAGTCCCATTATATGGTTTAAATAAAAGCCCACTAGTAACTTACGGAAAAACACCATGTTATATTTTCAAAGAAACAAATAAAATACATTTTGAGTTTATTGTCGTAGCAGAAGAGTCCATGAGTCATGAAGTGGTTTTGGGAAGGGATTTTATGGCGGCTTACGGCCTGAGTTTAAATCTAAACACCCTTGGGTCTGCACATAGGGATATTTCGAATACTGAAGCATCACTAGATACAATAAATAAAACAATGGAAAAGATTTAGAAACAATTAAGTCAGGATATGAAACTGTTGTGGAGCTGTTAGATAATGAGTTATTTGCAAACGCGCTGTTAAGCAAGCTAAATGTTATAAATCAACTGTTAGTGAATGAAACTGTTATGAATCAACTGTTAAGGAGCGAGTTATTTATGAACAAACTGTTAAGTAGAGAGACTGTTACGAATCAACTGTTAGGAAATAAAACTGTTATGGAACAACTGTTAGGTAGTGAGGTATTTACAAACGAGCTGTTAAGCAAGCAATATGTTATGAATCAACTGTTAGGGAATGAAACTGTTATGAATCAACTGTTAAGGAGCGAGTTATTTATGAACAAACTGTTGAGTAAAGAAACTGTAATGGATCAACTATTATGCAACAAAGAAACTAGGAAAAAACTATTAGGAAATGAAACTATAGATATCGACGAAGATACAGGATGCGAAACAGTTGAGATTCTTAAGGAGAGCTTTGACAAAGACATGTTTAACATAAACATTGTAAATAGTCAACTTATAGAATACAACTGTGGGGAAGATGTAAGCCATGAAATCAAAGGTAGATTTAACAGGATTATAGAAACTGCATATATTCAAGCAGTTCGACCCGATGTTCCGTTAGTAAGATGCGAGATGAAGATATGTCTGGAAAAGTCGAAACCCTTTAGTTGTTCACCCAGACGACTGTCTTATGCAGAAAAAGATCAACTACAGAATATGTTAGATGAATACCTAAAGAATGGGATAATACAACCTAGTGATTCGAGTATGCCTCTCCATTGTTTTAGTCAAGAAGAAGACAGGAGACTTGCGACTGTGCATCGACTACCGAAAACTGAATAAAGTTTTAATAAAAGACAACTATCCCTGCCATTTATAGACGATTTATTAGACAAACTGGTCAACAAAACTGTGTTTACCAAGCTCGATCTTAAAATGGCTATTTTATGTTTTCATGGATAAGGATTCAGTGAAATATACCTCATTCGTCACCCCTCTAGGACAATTCGAATTCCTGCGAATGCCGATGGGCATTAGGAATGCCTCAGCTGTATTTCAACGTTTTGTGAACAAAATATTTGCCGATCTGATAAGAGAAAACAAAGTCATAGTTTATATGGACGACATAATGGTTGCAAGTTCAAATCCGGAAGAACATTTATATACTTTAAAAGAAGTATTTAATAGGTTGGTAAAAACAAACTCGAATTACGAATGGACAAATGCGAATTCCTGCAATCCAGAGTTAAATATTTAGGATTTTGCATATCAAAGGAGGGAATTAGGGCAGATGAAAAAGGCATAGATGCAATCAAGAATTTTCCCACCCCCAATACAGTTCACACAGCTCAAAGTCTTTTAGGGCTATGTTTCTACTTTAGTCGGTTTATTAAAGATTTTTCCATATTGGCTAAGCCTCTATACGATCTATTAAAAAGATAAGAGTTTTACATTCGGTGAAAACGAATTAAAATGTTTTCTTACCCTTAAACAGAAATTAATAGATTCACCTGTACTTGCTATATATAATTATAAAGACGAGATAGAACTTCATTGTGATGCAAGCTCATTAGGTTTTGGAGCAGTTTTGCTGCAAAAGAAAAATGATGGCCAATTGCATCCAATTTTTATTTTCCAAACGTTCAACTGAAACAGAATCTCGATATCATAGCTTTGAACTAGAAACACTGGCAATTGTATACGCACTGCGCAGATTTCGCATCTACTTACAAGGCAAACGGTTTAAGATTTTGACTGATTGCAACTCACTAACCCTTACATTGAACAGATTGGAGCTCAATCCAAGAATTGCTCGTTGGGCACTTGAGTTACAAAACTACGACTATGATCTCGTTCACAGGGCCGGTAACAAAATGCAACATGTAGACGCTTTAAGTAGATGTACCAATGTTCTCATAGTAAACACAAACAGTTTAGAAGACAATCTAATTATTTGTCAGTCAAAGGATTTAAGAATTAAACAAATAAAAGAACTGTTAGAAAAAAGAGAACACAAACTGTTCGAGATGAGAAACGGTATTGTCTACAGAAAAACAAACGATGACAGACTGTTGTTTTACGTCCCAGAAGACATGGAAAGCCATGTGTTGCAAAAATATCACAATGACTTAGGACACATAGGCAGAGACAAAATGATAGATGCTATTTCAAATAGTTATTGGTTTCCCAATGTTAAAGATGTTAAAGTCTAACACATATTGAAAATTGTTTAAAATGTGTAGCGTTTTCCCCAAAGGTTGGAAAAATACAAGGGTTTTTACATAGCATACTATGGTCCGGTTTCTGCGGGGAGAGCAAATAAGCACATTTTTTGTCGACGGATTCACGAAATTCGTAAGACTTTACCCAACAAAACTACCAACACTAAAGAAGTCATAAAGGCACTCAGTGATTATTTCAGAGCATATAGCAGACCAAAAGCAAATAAGTAGTTTCACATCCAATGAATTTTTATATGTCGAGTCAAATATTAACCACATTAAAATCGCTACTGGCTCTCCACAAGCAAACGGGCCAACAAAACTACCAACACTAAAGAAGTCATAAAGGCATTCAGTGATTATTTCAGAGCATAAGCAAAGCATCGTTTCTGACAGAGGAAGTAGTTTCACATCCAATGAATTTGAAAATTATATGAAGGAGTCAAATATTAACCACATTAAAATCGCTACTGGCTCTCCACAAGCAAACGGGCAGGTAGAGCGGATAAACAGGAATTTAGGACCAATGCTTGCAAAGTTGTCAGATCCAGAAATGGGAATTCATTGGGATTCGGTAATCGAAAAGGTAGAGTTTTCACTTAACCAATACTTTACATCGCAGCACACAACAAACTCCCATACAAACTCTATATTAATATAATAGTAACTTAACATAAGAACTCTGTTTAACATGAGCTAAATAAATTGGCAAGAGGATGAAAGAAACAGTTATAGAGAAAAGTTTAGAAACGCCAACAAAGACAAATGTTTGAACAGCAACAAGCAAATAACAATGTTAAATCCGATTTTACTCAAATTTTCAAAACACAAAAATCCATAAACGGAAACACCCAACAAAGACAAATGTTGCTAGGAACATGCTGAACAACAAAGAAATGTTGCTATGGCCATCAAAATCTCTACAGAAACTTAATTGTTTAATAACTTCTATGTTTATCATCCGATTTTACTCAAATTTTCAGCGAAGTCTAAAAAAAAAGTATTTTTATTATTTTCGGGCAGAAATCCAGACAAACTTTATCTGCGTGCAACAGATTCCAATGCTGTCACCAATTTGGTATGCCTCCTTCTGCCTGTACATACATTCTCGGGGCACTAACTTATAAATGACCTATTCTAAAAGAAAAAAAGAGATGTTGAGGGATTTCAAGTTTAAATAAAAAGGGATTTGATTTGTGTGACAATTTTAGAACATTACTGGGTATGTAAAAATAAAATAAAAAACAAAAAAAATATATGATTATGTATAGAATATTAAAAAAATAAAATATGTACATTTAGCACACAGTTTATTTAAAAACAACTTGGAAACCGTTCAATTCGCAGGATGGCCGAGTTGTAGTAGGACCAGGACGGCAGTACTACACAATGTCAGCTACACACACATACATCACATACACGATACATTAATATAAGAACTCTGTAACTTAATATAAGAAAGGTAACTATAACATAAGAACTTTGTAAATACATAACATAACATAAGAGGAAGAATTCGAGACGACCCAAAAAGACATAAATAAAATATGTTTGTGTTAACAGTACATTTTACATGTTAATAAGGAACATATTGAGCAATCATTCAAAACAAAGACAAATGTAAATTTTGTAAAGGAACATGTTCATATAAATCACGCACGTTGATATATATTGTTCTAAATGACTATATCAAATTTATCATCCAAACTACATTTCGCTAGCAAAACACGACATAAACTGCAATCCTCTAAAGAAAACTGAGAAACCCGACAGACGGACAAACCAGACAACACATCACCGACAAAGATAATATTTTATCAGAACACGCATCAGCACGCCTCTCTCTTCTCTCTATTTACCCAGAAACTTAATTGTTTAATAACTTCTATGTTTATCATCCGATTTTACTCAAATTTTCAGAACACGTCCACGATTGCCTACTTATTAAGTCTATTTATTTACTTTAAGCCGAAAATGACTCTATAGCTTATTAACCGTTTTTTATTATTTTCGGGGGCGAAAGTGGGCGTGGCCAAATTTTAAAACAAACTTGATCTGCGTGCAACAGATTCCAATGCTGTCACCAAATTTGGTATGCCTCCTTCTGCCTGTTACATACATTCTCGGTTGGCACTAACTTATAATACCCTTGTACCCTATGGGTACCGGGTATAAAAAAGAACAAAAAGAGCAAGAAGAAAAATTTTGTGGGAGGGGGAGGAGGTAATCGCTGCTCGGTTGAAGCGCTTCGACAGCCGTGAAAATAATGTGGAATTGATAAAAGTCGTAAAGGCAAGCCATATTCTATGCAATTTAGTACATAGATTAACTTTTTTTTTGTGTTTTTATTGACAATTTTATTGCAAATTTTTTTATTGGCGACTATGGCGTTGGCGCCATTCAACTCCACTACGAAACATTACATTAATAATACGCCCAATCAAATGCGTTTAAATTAATTTCCCTTAATAAAGTTTATTTATAAAGTTTGTTTACAAAACATTTTCTTTATTTTCTTCGGTCACACTGGTTCCCGATCGAAATATATCACAATTTCGCTCACGGAATTCCGTAAGCGGTTTTCGTTGATCTAAGTACTAGGCTTTAGACATGACACTAGGTAAATCATTAACATAGATAGTAAACAACAAAGGCCCTAAAAATAATCCCTGAGGTACACCTCTTGTTGGATGCCTTAAAATGGAAAACTGCGTTCCAGCGACTACTGCCTGCAATCAATTAGTCAAGTATGAGTTAATCAAGTTTACCGCAAAGTGTGAAAAATTAAATAAGTTCTTAAGCTTTGAACATAGGATTTTGTGATTGACTGAGTCAAAGGCTTTGCTGTGGTCAAGAAGATTAAGAACGTTATTGCTATAAAGTTGCTGCCTAATATCTTCACTTATGTCAATTATTATAAAATCGGACTGTTTATGGTGAGTTAGCGAGTTGCAATTCAGGAAAAGTTTAATCTGTGAAGACATTAGGTTTTCAAAAGCTTTCGAAAGGAAAGGCAGTATAGAGATGGGAGTAAAATCGTAATTTGCTTTAGGAATCGGAATGTTCTTGGATTTTTCATTCGGCCGGAAATGAGCTCATAGTTAAAATTGTGTAAAAACATGTGTGACGTGGGACAATAGCAAGGGAAGTAAAATTTTAAGAACTTTTGGGCTTAGGATATCAAGACCTTCCGCGTTTGATTTTACCTTAACAATACTATCAAGGACATCACACTGATACACATAAAACTAAAGTTATTATCAAAGAGATGTTTGTGTTTTACTGCTTATCTAAACGTAAGCCTTTTATCTACTATATATATAACGAGAAAGAAAGCTAACTTCGGTAAACCGAAGTTTATATACCTTTGCAGTCAGCAATTGGATCATTGAAAATCGATCCATTTTGGTAATGTAAAAAAAAATGTCTATGTAAATTTTGTAAATTTTACATTTTACATGTAGAATTTTACATTTTCATATAAATCGACCGATCCCTTCTATGGCAGCTATATGATATAGTTGTCCGATCTTAATGAAATTAAAACCGTAATTCTAGAACTATAAAAAATGACTATATCTCGAAATTTATAGAAATTCGTTGAAAAACAGAGAAATAAAAAATTTTTGTACATTAATTTCGCCATTATTCCTATGGCAGCTATAGGATATAGTGGTCCGATTTCGGCCGTTCCGACATATATACTGCGTGCTAGAGAAATAAGACTATGCTGAAAATTTCAGCCCGATAGCTCAAAAACTGAGAGTTCGCGTAGAAACCGACAGACGGACAGACAGACGGACAGACAGACGGACAGACAGACAGACGGACATGGCTAGATCGACTCGGCTGGTGATGCTGATCAAGAATATATATACTTTATGGGGTCTGAGATGCCTCCTTCACTGCGTTGCAAATATCATGGCAAAATTATAATACCCTCTGCAAGGGTTTGCTGTTCGTTAGTCTCGCTAAAGCTCGAGAACGGCTGGACCGATTTGGCTAATTTTGGTCTTGAATTATTCGTGGAAGTCCAGGGAAGGTTTAAAAGTAAAAAAAAATATGAGTATGCAGCCAATAGCCATTTTCAACAGCTATTTTCTTCTTCACATACATAACTAAAACGGCTGCTTTGATATTATTGTCAGGTAATTTTCGTCAAACATTTTCTGTCGTTTGTATAAATGGTGAGTCTAGAACTGTTAAAGTTTACTATATATATGTGCGCGTACTTTCCTCATTTTCTCAAGACCAAGACGAGCAAATATAGCAAGGCGAACGGGTAGTACAAATGGGGTATTACAAAGACGATCACGGAGTGCAGATGAAGGTAATGCACAAAATAGATCTGTTGACCCCGTACCTGTAGTGAATCACGAATACATACGTCGTGCTGTTTTGGCTGAAATGAATAATGTACGGATACATTGAAATGATGGACGCAATATGTCCGCGACTCTTTCGCGATACTTTCGCGATACTTCCGCGACTCTTCCGCGATACTTCCGCGATACTTCCGCGCTCCTCCGCGATACTTCCGCGATTCTTCCGCGATACTTCCGCGATACTTCCGCGCTCCTCCGCGATTCTTCCGTGATACTTCCGCGACTCTTCCCCGACTCTTCCGCGATACTTTCGCTTTACTTTCGCGATACTTCCGCGATACTTCCCCGACTCTTCCGCGACTCTTCCGTGATTCTTCCGCGATACTTCCGCTACTCTTCCGCGATTCTTCCGTGATACTTCCGCGACTCGAGGGGGAAATCTTTTTTGCATAAAGTGCCACCTCTGATACATAGCATGCGGTGCGTGATACATTGTTTGACATCTACTCATTTTTCTCTGATCAGTTAATATTATGTGACAAACCGGTATTGTGTTCACTTTGAAATTGTGAAAAAATAATTTAAAAAAATAAGTTATTCGTTTCCTAACATTTCAATTGGAAACCAACAAATCAATCACGTATATTGTTCAAATTTGTATTCAGTTTCAACAGCAGGCATTTGTCTTTAAGGTGGTAAGTTGAACTATGTAAATTATGTGGATCGTGCATATGAAATTAAATTCACCACTCAGTCCATAGTCCAAAATGCCTAAAGGACGACGTGCGAACATCGGCCTCCGCACAAGACATGCAAGTCAGCAACAAGTGTATTCACAGAACTTAAGCGAAGAAAGGCAAAATATAATAAGAGAAAATGCCCGATTGGGACAACGCGTGAGGACACGAAGTTCATTGGCATCATACAATCGCTTGAAATTCCAGTATGATCACACTGCGAACTACAGTGATAATGCAAATTTAGATACTTGGTCAATGACGACTATATGCCGATATTTCAAAGTTCAAAAGAGTAACGGATGGATTGTGCTGCGCAAGTGGAAAAGTCAAACTGAATCCATTACTTACACCACCACAGCCACTGAAACCATTGTTCGATGGAACTGATCCCGATTCCATCCATTTTCTTCAACATATCCTTGAATACAATAACTGCTTTCGCAAGATTTCCTTTGGAGCTAATATCAGTCGAGAAGGCGGCTTCATGCCGACTTGCAAGGTAAAAGAGGCAACCATTATTAACGGAAAGTACGCATATGAAAATGTATGTATTCCTCGAATACGAATGATTCCGACTGATCTTCCGTTTGACTTCAAACGACTGCAATTTCCAGTTCGCCTTGCGTTAAGAAGTCGCAAGGCAAATCGCTTAGTGTACACGGGATAAATTTAGAAAATCATTGTTTCACACATGGGCAGTTAAATGTTGCGTATTCACGAGTTGGGAAACCATCCGCTTTGTTTGTGTTAACGTCAGACCAAAAAACAAAAAATGTGGTTTACCAAAGAGCACTTCAATGAAACTGATAATTTGCGGACACGTATATCGCTTCGATTCAGTATTTACTTTGGATTCACTTTCATTCACTTAGAGAAGTTCAACTAAATAACACTTCACTTTTGTAATCAAAATGAATTCATTACTGTTGTGAAATGAAATAAAGCTTTTCCTTTTCAAATATAAAACAAAAAAAAACAATTTTTCTTCATCTTTAAATCACCAAACGAAATGTTACATAAAACACTTTTCCTTTTCAAATATAAAACAAACAAACAAACAAAATGTTTCTTCATCTTTTAGTCACCAAACGAAATGTTACATAAAACGAAGGCATCTGGTGGCGAAACGGAGTTCGTCGGGTCAGCTAGTAACTTATAATTTTATTTGTATTGTGTACATGATGTTTGTTTGTTTGTTATGCGTTGCTTTGCTTTGATTTGATTTTAATTTCGCCATCATTCCTATGGCAGCTATATGATACAGTGGTCCGATTTCGGCTATTTTCACATACATATATTCTGCGTGCTAAAGAAATAAGGCTATGCTAAAAAGTTCAGCCCGATAGCTTACAAACTGAGAAACTAGCTCGCGTAGAAACCGACAGACAGACAGACAGACAGACGGACAGAAAGACGGACAGACAGACGGAAAGACGAATAGACAGACTGACAGACAGACGGGCGAACAGACGGACATAGAGATTTCTCCTCCTGCCTGTTACTTACATTCTCGGTTGGCACTAACTTATAATACCCTTGAACCCAATGGGTACCGGGTGGCTTTTATAGACTTTATAAAATATTTATATCCATTTATCTCTAACATATTAACATACAGGAGCTATGCCATTTACAGCCGGCGGTACCTGATCCTTTCCAGAAACTGTCCATTTAGAGCCGGCAGTGCCTGATCCTCTCCAGAAACTGGTCGGCATTGCCTAGTCCTCTTCCAGCCTCCCTCTCTTAATTTTACTAAAATTCCAATAAATTGAGAAATATTCGTTCTTAAGCTGAGAACTTTTTGAAAATTATTTGTTCTTAAATTAAGTAAATTTTGCACTAAAAGTTCTCAAAATCGTAGAAAAAATTTCAATATAAGTGTGAGGAGAGGCACACCTCAGGGCGAGGTTTTAAATATGAACAACATATTGAAAGAGCTCAATATGGGAGGAGTCAAAGCAGTAGCTTATGCAGACGATGTAGGTTTGCTAGTATCAGGACCATATCCCGACGTTATCAGCGAAATAATGACGGGTCTTCTGGACCGTTTAAACAAGTGGACGAAGACCTGTGGACTAGGCAACAACACGAGGAAAACAGAACTAATGCTCTTCACAAGAAGAACAAAGATACTACCATACAACGTGCGCAAGATTGACGGCATTGATATACTAGATACTAGACTCTAAGCCAGGGGTTGGCAGCGTTGTATACACTGTTCATAGGAAAAATTGTCTGACAGCGCTGTCAGCACATATATAGTATAAGCCAGGGGTCGGCACTCAGACACTCACAGTTTTTTAGTGCGTATGTATGCGAAGCTAAAGACCCGAATGATACTAACAGACTCAAACGATTTGCTTCTCTGCTGCTGCGAAAAAGCCGAGCGATTGTGCATACATTTTTGACAGCGGACAACATTTTGGACAACAAAGCAATGCACTGTGGTCCAGAATCCCAAATTAGTGGCAGAAATTCTAATTTGTAAGCTAGCGAGCTAAAATTTTGCACAATGTTTTCTTTTCCACACACAAAGCACATATGTCAGAATCAGCCGAATCGGACCGCTAGGAGTGGTAGCCCCCATACAAGCACCATATTAAAATAAATGTTTTTGTTAGAAGAACTTGTTTTTTTTTGTGTTATTAAGTTAAAAAGTGGACAATATAAGTTTCTGTGTGAATTTCAACAACCTAGGATTACTGGATGGTATAGCCCCATACAAACCTGTACTAAAATTCACACCTTTTTTTGTTTCTTCTGTTATTGAATTAAACTTTTATAAATTTAATGAGTTAATGAATCATTTCCCACATCTAAATAAAACGTACTTTTATTCCACGAAACACAATGAGTTTGAGGTTAGAATTGCTGGAAATATGACATCACAAAAGCACATATAAACAAATACGAATCACATTTAACAATTATTGTGTAAATACACCTTTATTATAAATACCTTTATCTTTGTTTTCCATGTTTTTTTTATTTTTATAGTCAAAGAAATAACTGAATTATACCAATTTAAAATCAGCTTTTACTTGCAAGGCTAGCAAAGGCAAAGTTTAATGCAAATGATCAGCTGACTTCCAGGGCTGCCTAAATCGCGAGGGTTTCAATTTCAATTGTAAAACAAGTGGGAAAGCTACAGTCGAGTGTGACCGACTGTAAGATACCCGGTACCCAAAGCATTGTGGGTAAAATTAAACTGCACATGAACATGGGAAAAAGGAAATTTTGACAACTGAAGACAAATATTGCTATAAAAATGTTGAGCAACACTCAAAAGAGACAAATGTTGCTAGGAACATGTTGGGCAACTCTCAAAGCGACAAATGTTGCTAGGAACATGCTGAGCAGCACCCAACAAAGACAAATGCTTCTAGGAACATGTTGAGCAACACGCACGTGCGCTCTCTCTCTCTATCTCTCTCTCTCTCTCTCTCTCAGAAACTTTATTGTTTAATAACTTCTATGTTTATCATCCGATTTTACTCAAATTTTCAGAACACGTCCAAGATTGCCTACTTGTTAAGACTGTCTATTAACTTTACGCCGAAAATCACGTATATGGCTTATATACCGTTTTTTACTATTTTCGGGGGCGGAAGTGGGCGTGGCCAATTTTTAAAACAAACTTGATCTGCGTGCAATAGATTCCAATGTTGTCACCAAATTTGGTAACTATAGGTCTTATAGACTCTGAGATCTGTTGTTTCACACGGACGGACGGACAGACGGACAGACGGACATGGCTAAATCGACTCGGCTGGTGATGCTGATCAAGAATATATATACTTTATGGGACACTTTACTTTACCAATTTGGGACTCTGGACCACAGTGCAATGGTTTGCTTCTCTGTTGCTGCGAGATCCGAGCATTTGTGCATAGGCTATTCGGTCATATCTTTGCCGCAGCGGCACCCGAACATTTTTAACATTTGATACGAAGCCGTTTTTACATAACCTTGACGCTTGCTACGACAGCCTAACAGAATCCCGAACAAACACAAAGCGCTTATACTATATGGGACATTCTATATCAACTCGGCCACCCCTGTTTTTTTTTTCGCTCTGAAAAAAAAAATGCATACCCACATTTTAAAGTGCTCCATGTCCATATAGTGACCCTTAAATATTTTTTCTTTACCATCAATACTTTTCGAGATAATCGCTGTTGGACAAACAACTTTAAAAAATCATAGCATTGAAATGGTGCATGGAATTTGAAAGACAAAAAATACAGTTATTCTTTTTTCAAACATATTTTTCATAAAAAAATACTAGACTAATCTAGGTTTAATATTAAGCGGGGTTTTAATTAAAAAAACGGTTTACCATTCTAAGATTTTTTGTTTCTTATGTATCTGAACCTCCTCTACCTGCAAAAACAAATTTGAGCGAATATCGACTGGCCCTAAGACAAAAAAAAATTAAAAACCCGCTTAATATTAAACATAGAAGTTATTAAACAATTAAGTTTCTGGGTAAACTCCATGAGAGAGAGAGAGAGAGAGAGCGCGCACGTGCGTGTTGCTCAACATGTTCCTAGCAACATGTCTTTGTTGGGTGTTGTCCAACATGTTCCTAGCAACATTTGTCTCTTTTGAGTGTTTTAATCAGGGTTCGTAACTGTTATAATTTTTAAAATAAAAGTTGTAAAATAAGAGTTATTTTTTTAATTAAAAAAAATAATTGCAAAATAACTGTTATTTTTGATTTTTAATAAAAAAGTTAAAATAATTCTTATTTTTCAATTGTTATATAAAAATTGAATCATAACTCTTATTTGTAATTTTTAAAAATAAAATTGCCAATAAATTGTTTGTCAATTTTATTTTGAAAATTGAAAATAACTGTTATTCTTCAATTTTATTTTAAAAATTGAAAATAAAATTTAATTGCAATAACTTTTGAACGGAGCGGTTTATTTAAAGAACGAAAGATAACTTCAATCTACGTCTGAATACCTTTCGTTGGATGTATGTATGTATGCATGAATTTTACCATATGACAAGTGCATGTACATATTTATGTATATATCATATGGTAAATTATAATACATTATATACACTATAATACATCAAACGAAAAGTATTGAGACGTAGATTAAAAATATCTTTCGATCTTTAAAATAAACCGCTCCGTTCAAAAGTTATTGCAATTTTATTTTCAATTTTAAAATAAAAATTGAAGAATAACAGTTATTTTCAATTTTCAAAATAAAATTGACAAACAATTCTTATTAACAATTTTATTTTAAAATTACAAATAAGAGTTATGATTTAACTTTATATAAAAATTGAAAATAAGAATTATTTTAACTTTTTTATTAAAAATCAAAAATAACAGTTAAAAAAGATTATCAAAATAAAAATTGCAAATAAAAGTTTATCCTATTTTTGCAATGTCCTTAAAAAAATAAGTTATACATAATTTTCCTATCGTCGCAGCTAATTTTTTTGGCTCCAATTTTTATTTATCTCATAACTGTTATTTGCAACCCCTGGTTTTAATGTTTCTAGCAATATTTGTCTTCAATTGTCAAAATTTCCTTTTTGCGTACCATTTCACAATGCTTTGCGTACCGGGTATCTTACAGTCGGTCACACTCGACTGTAGCTTTCCCACTTGTTTTTATTATATTTAGAGCTCGGCGAAATATGGCTATTTATACCCGGTACCCATAGGGTACAAGGGTATTATAAGTTAGTGCCAACAGAGAATGTATGTAACAGGCAGAAGGAGAAATCTCGGACCCCATAAAGTATATATATGTTATAGCCACGTCCGTCCGTGTGAAACAACAGATCTCAGAGACTATAAGAGCTAGAGTTACCAAATTTGGTGACAGCATTGGAATCTGTTGCACGCAGATCAAGTTTGTTTTAAAATTTGGCCACGCCCACTTCCGCCCCCGAAAATCATAAGAAACTGTATATTAGCTGCTTATTAGGGTCAACCCCTCTCACTCGCACTTAATGTTACGGCAGATAAGTATTAATATAAAAAACAAATAAAAATGTAAAGTCTAAATTTGAATCAAGTAACTGAATTTTATAACAACTGATTTTATTTTTATTTTTAAATTCATAAATGCTCATATAATTTAAGGGCATACACATGCCATATATATATATATTCTTGATCAGCATCACCAGCCGAGTCGATCTAGCCATGTCCGTCTGTCTGTCTGTCTGTCTGTCCGTCTGTCCGTCTGTCGGTTTCTACGCGAACTAGTCTCTCAGTTTTTGAGGTGTCGGGCTGAAATTTTCAGCATAGTCTTATTTCTTTAGCACGCAGTATATATGTCGAAATCGGACCACTATATCCTTTAGCTGCCATAGGAATGATGGCGAAATTAATGTACAAAAATTTTTAACTTTATTTGTTTTTCAACGTATATCAATCAATTTCAAGATAACAGGCAGAAGGAAGCATCTCCGACCCCATTAAGTATATATATTCTTGATCAGCATCACCAGCCGAGTCGATTTAGCTATGTCCGTCTGACCGTCTGTCCGTCCGTCCGTCCGTGTGAAACAACAGATCTCAGAGACTATAAGAGCTAGAGTTACCAAATTTGGTGACAACATTGGAATTTGTTGCACGCAGATCAAGTTTGTTTTAAAATTTGGTCACGCCCACTTCCGCCCCCAAAAATCATAAGAAACTGTATATTAGCTGTAGTCGTGATTTTCGGCTTGAAGTAAAAAGATATACTTAATAAGTAGGCAATCGCAATCTCTGAACATTTGAGTAAAATATTTAAATTAAAATATTACAAAACAATTAAACAATAAAGTTTCTGTGTATACTTCTTCTTGAGAGAGAGAGAGATATTTTGAAAGCGCACGTGTATCTTTTGAGTGTTGCTCAACATGTTTCTAGCAACATCTGTCTTCATTTGTCAACATTTTATTTTTTCTTGTTCATGTGCTATTCAATTTCACCCACAATGCTTTGGGTACCGGGTATCTCAAAGTCGATCACACTCGACTGTAGATTTCTTACTTGTTTTTATATGTGACTAGCGCGATTTGGATAAGTCTTGAACTTGTAGCGTTATGATATAATAAAAAGTAAATTTCAAATTTCAAGCAAATTTCAAATTTCACCTCTTCTGTTAATATGAATCATGCAGTCGTCTGTGTGCAGGGCATGGCTAAATATATGAGGCTGGTCAAGAATATATGTACTTTATGAGGTCAGAGATGCGTTCATCTGCCTTTTACATACATTACAAAATATTTAATTAGTTTGATAATAGGCACGCTGCTTTTAATTATTTCCTTAATATTAATGTTTAAATTTCTTCAGCGAAGGGCAAAACTTCAGCTAATTGTAAAACTAATTAAAAAACTTGCATTTGTATTTTTTTTAATGATTAATTTATTAATTTGATATGATATGAGTTTAAGTTATCTCGTTAAAAGGTGTTTTTGTTTAATATATTGGTTGTCTTAATAGTTTACTGTACCAGTAATTAGCATGAAGTCATTCATATTAAGTGAAAACTAGAAAACTAAAACTAAAGAAGCTATCATTAGAGCCAAAATCTTGACCGTTGCTGTATATCTGTGTTAATCTCTATCTATGTACCCTCGCGCCGAAGCGTGCTAGAGTGGAGCACACTAACCAAATTTCATGTATCCTAAAGATTTTGACTTGTTACAAGCAATTGATGTGCGCGGCGCGGCACGGCGAGGAACAGGATCCAAAAGGAGGCACGGGCCTGAACGCACCGTGAAGTTGGTGCAAGCTCTTGAGGGAATGCTGAATGGCAAAAGTAGAGAGGCGACGAGTCGCGGTATTCGCGTTGCGTCAATTGTAAGCGGATGAACATAATTTTAGGTAAATTAGGGATGATGTTTGGGCGGTGAAATAGCGTTGCTGTTGTGCATGCAACAAGCTTAAGGGAAAGCTGATTATGGAGAAAGGGAAGCCAGAGGCCTCGAGTGCGGCGGACGGCACAGAGCCGATGCAGCTGCTTTCGCCCTATTTCGCCGCACCGCGATGGCTTTGGCGGGATTGGAGAAGTGTTCGGATAAACAGATAACAGTATTACTTAAGCATTTCTTTGTCGTGTTCTCAATGCGGGGTCCCTACTCTGGGATTCAGCGGCACCGCCTGGTGTTCGCTCCCCCTTACTGGATGTATGGCCGTAAATCGTGATGCTCTTCACCAGAGGACCGTCAGCTGTCAGCAGCTTGTGGCTTTGGAATGTGGAACGAGAGAGCGCAAATGAGAGACGAGGGACTGAAAGCATTAGCATGGCTGTCATTGGTTTCCGCAACAAATTTTATGGCAAGCTCGGGAACACTGGAAATTGGCACTCTTCGTTTATAGCAAGGCAATTGAAGAGAGGGATTTGAGTACTTAAGAGCGACAATGCTACGAGACCCCTCTCTAATGTTGAAACATGTTCGCAGCACTTTCAAGTCGCTCCTTTGTCGGAAAATCTGCATCCAGGCCAATTAGCAGGTGAACAAATCTCTGCTGCTATTTTCTTACACGCATTTGCAGTAATTCAATGAAATTAGCTGTGTGTGTGGCCGAGTTTAGAGCACAGAGAACAGAAACCAGAAAGAGTCCCAGTGCATTTTGCCAAGTGCAGCATGCGCTCTCTTACAGCTTTTAACTCTCAATGATTGGGTTCTACGCACTTCATTTTCAAGCTAAATAAATAGGCTTGGCTCTGAATTGCAGAACTGCCGAGGTTTCTGCACCGGCCCTTCCCCCGAATTGCTGTGCACCATGCTCTCGGCTCCCATTGGAAGTATGCTGGTTCCCGACGGCCGATGCAGAGGAGCCGTGCACTTCGCGTCCTTCGGCGGCTGTTTTCAGTTGCAAACAGACTATTAAGCTGCAGAGTTCCAATCTCTCTCGCAAACTTATTAAAGCCGGAAAGTGCAATTAAAATTTATGAGAGCCGCAAGAGCAGCGCAGCTAGAGTGAACTATTAGGGGGCAGCTCATGAGTCGGGTGAAAGTTTTCGGCGCGGAATTAGACAATATATCCGTATTCGCATCCGGTTTCCTGCAGTACCGGTGCTTGACAGTAGCTTCTAATGTGGAGTAGACTCGGAAAGCTCAGTTTTGTGTCCTTTGAATACAGTGCAAAGCAAAAATAAAACAGCCAGGGTTAAAAAGAGGCAACTTGCGGACGTGCTGACTCCAGCCAAGCGGGTCCAAGGCATTTTTAAGCACGCTGAAACGCTTTGCGTTCGATTTGATTTGGTGACAGCCAACAGGGAGACACCAGGGATACTAAGAGGACGAAAGGAGAATTTGAATTTTATAGAAATTATTTATTTAAATACCGCGACTGCTGCGATTGCTTATTCAGTCGCTAAAGTTTTGGCACATGCCTGAACTCTGACAGTCTTGCGGACTGTCAGCCTGGTGCAGTAGTAACCGTTTTGATTGATGGTAACGGGTTTATAATCGTGGAACGACCCCAGACTACGTCGGAGTGATCGGAGTACTTAGCCAACTGTAACCATTGCGAAAACATCAACACGGAAGTACCGAAAAAGAGCAGTCCCATCGAATTCGGGTAAGTCAGAATCCTAGAAATATATTAATTTTTCTAGCAGCAAATTGGAATAAAATTTGTCAAGGCATGCCGGTGAGACCCCAATTCATCCTCGTGGATGTAGGGATTTAAGCGAATCCTACTCAACAGATCTACACCCAAAAAAAAAAACCAAGAGTTTAAACTTAATACGCGTTGTCTCAAAATTATACTGCAAGCAGTATGACACACTTAGTGATGATTTCATACTTAATAATATAAATTATATACGAGAAGTATACCTTTTATACTCAATAGTTTAAATTATATATTTTCGAGTATCATTTTAATACGAACCTACATCAAAAAGTCGATAGCATGTGGCGTTAGCAGGAATTTAGTGCTATTCTGTTTGTCGCGTTAGGGATTTTTGTCAAGCCTTGGTGAAACTATAAATAGATTTATGTATGGTTAATGTTCCCCGCAAATGGCATCCTCATATGGCTATTTCTAACGCTTTCTTATGTGATGCCGATTGGCTGAAGCGGTAAGACGTTCGCCATCCATGCATTAGGTAGAGAGTTCGAGCCCTGGGTAAGGGAGGTTTTTCAGTTTATGTGTTCTTGTGTTTATTTGTCATTCAGTTCGCCAATGTATGTAACATATAAAATAATAAATATAACATTTATTTGAAACCACCAACCTTTGATAATAAAGCTATTGTCGAAACGAGCAATAATACCGAAATAAAAAAACTTTTTTACAATTTTTAGATAAACTGGAGAAAAGCTGGTTTTTTTTACAAAAAAATATGGAATTTATACCAGCGTTGTATAGAGTTTATACGAAATAGTTTAGAATTTATACGCAAGAGGATAAAATGTATACGATTTGTAATACTGCGCAGTATAAAACTTATACGAATTAGTATTAAAAATATTCTAAAGGAAAATACTAGAAAGTATAACTTTTATACTCTAAGGTATAAAATTTATAACGTCGAAAGTATAATTTTTATACTTTCGAAAGTATAAAATCAATACGCATCTTAGAAAAAAATTTGTTATACTCGAAAGTATACAATTTATGTAACAATCGTATCGATTCTATGACAATTTTTTTTTTTTTTTGGTGCACCAAAAAAAAACCAAGAGTTTAAACTTAATACGCGTTGTCTCAAAATTATACTCCAAGAAGTATAACGAGCTTAGTATTGATTTCATACTTCATAGTATAAATTTAATACTGAGAAGTATAGCTTTTATATTCAATAATTTAATTGTATATTTTCGAGTATCATTTTTATTCGAACCTACATCGAAAATTTGATAACATGTGGCGTTAGCAGAAATTTAGTGCTATTCTGTTTGTCGCATTAGGGATTTTTGTCAAGCATTAGTTAATCTATAAATAGATTTTTGTTCGGTTAATGTTCCTCGCCCCGCAAATGGCTTCGTCATATGGCTATTTATGACGCTTTTTTATGTGATGCTGATTGGCTGAAGTTGTAAAACGTTCGCCTGCCATTCATTAGGTTGAGAGTTCGAGCCCTGGGTAAGGCAAGTTTTTCAGTTTATGTTTTCTTGTGTTTGTCATTCAGTTCGCCTATACATATATGTACATATATATTATAATATATCAATATGTTGAAACCAACCGTTGATAATAAAGCAAGCTACTGTCAAAACGAGCAATAATAGCGAAATTAAAAAACTTTTTTACGATTTTTAGATATACGTGCGAATAACTGGTTTTTATACAAAAAAATATGGAATTTATACTAGCATTGTATAGAGTTTATAAGAAATAGTTTAGAATTTATACGCAAGGGGATAGAATTTATACGATTTGTTATACTGCGCAGTATAAAACTTATTCGAATAATTATTAAAATTATACTAAAGGAAAATACTAGAAAGTATAACTTTATTACTCTAAGGTATAAAATTAATAACGTCGAAATTATAATTTTTATACTTTCGAAAGTATAAAATCAATAAGCATCTTATTAAGAAATTTTTAATACTCGAAAGTATACTATTCATGTAACAATCGTATCGATTCTATGACGATTTTTTTTTGGGTGTGAATGCGAGCTTAGTTGCTGGCCAGAGTTGGGCGGAAGAAAATGGAAATGCTTCCTCTTCAGGTGAAGTGCGAATTGAAGCGCCCAATAAGTGCGGGGAAAGAATAGCTCACTGCCCAAGTGGGAAAGCGGCTAGGAAGAAAGCTTTAGAGAGTTTAGAAAAGGTGCAGAACATGACAGCTAGCAGCTGCCCTTAACAACAAACTGCAGATTCTATTTTCTGCAAGAAAATGCAAGAATTACAAGAATAGCGTGTATACCATTTTATTTTGTTTTTATCCTTACCGTATATAATTTTGAACCCGTTTTTAGATTTTACCAGATTCTTTAAAAACTTTATCTTATTACTAACTACATCGGCTGGAAGAACTGCCGTAGTTATTCTACCTGGAATTTTTGTATTGACTAATTACTGGACTGCCTATGGATTTTTATACCCTTGCAGAGCGTATTATAATTTTGCCATAATATTTGCAACGCGGTGAAGGAGGCACCTCCGACCCCATAAAGTATACACATATATTCTTCAGACAAGTCGATCTAGCTCTGGAGTACGTCAGGTTTGGGGGTTACTAAGCCTTGAAAAGTGTCAAAGGAAGCAAGCAGTGCATAATACTTTGACCGGGATTTTTCCAAAATTGGTACGTGATGAAAACTTTTCAGTTTCGGACTAGTAATGTTCCGGTAAAGATTTTTCAAAATCAATAGCGTTTATTCTCCGGGTCGAAAAAAGTTCGATTTTTTTCATGATTCAACTTAAAATACGCCTTTGATTTTTATAACCGGTTCCCAAAGGGTACAAGGGTATTATAAGTTATTGCCAACCGAGAATTTATGTAACAGTCAGAAGGAACAGGAACAAGGAACAGGCAGATCAGCGTCACCAGTCGAGTCGTATTAGCCGGTCTGTCCCTCTGTTTGTCTGTCCGGACGTCCGTGTGGGTAAACAGATCTCAGAGACTATAAGAACTAGAGCCACCAAATTTGGTGACAGTATTCTAATCCGTTGCACGCAGATAAAGTTTGTTTTAAAATTTGGCTACTCCCACTTCCGTCTCCGAAAATCATAAAAAACGATTGGCTCTGCCATTTGGCCAATAAAAAACAAGTGAGAAAGCTACAGTCGAGTGTGACCGACTGTGAGATACCCGGTACCCAAAGTATTGTGCTTGAAATTAAATAAAAATGAAAATGGAAAAAACAAAATGTTGACAAATGAAGCTGAGCAAATGAAGTTGAGCAATGTTCAAAAAAGACAAATTCTGCAGCTATCAGCAGCTGCATTACGAATTAATACTGCGCCCGAAAGCACGCAACACTTTTTTTCGATAATGACTTTGTGGCTCAGAAGAAGAAGAAGAAGTATAGACAAACTTTATTGATTAATTACTCCCATGTTTATCATCCGATTTTACTCAAATTTTCAGAAAACGTCCGCAAATGCCTACATATTTATTTGATTTATTTACTTTAAGCCAAAAATTACGACTATATTTTTTGGGCGGAAATGGGCGTGGCCAAATTTTAAAACAAACTTGATCTGCGTGCAACAGATTCCAATGTTGTCACAAAATTTGGTAACTCTAGCTCCAATAGTCTCTGAGATCCGTTGCGGATTTTTCGTTTTTTATACCCGGTACCCATAAGGGAAAAGGGTATTATAAATTAGTGCCAACCGAGAAAGTGTGCAAAAGGCAGGTGGATAAGTCCCCTACCCTTTAACGTGTATATATTCTTGTTCAGCGTCCCCAGCAATGAAACAACAGATCTCAGAGACTAGAGTTAGAGAGATAGAGTTACCAAACTTTTGGACAACATTGTCCCCCGAAAATCTTAAAAAACTTTTTATAAGCTATAATCGTAATTTTTGGCTTAAAGTAAATAGATAAAATAAATAACTAGGCATTTGCGGACGTTTTCTGAAAATTTGAGTGAAATCCAGTGTGACAGTGCGTTAGAGGTGGTGTTCACACATGAACACGTATATATATATAGGAATCCTATGTAAACAGCAAACCGCTGCACCACTTAACT
Organism: Drosophila triauraria; assembly: GCA_014170255.2. Classification (NCBI taxonomy): domain Eukaryota; kingdom Metazoa; phylum Arthropoda; class Insecta; order Diptera; family Drosophilidae; genus Drosophila; species Drosophila triauraria. The sequence goes on from CM024336.1 coordinate 26,358,010, forward strand.
GGTAAGCATGTGTCTGCATAGATTTAAATATAAACTCCACTAGGAATCTAGAAATGTATCTCGAACTGTTGCTTGGGTTCTCATCCCTTAAATATTTGTACAGCAACTATGTTTGCCTTGCAGCGGAAAATCCCCGCTTGCACTTGAAAACGGTTTCCCAGCTAGAGGAACAGATGACCGTTGCGTTGGTCTTGTCAGAGTTTAGATTATGAGAATTCCCGTTGGTCTAGAAGATAAAACTAGACATAAGATTTTGATGTTAGCAACCTATGCTAGGATCTATATAAAGCGGAGTCCCTCCATAAAAAAGGTAGCAAAGTGAAAGCTAAATAGATCTTAATAACTTTCAAACATGGTGCAGTGCAAACTTATTAAACCTGAAGGGCTCCAAATGCAAGCTGGTTACATTCTCATGTGTCACTCCCAAGCTTGCGACTTATTCACTGAACTGCTGCTCTTTGGAAAGGATCACTCTAGTTGACGATTTGGGAATCCACCTAGATCCTAAATAAGAGTTTATTGATCACATTTCGCGCATTGTTTATAATGCCAAGGGTATGCTTGGATTTAATAAACAGTGGTCGAAGGAATTCGATAACCACTACGTCACGAAGAATTTATACATTTCGATAGTTCGTCCTATTTTAGAATATGGATCTTGCGTTTGGAGTCCCATGTGGGACAAGGTCAGTTCAAAAGAACTTTTTACTTTTCGCTCTTAGTGGCCTAATCTGGGATGCAAACCTTAGGTGGCCCTTTTATTCTATTTCTTCTCTTAATTAAACTACCTTTCTTAGCCGTAGAACGATGCTAGCCATTGTCTTTATGTATAACATGATCCTTGGTGATGTGGAAAGCACTGATCTATTGGGTCTGTTGAATTGCCACGTACCATGTAAAAGCACTAGGTCCTACTTGTCTCTAGTTTTGCGCCACTGTAAAACCTCGTATGAAATGCATGAATCCTTTAGAGTACTATGTGCAAATTATAATCATTTGTACAACATAACCTCACCTCTAGATAGTTTTCCTAAACTAAAACAAGTGGGAAAGCTAGAGTCGGGTCGGTCGACTGTGAGATACCCGGTACCCAAAGCATTGTGGGTAAACAGCACATGAACATGGAAAAAAGAAAATGTTGACAAATGAAGAAAAATATTGCTAGAAACATGTTGAGCAACACTCAGAACAGACAAATGTTGCTAGGAACATGTTGAGCAACACTCAAAAGCGACAAATATTGCTAGAAACATGTTGAGCAACACCTAACAGAGAAAAATGTTGCTAAGAACATGTTGAGCAACACGCTCGTGCGCGCCCCCTCTCTCTCTCTCTCAAAAAGTTTACACAGAAACTTTAATGCTTAATAACTTCTATGTTTATCATCCAATTTTACTCAAATACTCGGAACACGTCCACAATTGCCTACTTATTAAGTTTATTTATTTACTTTAAGCTGAAATCACGCCTATAGTTTATATACCGTTTTTTATAATTTTCGGGGGCGGAAGTGGGCGTGGCCAAATTTTAAAACAAACTTAATCTGCGTGCAACAGATTCCTATGTTGTCACCAAATTTGGTCCCTTTACCTCTTATAGTCTCTGAGATCTGTTGTTTCACATGGACGGACAGAAGGACAGACAGACATGGCTAGATCGACTCGGCTAGTGACGCTGATCAAGAATATATGTATATACTTTATAGGGTCGAAGATTTTTCCTTCTGCCTGTTTCATACATTCTCGGTTGGCACTAACTTATAATACCCTTGTACCCTTACCAGGTACAAACATTTATCCTAACCCACTTAGTACACATGCAAGATAGCAATCGAGCTGCGCGCTATTAGTCTATATGGTGGAGGGTAGTTTCCTCGAATTTTTTTACCTTAACTTTTCTTTCGCGCCTATTAACACCTAACCCAACAAGCACGTGGTTTGTTTCGAGGGGCCACTTGAGTGTATTGACCGTAGTGGATAAACGTTCAACACACAAAAAAACAAGAAAGAAAGCTATCTCCGATAAACCGAAACTTGTATACCCTTGCAGTCTGCAATTGGATTATGGAAAATCGATTCATTTTGGTTACAGTTGAAAAAATATCTTAGTTTTTAAACATTTTACATCTTACATATTGAAATTTACATTTTACATGTAGAATTTTACATTTTCGTTTAAATCGACCTATCGTTTCTATGGCAGCTAATTAAAAACGTAATTCCATAACCGTTAAAACTGCTATATCTTGAAATAGATTGATATACGTTGAAAAACAAAGAAGCTACAATTTTTTTTCATTAATTTCGCCAACATTCCTATGGCAGCTATTAGATATAGTGGTCCGATTTGGGCCGTTCCGACATATGTATATATGCTGAAAATTTCAGCCCGATAGCTCAAAAACTGAGAGACTAGTTCGCGTAGAAACCGACAGACGGACAGACAGACGGAAAGACGGACAGGCGGACATGGCTAGATCGACTCGGCCGGTGATGCTTATCAAGAATATATATACTTTATGGGGTCGGAGAAGCGTCCTTCACTGCAATCATGGCAATATTATAATACCCTCAGCAAGGGTATACAAAGAACATCGATATTTTCCCACAAAACATCGATGTTCCCAATCATTTTAAAAACATCGATGTTTTTTCACCTCTACAGTGCATGTTTCTCAACATGTCCCTAGCCAAATTTGTCTGTTTTGGGTGTTGCTCAACGTGTTTCTAGCAAACTTTTCTTTTTTCCAAGTCAATGTGTTATTTAATTTCACCCACAATGCAGGTATCTCGCAGTCGGTCACTTTTGACTGTACCTTTCCTTCTTGTTTCTTTGTAAGTTGTTGGAATTTTATTCGTCAATCGCCCAACCAGAGTAGCACAATATCGAAAGTCAATAAACTAAAGTAACCAAACCGCGAGCAACTTTCAACAAAAACGACTACAACTCGAACAGTAAAAGCAAAGGTGGCAATAAAGACCTCAAAGCACGCTCTAGATAGTGGTCTATTTAGAACATTCATTTTCATTAATGAAAATTGTGCCGTTGGACCAGTATAGTGTTAAAAATGATTCAATAAACTAGAGAAAACGCAAGGTTGCAAGAAAACAATGAAACCATTGACCATCATTTTAAAGGATAGCAAAAAATAGACTTCAAATCAAATCGTTTAATTACTCCAGTTTAGGAATAAATATATCCTGACATCATGTGGCAGTTTAGCTAATCAATAAAATTTGAAAGGTGGAAGAGATATTAAAATTTAAGTATTTATATTACCACGGAAAGTATGCCCCTACAAAATTAAGCTGTTAGCGTTCGGTGATAAGAGTACCTATTTGTGTAATTAAAGCAGGGTGGAGCAGGGAATTTACGGTTGGCAACGACCTATAATCGTTGTAATTTTTTTCCAATTTTTTTAGTGAATCGATTGAAGGTGTTCAGCACGCAAGGCTCAGCGCAGAAAAAAAAAAGAATATATATCAATACTTATAAATGTCTAAGGCTTTTTTAATATAGATCGCCTAGGTCATACGGATGGACCAATCGACTTGATTTGATTTTTAAATGCTTCGTTCTTAGTTTAAGATTTGAATTTGAATTTATTTATCATTTAACAACCCTATAAGCTATGAGCTTGATGCATGCTAAGAAAGGAGTTTTTGATCGGCCTACTAGAAAGTCCAGAAAATTTGCATTTTCCCATTTTTCAAAGTATTCTTAATGCAGCTTTGGCCAGCAATTTTTAACCTATCGAATAGTTTAGCTACTCTAAACTGGCGATCGGGAAACCATTCCTGCTCACTATCGTTTTATTTGTATTCTTTTTTTTATACCTTTGCAGAGGGTATTATAATTTTGCCATGATATTTGCAACACAGTTAAGCAGGCATCACCGACATCATTAAGTGAAAATATTCTTTATCAGCATCACCAGCCCAGACGATCTAGCCATGTCCGTCTGTCTGTCTGTCTGTCCGTCTGTCGGTTTCTACGCAATTTAGTCTCTCAGCTTTAGAGCTATCGGGCTGAATTTTTCAGCATAGTCTTATTTTTTTAGCACGCATATATACTATGTCGGAACAGACGAAATTGGACCAGTATATCATACAACTGCCTTAGGAATGATGGCGAAATTAATGTAAAAAAAGTTTTACTTCCCTGTTTTTAACTTATTTCCATAAATTTCGAGATGTAGCGGTTTTTTACGGTTTTAGAATTATTGTTTTAATTTCATTAAGATCGGACAACTATATCATTTTTATGAAAATGTAAAATTCTACATGTAAAATGTGTAGGTAAATGTTATAAAAATTTACAAAATTCGATATTTTTTCAACATTAAAAAATTAATCAATTTTCAGTGATCCAATTGTTTTTAATTCGGTTAACCGAAGTAAGCTTTCTTTCTTGTTTCTTGTTAATTTTTTAAATGACTTTTTATACCCGGACTATTTATACAAGGGTATTTATAACTTCGTGCAAACCGAGAATGTACATAACAAGGAGAAGAAGGCATCTTCGAACCCATTATAAATTATAATTATATTATAGATTATAAATTATAAATTATAAATTATAAATATAAATAATTTTTATACCCGGTACCCATAAGGTACAAGGGTATTATAAGTTAGTGCCAACCGAGAATGTATGTATCAGGCAGAAGGAGAAATCTCCGACCCTATAAAGTATATATATTCTTGATCATCGTCACTAGCCAAGTCGATCTAGCCATGTCCGTCTGTCCGTCTGTCCGTCTGTCTGTCCGTGTGAAACAACAGATCTCAGGGACTATAAGAGCTAGAAATACCAAATTTGGTGACAACATTGGAATCTGTTGCACGCAGATCAAGTTTGTTTTAAAATTTGGCCACGCCCACTTCCGCCCCCGAAAATGATAAAAAACGGTATAAAATCATATGCGTGATTTTCGGCGTAAAGTAAATAGATAGGCTTAATAAGTAGGCAATAGTGGACGTGTTCTGAAAATTTGAGAAAAATCTGATGATATACATAGAAGTTATTAAACAATAAAGTTTCTGAGAGAGAGAGAGAGAGAGAGAGAGAGAGAGCGCACGTGCGTGTTGCTCAACATATTCCTAGCAACATTTGTCTCTTTTGAGTGTTGCTCAACATGTTTCTAGCAATATTTGTCTCTATTTGTCAACATTTCCTTTTTATACATATGTTCATGTGCTGTTTAATTTCACCTGCAATGCTTTGGGTATCGGGTATCTTACAGTCGGTCACACTCGACTGTAGCTTTCCCACTTGTTTATTTTATTCTCCATTAAAAATTGAAAATTGGGAAAAGAAGTTACCTTTTTAAAAATCTAAAGAAAATAAAATATTTTATCTATAATTGAGGTTTAGAATTGGAAATGTATATTTTCTTTCCGATTAAGTACTTTTTTAGAAAATTTAAATCTGTTGTTTTAGTCGCACTTATTTGAGTGAACCCATCTCACTCGCGCTAATTTTTAGGGTAGATAAGACCCTAATTTTTCAGACGAGACGTACTTGTCCTTATTATATAAATAAAAATATTTATAAATTTAAACATTAATAAATATTAATGGACCTAATTTGAATGAGGTAACTTTTTTTATATATTAATTTTTTATTTTGAAATACATTAATGCTCATCAAATTCAAGGGAATAAACATGTCAGCAGTACCCCACAAAAAGATTCTAGAAAAGTAGATTATAAGACAGAGAAAGAAACGGCATCTAGAATATCTAGTTCTCTTTCTTTTCTCTGCTGACGTCGACAGCCGTCACCGGGGACAGTCAGAACTGCAGGGTTGTCAGTCAGATAAGCACCAACATGATTTTGGGCGACTAAACTACTCCGAATAAAAATTAATATGAATGACAAAAGTTAACCTGACATAGAAAAATCGGCGCTAAGAGGTTTTATTAATTGATTGATTAAGCTAAAGCATTCTTGGACTTTTTAAGTCCGATTCGGGATTAAATTTTTAAATAATCCCGATTCGGGATTTAAATTAAAAAATTAGCAGAAACATTTTTGATTAAAGCCTAAAATTTTTATAAGATCTATTTTTAGCTGAGAGATAATGTCCTCTTTTGGGTTCTCTTTTTATACCCTTGTAATACGCTCTTATAATTTAGATCAGAAGTTTGCAACGCAGAGAAGGAAGCATCTCCGACCCAATAATGTATGTAAAATCTTGATTAGCATCACCAGCCGAGTCGATCTAACCATATCCGTCTGTCCGTTGCTACGCAAACTAGTCTTTCAGTTTTTGAGCTATCAGAATGAACCCTTGCAGATAGTTTTCTTTCTATTGCAGCTGGTGACTTTGTATTTTAAAGAAAAAATATTTATTTATTTATCAATATTTATGTTGTCCGATTCAAAGTAATCCCCTTCAAAAACAATATACTTGTGATAACGGTTTTTCCAATCCTCAAAGCACTTCTCTTAAGCACTTTTCGGTATAGCCTTGAGCTCTTCTAGTGATGCAGTCTTTATCTCTTCAATCGTTGCAAATCTCCGTCCTTTCATAGGTGTCTTTAGTTTTGGGGACAAGAAAAAGGCACATGGGGCCAAAGCCGGTGAGTATGGTGGCTGAGGCATGATTGTGGTGTTGTTTTTGGCCAAAAAATCTCTCACAAGCAAAGATAAATGAGCTGGGGAATTGCCTTGATGCAAAAGCCATGAATTGTTTTTCCACAATTCTGGACGTTTTCTTCGTATTGCCTCTCGCAAACAGCGCATAACTTCAAGATAATATTGTTTATTGACCGTCGGACCATATGATAAGTGAGCAAAACTCTGACATTTGGTCGAACTTGGCGTGCTTTTTTCGGTCTTGGCTCTTCTGGCCGCTTCCATTGGGACGATTGGGCTTTGGTTTCGATATCAACCATATACCCATGATTTGTCACCAGTAATGACCCCTTTAAGTAAATCTGGGTCGTCGTTGACGTCATTCAACAGTTCTTGAGCGATGCTCATCGGACGGTTCTCTTGGTCAAAATTTATCAATTTCGGAACAAACTTCGCTGACACGTCTCATGCCCAAAACGTTAGAAAAAATTTTATGGTACAAGCCAAGCAATATACCAACATCCTCAGCAACTTCTCTGATAGTAATTTCACGATTTTTGAAAACAATTTTCTTCACTGCTTGAACGTTTTTATCAGTTGTTGACGTGCTTGGGCTTCAAGAGCGAGGCTTGTCATTGGCATCTTCCCGGCCATATTGAAAGAGTTTGTACCACTTGTAATCATTTTGTTACTCAGAACAGTTTCACCGTAAGCCACTGTCAACATTTTAAGTGTTTCGGAGCACTTTATTTTATTTTTTACACAAAATTTGATGCAATCTTTTGATCCATATTTTTCGATAGCAAGAAATCGCCGAGTACGCAAAACACTCATAACTTTTACGCCTCGCACAGCCAGACAAAAAATGCCATTCACTTGAAATTTGGTACAGATTTTCGAAAAGAGTGTACCAACATAAGAAAACAAAAAAAATCGATAGTCGAAAGTACGTAGCCCGCAAAATTGGAAATGTCACCTTACTTTTTGAACACAGCTCGTATGTCGGACCGGGCGAAATCGCACCACCATAGAAAAGATTGGCCCAAATAGGCCGATTTTTTTGCTTTTAGGAATACCGGATTTAAATAAAAATATAAAGGGACCATATATTAAATATATGGTCCTTTAGCTATACATTCAAAATTTTATCCTAATCGGACCACAATATTTTGCTGCCATAGAAACCCCCTACGTCACGAAGAATTTAGAATATGGATCTTGCGTTTGGAGTCCCCAGTAGGACGTCCACAGCAAACGCATTGAGTCAGTTCAAAAGAACTTTTTACTTTTTGCTCTTCGTGGCTTAAACTGGGATGAAAACCTTAGGTTGCCATCGTATTCTAGTAGACTTCTCCTAATTGACCTACCCTCCTTAGCAAACCGTAGAACGATGCTAGGCATTGTCTTTATGTATAACCTTATCCGTAGTAACGTGGAAAGCAGCGATCTATTGGGTCAGTTGCATTTCCACGTACCATGTAGAACCACTAGATTTGTACCACTGTAGAACCTCGTTTGAAATGCATGAACCCTTTAGAGTACTATGTGAAAATTATAATCATTTGTACAAAATAACCTCATCTGTAGATAGCCTTCCAAAACTAAAAACATTAATCTTAACCCACTTAGTACACATGCAAGAAAGCAATCGAGCTGCGCGCTATTAGTCTATATGGTGGAGGGTAGTGTTCTCGAATTCTTTTACCTATACTTTTACTTCGCGCCCATTAACACCTAACCCTAACAAGCACGTGCTTGGTTTCGAAGGGCCACTTGAGTAGAGCATCAACGTCCATCAGTAAAGATACGTTTGGTCCAAATCAGCCGATTTTCGGTGTTTTTAAAGAGTTCGGATTAAAACAAAATATACGATTCCTTAGTTTAATTTAATTATTATTTACAAGAGTATATAATCTTCGGCTTACCGAAGTTAGCTTTCTTTCTTGTTGTACTTGAGTTTTCGACATTAGTGTTTGATTCGCCTCTGTGGCCCGTTTGGTAAGTGTTCGGTCTGTAAATTCCGACACATGGAATTGAAACTCTGTCGGGGTAAGGGAAATGTGAGTATGCTTTTAATGGTATTTATTTACTACTTTAAATGATATATGATGTCATACAAATTTGTTACCCTATAAATAAAGATAATTAAAAAACTCTTTCACTTCGAACTTTAAGTATAATCAAATGTTAATGTAATAATTTGTATGTTTAAATTTAAAAATTTTCGGTATTAAAATCAGGATTGTAAAATACAGAATGTTGATGCTTAGTTTAAGAAAAGTTGGGATCAGCCCGAAATACATCCTACTTGGGATTAAATACGGTAACTTTTCCCGTTTTTTTTATGTGTAGCTGCCTGCTGATTACGACTCTCGTACATTCATAGATATAATTATAAGTCTGCAACTCCAGTTTAATAAAAAAATATAATTTTATTTTATTCAACCGAATGTTACAAGTTTTACTTATGTTATGAAGAACACCAACCTATTATATTGAGGTCTCAAACTGAACTTAACTTGGTATTCTAATTTACTTGACGATCAAGCCTCGGTCTCGAGCTTTTCTAATTTTGAGTGAGTTGTGAAATTATTCTGAGTTAGCTTCGCGTTAGCTTTCGATTTTCAATTGAGTGAAACTTTATTTACTCTTGGATACAAGTGCCTTTGCTCTTGGATACAAGTGCTCTCTTTGATTTAATGACTTTGGTCTGACTTTGAATTGAAATAGGTGTTTCCTGTTTACGAGCCGAACTTTGATTGCCTTCGAACGTGGGATCGTGACAAATAGGGAGTTGTTTAGTCTATGATGGGGACTTTGATTTTTGGGGACTTTCCGTTAGCCTTCGCTTATGGTGTCCTGTTACAAGTGTGGGATACATAAATTGATGGGAGTATTAGGGTCTGATGGTTTTACATAAAATAATGGGAATGTTCGGGTATGACATGTTTACATAAGGTGACGGAATATTCGGAGTACTATAGATGCTAAGTTTATAGGACTGTGGATATGTCACTATATATATGTATATTCATAGATATCAATAATAGCATTTTCCGAGCCTTCAATTGACAAAGCGTGTGAAAGTTTTTGATGCTTCCATGAAATAGCTGATTGAGTAGCGTCGAAGAACTGATTACAGGGAATTCAATTATACCAAGTTATTTTAATCTAATTGGAAGGATTTTTTATTATCCGAATCACTTACTCTCAATTTCTGTCCACGCGTGCATACGCCTTTTTCCACATTTTATTTGTTCAAGTCAAAAGTCAAAAGTATTGTCCCCTACCGCCAGTCAGGCTACAAAATTTCCTTTCTCACCCGTCTCCATTTAATAGCATCGGAACTTAACGAAAAAATCTGACAATAGCACTTGATTGCTTCTGACCCTCCATTGTATGTCCTTGTATTGAATTGTGAGCGCCTGTGTGTGTCCACGTCAAAGTAGAATTCTTATTGTTAGAATGTCCTTTCAGTGTGATGAGTTAGTATTTTCAGTGATTATATCCAAATTTCGTAGAGTGTTAAGGAAGAAGCGTTCCCGAATGCATTATCGACAGCCGAATGTCTTGTTCAAAAATTATGAAAAACACCAGTTTACAAAATAAAAAAAAATAAATGCTCCAAGCCTGTTGATGCGAAATTCTGGTAGAGTTGAATCCCCAGATCCCGAAAATGGGTTTAATTTTTTTTTCTATGGATACGGTTTTTTTTAAAGATTTTTTAAAGAATTACACAAAAAAAATGTGCCCATTTTACGTTTCTCATTTCATAGCTCGAGTTGTAGCCAACCAATATAGCCGTCGAATGTTTTATTTTACAGGTAATGGACTAACCTTTCGATTTTTATAATGTACATGTATATATGTCTATTGAATAAGTACTTTGTGTGCTAGAGGTCGATAAACTTGGAAAAAGTGAAAATTTTAATCCGGTAACTCAAATGTTAACATGCTGCTAGCATCCTAAAAACTTCAAAAAAATCCGTTGGAAAATCAAAACATGTTATTTTCTAAAGTTGATCGCCCAAAGTATCAAACAGGCCTACAGCTCCAGAAATCCGTTGAAAAATGGATTTATCGTGGATTTTCAGAGTTAAGTAATATGAAAAATTTTTTTTAATTTTTGGCCAGATGTCTACTAGATTAAAGGTACAGTGTTGGACACCTCCTTAAGATGATCTGTTAATTTTGGTAGATGTGATGAACAGTCGGATTTAGCTATGAACAAAAGCTAAGTTTTGTTAAATAAACAAAAATTTACAAAATTAAGTTGAAGTTAGATCACTGTGGACGGCAGTCCACGTAGTGACGATGAGCACCGAGACTGTGGTGCGCAAGGAGACTACTATATACAGCCGTAGAATTGAAAATCTGCTACGATAGTCCGATCAGAACCATTTATATCTTGATCGAAAGGTATTGTAAACCTCTTTGAAACTGCATACTAAGATTTTTCAAAAACGGATTAGTTTAGGAGAAATGTGAGTGAAAGTGCAAAATTGAAAATTTTGAAAATTGGAGCTATGGGGGCCGGTGGAGCAAAAATCTCCAAATTTTTAATGTTGTTGTGATCAGGCTTTAAATACGCGTCAAATGACACCTCGATCATCCTGATCCGATACTCCGTTCAAAAGATATTCAATAAACAAGATTTTAACCGCCTTTCCAAAATGAAAACGTTTGTCCTGTTGTTTGTCTGTTTGTCTGTTTGTCTGTTTGTCTGTCGATTTTTTTGTTTTAGACTCCTGGAACTACTTTTATTTTATTAAACAGCTCGAGCTAAACATTTTTTGTTCTACGACTTTTTAGGTTTCCCGCTAGTTTGGCGGGAAAACAGCTAAAAAAGCTAGATTTCCCGCGCCCATAACTTCTAAACGATTAAAGCTACAGAAACGTGCTATATGTCGTTAGAAAGGTATTTTAAAATGATAATAGCTTTGCCTGGGCATAATTTATCTAAATATAATATTTAAGAATTTATAATTAAAATTAATTTTTTTTTTTAAGTTTTTGTAATTTTTTCAAAATTGGCTATAACGATTTTGATAGTCACTCAAGGCCATATAGCCCTTGAGATGGCTCAACTTTTGGTGTATATCACATATCTGGGAAAATTACTTAAAAAATTTCTGATACCAAATTTTGTGACGATTAATAGTTACTTAAACAAAAGTATTAAAAAATTGTTTAATTAGTTTCAAAATCGGCACGCTGCCTGTTTTGCCTTTTTAAATTTTTCAGCTAAGTGCCGATTTTGAAACTAATTAAACAATTTTTTAATACTTTTGTTTAAGTAACTATTAATCGTCACAAAATTTGGTATCAGAAATTTTTTAAGTTGAATGTGCCATCGTCACTTTTATCTCACCTCGTTAAGAGGTGTTTTTGTTTTATAAAAATTAAATAATAAATTCCAAAGCTTGCTGAAAATCGCGCGAGCAATATTTTGAACGTGTACACACAGACATTTGTGGTCCTATGAGTAAAACATCAAACGGAGGGTCTAGATATTTCGTGACATTTATAGACGATAAATCGCGATATATGCATGTTTGTTTCCTAAAAAAGCGGGATGAAGTTTTTGACAAATTTAAAGATTTCAAGGCCTTGGTGGAGAAACAAACCGGAGAAAAGCTGAAATGTCTTCGCAGCGACAACGGACGGGAATATTTCAGCGGAGATTTTACGCAGTTCTTGGTGAGCAATGGCATAGAAAGAGAGCTCACTGTATCGTATACACCACAACAAAACGATGTGGCTGAACGAGCTATTAGAACGCTTGTTGAGATGGCTCAGAGCATGTTGCAGTTGGCTATACTGGACGAAGCATTTTCATCATCATCGTTGGAGAACATTACGCCGTTCGAAGCTTGGTTAGGACGAAAGCCAAGTGTATCCCATCTTAAAGTCTTCGGAGTGAGGGCGATTGGCTTGGACAAGAAGCATCATCGCAAATTCCAACCCAATGGAATTGAGTATGTGTTAGTTGGGTACTCGGATACGGCTGCAGCGTACCGTTTGTATAACCCAAGTACTGGGAAATAAACAGAGTCACGAGATGTGATACTCTTGGAGTATTTTCAAAAGCAGGAAAATTCTGATGCCCATTTCGTCCCACAAAATGAAGCTATAGCCGTTCAAGAAGAGTATGAGCCTGATACACACGTTAGCGAGGAAAGCATACGACACGATGAGATGCTGTCAGAAGTAGAGCTGCTGCCTGAAGCAGAGGTGCTGCCGGAAGTAGAGCTGTAAAACCATCGACGATAGTATCGATACTATCGATGGTGCTGTGCCTCGGATCACCATCGATTGTTTTTTACACCATCGATACATCGGGTCAGCACCATCACTATTGGCCGATGCAAAATACAAAACAGCAAAAAAGTGAACGCGAGAACAAAATGGACAAGTTTTTGGCAATAAATCGAGGTAAATCAATGATATTAGTTGGTGTACGTGTATTTTCATATGTTTTCTTTTAAAGATAACAACGTCGTTTCGCCACATACACCGACAAAGCCAAAAAAGGCTCTGGTATCTGAGGTGTGGACCTATTTTACACGTGCTCCGGATGGACTTAGTGCTCGTTGCCAAATATGTTCGAAAACTTATCGCACCAGCGGGAATACATCTAATTTGAAAGAGCATCTCACCAGGATGCACCCCGACCACAAAACTTCTGTTTTTTTTTTTTTTTTAATATATTTTTGTTCCTTGGAGAAAAGAATGATCTCACCTCATGTAGTTTTTAATTTTTTATTTCTTTATAAATAATTCCAATATGTACCCAAAGAATAGATATCGAAAATGCCAATTTAATAATTAAGCTTAAATTAAGTTAAATTAAGATATAAGTTGAACTGTTAATTTAATTTCTATCGGAGAAAAGCAATTTTATTTTATTTTCATATATATAATTTCAATATGTAACCAAAATATGAATCTCGAAAATGTTTAATTAATAATTAAGCTAGTTATATTGACAAGTTGAAGTGAAAATTTATTTTATAACGGAAAAAAGCAATTTTATTTTATTTTCATATATAATATATAATGTTCTTATATAAATACTAAATGAAACATTTTTGATTTTTTATTAAAGTTGGAAATACTCGTACACATGTTAAGCCACAGATTTTTTTTTTTTTTACCCTGTTTATTTGGTCGATAGTATCGATGGTTGAAACCATCACCATCGAAAACATCGAGTGGCGGCACTATCGATGGTTTTACAGCTCTAGCCGGAAGGAGATGAGATGCTGATATCGATAGTTGTCTGCGAGCAACTTCATATAGTGTATATCGATAGTACTTAAGCTCTCTCTCTGATTTTGTACTCCGCCGCGTGTGGTCGCGTTTCATCTTTTGTACATTTTCTATTCCCAATAATTACTCTCAATAAACACATTTATAACAGTAATTATAATTATTAATTGATAATATTTATTATTTATTGACGTTCTTATTATTTCGTCCATCACTGTATGTACGTGCGCTTAGATTAACGGCGAACTGGCGCCGTTAACTTACAAACAGGCAAACAGGCGCCCTTTTTTTATACCAAACTTTAAGTACTCTAATTTATCAATGAATTTATCAAAAGCGCACGAAAACAAAAGCAGAAACAAGAACACGCAAAAAAAATATAAGGGGTTTGTTTGAATTATTCAATTAAATGCGACTTTTAAGTCCGACTGGGTAGCGTCTCTGTACTTTTCTGCCTCTCTATTCTCGTCTCTTCTGTGCTTTTCTAACGGCCTACATATGTATGTCACACACGCATGTGTACAACACATGAACATGGAAAAAAGAAAATGTTGAAAAATCAAGACAAATATTGTTAGAAACAGGTGAGGAAACACTTAGAAGAGACAAATGTTGCTAGGAACATTTTGGCAACTCTCAAAAGCGACAAATGTTGCTAGGAACATGTTGAGCAACACGCACGTGCGGGCTTTCCCTCTCTCTCTCTCTCTCTCTCTCTCTCTCTATCTCTCTCTCTCTCTCTCTCAAAAAGTTTACACAGAAACTATATTGTTTAAAACCTTCTATGTTTATAATCCGGTTTTTACTTAAATTTTCAGAACACGTCCACGATTGCCTACTTATTAAGCCTATCTACATATATACTTTACACCGAAAATCACGGATATGGTTATATACCGTTTTTTATGATTTTCGGGTGCGGAAGTGGGCGTGGCCACTTTAAACAAACTTGATCTACATGCAACAGATTCCAACGTTGTCACCAAATTTGGTAACTCTAGCTCTTATAGTCTCTAAGATCTGTTGTCTCACACGGACAGACAAACGGATAGACCGACATAGCTAGATCGACTCGGCTAGTGACGCTGATCAATAATATATATACTTTATAGGGTCGGAGATTTATTCTTCTGCCTGTTACATACATTCTCGGTTGGCACTATTTTATAATACCCTCCGACCCTATAAAGTATATATATTCTTGATCAGCGTCATTAGCCGAGTCGATCTAGCCATGTCCGTCCGTCCGTCTGTCCGTCTGTCCGTCCGTGTGAAACAACAGATCTCAGAGACTATAAGAGCTAGAGTTACCATATTTGGTGACAGCATTGGAATCTGTTGCACGCAGATCAAGTTTGGCCACGCCCACTTCCGCCCCCGAAAATCATAAAAAAAGGTATATAACCATATGCGTGATTTTCTGCGTAAAATAAATAGATAGGCTTAATAAATAGGCAATCATGAGCGTGTTCTGAAAATTTGAGTAATATCGGACGATAAACATAGAAGTCATGAAACAATAACGTTTCTGAGAGAGAGAGAGAGAGCGCGCACTTGCGTGTTGCTCAACATGTTCAAAGCAACATTTGTCTTTGTTGGGCGTTGCTCAACATGTTCCTAGCAAACAAATGTTGCTTTTGAGAGTTGCCCAACATGTTCCTAGCAACATTTTTCTCTTTTGAGTGTTGCTCAACATGTTTCTAGCAATATTTGTCCCTATTTGGCAACATTTCCTTTTTTCCACGTTCATGTGCTGTTTAATTTCACCCACAATGCTTTGGGTACCGGGTATCTTACAGTCGGTCACACTCGACTGTAGCTTTCCCACTTGTCCTAAATGCGATTGTAATAAAAATTTATTTAGAGATTTACAAAACAAAAATTCAAAGTGTTTTTTTCAGTGTGTCAATGTTGGCTGCTTTTGTTTTGGTTTGTCTTCAGATTTTAGTTTGCACCTGAGCGCACTTACACACGCCACGTTGCCAATGCGATTTGAATTTTAGATTTAATTTTTTAATTATTTCTTCGATCACGACTGTTTATTAGGCTTTTGTTTTGTATTAGCAAGTATCATGAAAAACAAATATTGAGAAAACAAAAATTATGGGTATCACTAAAGTACCAACATAACGCCACAAAAAATCGAAATTCGAATATACATAACCCGCGAAAATTCAAAATTCCCGATACTTTTTGAACACACCTCGTATTTGTTCCGCCAGCCAATTTCATCTGTTCAAAAAACAGCTGGCTAGTGGTGATAGTATGGCAAAATAAAACATCGATAAACAGAAAAAGACTGAAATAATCGATTCTATCGAAGTAAACCACGAAAAGAAACTTTTTTCTCATTTTTGTCACCATTTTTGTTCTATAAGCTACGTACTCACTAGCGCTAAAATTTAGCAACCAAATGAGTGCGAGCGAGAGGTAAATACACTTTTTCGGCGCCTCTTAGTAAGGTCGCTACGCAGATGAGCTAAGAGAAATACTAGAATATATATAGTATATACTAGAATGAACATCGCGTTAGGTCTTATAAATCGGATGACCATTAGCCAGGGTGGCCCGGGAGGAAGGAAATATTTAATAATACCCTTGCGAAGTGGAGACAGGCAATAGGCAATAGGAAACAAAGCCGTATTGCAGGTTTTTGCAGCGGGGAAAATGAATTTATTTACAATACAATTTAAGAAGTTTGAATGTGGGATCTTGACCATAAAATAAATACAAACAAAAATATTTAAATAAAATTAAGTCTTAAAAAATGTAATATAACAGGCAAATAAGCAAATAAAATAGAAAAGGGCAAAAATCCCAAATTAAAAAATTATGGAATTGCTTATTGCTTCTCCTCTGCTCGTCCCTGCCCACTGGTCGCCTACTGGGATTCTTTTCTTAGTTGGCTGCCACCAAAATGCTGGTGCTTCAAAGCATACAACGACTACAAGGAGAAGTGGCAACGGGAATGGAAATGGAAGTGGCAACGGGAATGGACTGGACAAGCTGCCGCCATTGGGCTCCGTGGAGAGCTCATGGAGAGAGGTCAGTCCCACCATGTAGTCCGCGCGCGGCGACTAAAGCGCCAAGTTTGTGGCAGCAGCCGTAGTGGACGTGGATTTGCCCAAAAATACGGCACGTCGCAGGTGTTTTACGACTACAATGCGAAGAGATCCACCAGCAGCCAACATGGACGAGGAGGAGGTGCAGCAGATGGAAGAGGCCGGACACTCAAAGATGTCTTTCGGTCAACACTCCCTGCGGGATCTCCAGCAGTGGCAGCAACTGCAGGGCCAAGAGCAGATCGCCAGGAGCAGCTCGGCGGCATCGGGAGCTGGCCCCACTATTTTGAAAATCATAGTCTAAAAAAAAAAGAACGAAAAGAGCAAGAAGAAGAATTTTGTGGTATTTCGTTTGGTCGGGTACTAAGATGAACGGAATTCCGTGAGCGAACCGGGTAAAACGGTTGGCAAAAGACACTAATAAACAGCTGTGATTCCGTAAGCGAATTATATCAATTGCATATATTTCGTAAGCAGCATGCAGGGGAAGGGGGAGGAGGCAATCGCTGCTCGGTTGTAGCGCTTCGACAGCCGTGAGAATAATGTGGAATTGATAAAAGTCGTAAAGGCAAGCCATATTATATGCAATTTAGTACATAAATTAACTTTTTTCTGTGTTTTTATTGACAATTTTATTGCATATTTTATACCCGGTACCCATAGGGTACAAGGGTATTATAAGTTAGTGCCAACCGAGAATGTATGTAACAGGCAGAAGGAGAAATCTCCGACCCTATAAAGTATATATATTCTTGATCAGCGTCACTAGCCGAGTCGATCTAGCCATGTCCGTCTGTCCGTCTGTCCGTCTGTCCGTCCGTGTGAAACAACAGATCTCAGAGACTATAAGAGCTAGAGTTACCAAATTTGGTGACAACATTGGAATCCGTTGCACGCAGATCAAGTTTGTTTTAAAATTTGGCCACGCCCACTTCCGCCCCGAAAACAAAAACGGTATATAACCATATGCGTGATTTTCGGCGTAAAGTAAATAAATAAGCTTAATAAGTAGGCAATCGTGGACGTGTTCTGAAAATTTAAGTAAAATCGGATGATAGAAGTTATTAAGCAATAAAGTTTCTGAGAGAGAGAGAGAGAGAGAGAGAGAGAGAGAGAGAGAGCGCGCGCACGTGCGTGTTGCTCAACATGTTCCTAGCAACATTTGTTTTTGTTGGGTGTTGCCCAACATGTACCTAGCAACATTTGTCTCTTTTGAGTGTTGCTCAACATGTTTCTAGCAATATTTGTCTCTATTTGTCAACATTTCCTTTTTTCCATGTTCATGTGCTGTTTCATTTCACCCACAATGCTTTGGGTACCGGGTATCTTACAGTCGGTCACACTCGAATGTAGCTTTTCCACTTGTTTTTATTGGCGGCGATGCCGGTAGCGCCACTATTATTTGCCTTCAACTCCATTACGGAACATTACATTAATAATACGCCCAATCAAGTTCGTTAAATTAATTTCTCTTTTTAAAGTTTATTTATAAAGGTAAATTTCTGTTATACGGGCCCCTTCCAGAAATTTAAAAAAAAAAAAAACCGTAGATAGGGGGTGTTGAAACAAGCATTTGGGTAGAAAAATTATGTTGGGGACGCTCTTAGTTTAGTCGCAATTAATTTTTGAAGTTTCCATACAAAATTGGTTCGGCAATCATAACAAACACGCACACTGACAAATTATGAAAACACAGAATCCAAGCGCCTGGCTGTGTGATCGTCGCGGTACAGTGGTCTGGGAAGCTTAAAATTTTTGTTAAATTGTGCTTAGCGTAAATACTATATACAATGGTGGACATAAGTATTTTGACATTAATAAAAATTCACATTTTGTGTATTAAACTGTAATTTATTAATTCAAAAAATATTAATGAAATTTATTTATAACAATAGTGTAATAAGACAATAAAAACAACAAAATATTTCATTTCATATTACATTTTATAAACTAAAAATACAAATTCATTAAATTGGGAGGCCAAAAGTATTTTGACATAACATAATTTGTTAGAAAATTAATGTGAATTGCCAAAATGTAAACAATAAAAGGAAATTAATAAAAATAAACCCTCCTTTGGCATCTATTACCTTTTGTAAGCGAGCAGGAACAGATTTTACTAAATTTTGAAGCGTTTCAAGGGAAATTTCCTTCCATAGTCCTTCGACTTCAGCAATTGTCTCCTCTCGAGTTCTCGTTAGATTTGGACTCCTCTTGCGTTTTACGTAAGCCCACACATTCTCTATGATGTTAAGATCGGGACTTTGGGGTGGCAAATCTAAAGATTTTACTTCCAAGTCCCTCAAAAATTTGTTTATCATTTTTGCTTTATGGCATGGAGCATTATCCTGTTGAAGGATAAAGTCTTGCCCAATAAGTCTGTCGCCGGCAAGCAATGCGTGGTCATTCAGGATACGCAAATAGTGTCCTTGATTCATCGTCCCATTAATGGGGACCAAATCACCGATCCCGTTAAAGCAGACACATCCCCAAAACATGACACTGCCGCCACCATGTGGTATACGTTGAATTGCAGGTCGCACTTTTTTGCGAATATTTTTGGGTAATCTGCAGTAAATTTTATTTTTTGAACCATGGTACTCAAAAGAACTCTCATCGGTCCACAAAATTTGTTCCCAAAAGGATTGAGGCTTGTTAACAAATGATTTGGCAAAGGCCAATCGTTTCAACTTATTTTTGGGTGAAATGAAAGGAATCGGACGGGCCACATAAGTAGCAAAGTTAGCCTCTTTCAATCGTCTTTCAACTGTTTTTCTACTAATTTAAATACCATAATCTTTTTTAACTTCCATTGAAGCTGTTTTTGGTGTAATAAGGACATCCTCTTTAAATTTTTGAAGGATTAGACGATCTTGTCTAGGCGTAGTTTTGCGTGGACGTCCTTTTCTGACTAAATTATCCGTCGAATTTCTCAGCTTATGTTTGTTAATTTGGTAGTAAATGGTTTGCCGGGGAACTTTATAAAATATGCTGAGGCTCTGGACCGAAATACCAGCGTGGTACTTAATTACTATTTCGTTTCGCTGGATTTGGCTTAGCTCCCGTGTTTTACCCATATTTTCATTAAATAACGGTAAAACAAATTAGGAAAATTGACAAAAAGCTGGTAACAAATTCATAAGCTAGAGTTTATAATAACAAAAAACCGTGTTTAATGCGCACGAAACAGATGAGAACTGATTGAATGCAATGTCAAAATATTTTTGTCCATCCAAAAATGCATAATCTCTCACATCACGTGTCATAGCAAAGAAATTAGTTTACTTATCAGTGCCATCTTTTGCTCTCTTAAAGCTATAAATAGAATCTCTTATTGGAAAGTGGAATGGATCCCGTAACTTTTACAGGTACGGAGAGACACGCGTTGGAATATAGCTATAAGCTGTGTCAAAATACTTATGTCCACCATTGTATGTCGACCCTATGCACACTTTGAATACATTTATGCGTGAAATATAAATAAAACAAAATATTTAAGAACGTAAAACACGTAGTAATAAACTTATTTTTAATTCCATTTTTTTTTTTATTTCAATATTAAGGTTATATTATATATAAAATTAGAAGTCGTCGGGAACCTAAAGTTATAATATAAGAAAATCCGAAATGAAAAGGGTATTAGTAAAGAATACTTAAAGTAGCGCCGCAGGCGAAAAGTAATTTTCGCCTGCGGCGCTACCTTAAGTATTCTTTATTAATCACACCCTTCTTAATATATAATTATAATTATAATATTATATATAATATAATCTTACTATTGAAATACAACAAAATTTTACAAAAATTTCAAACTTCACAGCCCACTGTACCGCGACGATTCCACATACAGGCGCTTGCAAGTGTATTCATAGTTTGTTAGTGTGCGTGTTTGTTATGATTGCCGAACCAATTTTGTATGGAAACTTCAAAAATTAATTGCGACTAAACTAAGAGCGTCCCCAACATAATTTTTTTACCCAAATGCTTGTTTCAACACCCCCCATCTACGGTTTTTTTTTTT
Source organism: Drosophila triauraria (assembly GCA_014170255.2). Classification (NCBI taxonomy): domain Eukaryota; kingdom Metazoa; phylum Arthropoda; class Insecta; order Diptera; family Drosophilidae; genus Drosophila; species Drosophila triauraria. Next base: position 26,378,946 of record CM024336.1, read on the forward strand.
TTAATTTCTGGAAGGGGCCCGTATAACAGAAATTTACCTTTATAAAGTTTGTTTACAAAACACAGCTGGAAATACAAGTCAGTGTGACCGATCTTGACCGATTCTGACCATTTTCTTTGTTTTCTTCGGTCACACTGGTTCCCGAACGAAATATATCGCAATTTCGCTCACGAATTTCCGTAAGCGGTTTTCGTTGATCTTAGTACTAGGCTTAAAGAAATAAATAATTTCTTCATTTTGCACGTATTTGTGGGTACGCGGCTTGGCGGCGTTTAATTTGAATTGTAAACAAACACAGTATGGCCGTTTAGCCGTTTAGCCGTTTCGTATGGATTTTCGGTGAACGCCATAAAACGTGAACACACTAGAATTATGAAACTCTTTCAGTTAGCTAAGGGTTTAGCGCTGGTGAGTATTAGGCTACCTTTTACCACTAACCATACAACATATGTCGTATCAAACAAAACAAGTGGGAAAGCTACAGTCGAGTGTGATATGTGTGATATGTTGTATGGTTAGTGCTTTTACACAGGGAAAAAGTTGCTTTTTGGCCAAAAAGCAAAATTGAAAAAAGGAAATGTAGTGCGTACGGGGCCTTAGTCGTTTAGAAGTTATGGGCGCGGGAAATCTAGCTTTTTTAGCTGTTTTCCCGCAAAACTAGCGGGAAAACCAATAAGTGGTAGAACAAAAGTTGTTTAGCTCGAAGTATAAATATAAAATAAAAATAAAAATATATAAAGTATAAAAGAAATTAAAGTGGTTTTAGGACTCTAAGGGCCGGTTCCTACCCTTCCTGTTAAATTTTTGAGGCCAGATAAAGTTCCGGCTTAGAAAATTTGATTTCCTATCGTATAAATGTGAGAGCTAACTTAGCCGAGACCCAGACTGACTGTAAAATATTTTCCGGACGATAAAAATAAAAAGAGACGGACAGCTGTCTTGAATGCTTGCGTTTCTTTGAATGATTGTACCTATCTTTTCGGCGTTGGCTGAAACAGAAATGGAGGTTGCCACTTCACCACCCGTGCCGATAATTTTCCCTCTTCTCTGCAGAAAACTCTGGGTCTGGATCTTACACGGCCGTTGTACTCCAGACTGAGCAGTAAACTTAAGAGCAAATCTTTCCAGGATTCGATTTGAAGGTGTTTTCCGCGATTTATGTTTCCCGACATTTTTCCGATTTCTATATTTTTTCACCCAAGTCATGATATATTGTGTTCAGCGTTCGGGTGGAGGGCCTTATTTAACACTTCGTGCTTGCTCGTTGACGTGAAAGGCTGTGTGTGTACAAATTATATTATCTGTTATTAACCCTTATATGAAACCAAAAAAAAAATGTTTTGTTTTACAATTTCTGTCGCACCGAAATGTTTGGTAAGGAGAACGTTGTGGGAGCAAATTTTCGAGTGCGGCCTTAGTGAGAGCTCGAGAATTTGCGACACGCATTTAAGTGCTTCACAGTGGAAGTCGACAACCAATAAGGGGACGACTTTCAAGAGAAGGCGTTTATTCGCCTGATGCTGTTCCGGAAAGAAAAGCAGAGTCGGAACCAGCAATTCCAAAATTAAGCTACGCCGAATAGAGCTCTCAAATTAAAAATTAAATTATAAAGAAATGGCATAAACCTATTTTTATAATAGGTTAGTTTTAACCCCAAACACCATATAAGGGTTAATACGCATTTTCTATAGTCGTATACATTCATTTCTCTCACACGAACTTTGACAGCCGAACTAGGGCCTTATTGTTTCGAACGAGGGCCTTGTTTCCGACGAGACTACCTTGTATAATTGTATCATGACCCAAGTGACAGTTCAGTGCTTTACAGGAATAATCGATAAATAACAGTAAAGTTAACAGTGATATTGTATTCTTTCACAGTCGGATACATTTTTGAAGGGCAGGAAATCATATTGTTTTTATCTGGTGACTAATTTTTTCGGACAGGTAGTTGTCAGACAGTTTAACAGGCAGGGCACTATAGGCTGGATGACTACTTTTTGTGGCCAAAAATCCTTTTTTCGAAAGTGCAAATATTAAGATTTGATGATGCCATTCTGTTAGTAAAATATCATTCTTTAATGTTACGCAACAGAAATTTTAACAGAGGCACGCTCTGTTAAGAAATCGGCTGTTAAAACAGCTGTTCAGAGTGTCGTGCGCACATGAGCTCGAAAAAAAACATGTTGGTAATCCTAAAGTGCACTTTTGCGCACTTTCTTCGTAATTAACGTTTTTAGGTCACAACCTTAGGTTCGCCAATACGGAATTGTTCAAAACTTTGAGTTCTGCTGCGACCAAATGTGCGAAAGAGAGCGCAATATTCGACAGTTGTAAAGATTCCATAGCTGGTTCAGTATTTGATGCCAAGTGGAGAATAACTGATGTTGAAGACAAGAAACAAATGGGTGAAAAGAAAAAAATTATTCAAAATTTATTTTTTGAAAAACTTTCATTGAAAATAGATAAGCCAAAGGTCGGAGGATTCGGGAGCACGAATGACGGCAATACTGCTCGTAGAGCATTTAATGCACCAGAAATTTTTGCGGAAATAACTGGCATTGATCTCACTTAAATAAAAAATTTAAGAGTTATTCTTATATGTTTATCGTGCCAGTTGCCCTTAAATGTAAAAAAATTCCAAAGCTTTTGCTATGATACGGCAGAAATTATTTTAGATAAATATCCTTGGCTACCCATGACCGCAACGGTTCATAAAGTCCTAGTTCACGGTAGTAACATTATTGAAAATACAATTCTTCCTGTGGGCTATTTTGGGGAGGAGGGTGCTGAGGCCAGAAATAAAATATATAAATCGGATCGACTTCATCATGCTAGGAAAAGCAGTCGAAGCAACAATTTGATGGACGTATTCCACAGATCATTGGATACATCAGATTTAATTATATCATCGGTCAACCCAGCTAACCGTATCAATCTTCAACACAGATTGCTTTTTCCAAAAGAAGTGTTAGAATTGCTAGACAGTCCCTTAAAAAACATTGATGATCATTCGGAAAATATTAAAGACGATCAACTTGAATTCATTGATATGGAGCTTGAGACCGAAGAAGATGTTGATTAGGTGCGCATGTGAAACATTTCTTTCAATACCGTTTTTAATCATATTTTAAATTTCAGCCCTTCTCAAGAACAGTTTTAAATGGTTCGTTCGTAGCAACTGTAATGCAAAACATGTACACAGTTTCTGCCATAAGGGGGCGGTGCCACGCCTTTTTTCTCAAAATAAGTTCTTTAGCTTATGAAAAACTCAAATCAAAAACCAGACCTGAATATTATTTTTATACCCTTGCAGAGGGTATTATAATTTTGCCATGATATTTGCAACGCAGTGAAGGAGGCATCTCCGACCCCATAAAGTATATATATTCTTGATCAGCATCACCAGCCGAGTCGTTCTAGCCATGTCCGTCTGTCTGTCTGTCTGTCCGTCGGTTTCTACGCAAACTAGTCTCTCAGCTTTTGAGCTATCGGGAAATTTTCAGCATAGTCTTCTTTCTTTAGCACGCAGTATATATGTCGGAATGGCCGAAATCGGACCACTATATCCTATAGCTGCCATAGGAATGATGGCGAAATTAATGTACAAAAAATTTTAACTTCTCTGTTTTTCAACGAATTTCTATAAACTTCGAGATATAGTCGATTTTTTTTGTTCTAGAATTACGGTTTTAATTTCATTAAGATCGGACAACTATATCATATAGCTGCCATAGAAGGGATCGGTCGATTTATATGAAAATGTAAAATTCTACATTTAAAATGTAAAATTTACAAAATTAACATAATTTGACATTTTTTTTTTTTACATTACCAAAATGGGTCGATTTTCAATGATCCAATTGCAGACTGCAAGGGTATACAAACTTCGGTTTACCGAAGTTAGCTTTCTTTCTCGTTTGTTATCTATTTTTATTAAATAAAACATGTAATTTCAACCAAAAGGGGGCGGTGCCACGCCATTTTTTCTCAAAAAATTGTTCCTTACTTTTTTTAAAACCCAAATCAAAAAAACCAGAATATTTCGTTTTGTTTTGAAGTTATTAATTTTGGCCACAAAAAGTAGTCATTCAGCCCGGTAGGAACCGGCCCTAAAACAAAAAAAATCGACAGACAGACCCACAGACACACAGACAAACAACAGGACAAACGTTTTCATTTCGGCCGTTAAAATCATTTTTATTGAATCTTTTTGACATGATAACGTCTTATAAATCGATAGAGCAGGCTGCACGCTCGAAAAAGCATGACTCATGTGTCGTTACCTCTGCCCCGACACAGACAGTGCAAACGTGACGTGAGCAGCAGCAGCAGAGAAGAGAGGAGGAGGATCAGGCAGTGCCGGCTGCAAATGGCCAGTTTCAGGAGAGGATCAGGCAGTGCCGGCTGTAAATGGCCAGTTTCAGGAGAGGATCAGGCAGTGCCGGCTGCAAATGGCCAACTTCTCGAGAGGATCAGGCAGTGCCGGCTGCAAATGGCCAGTTTCTGGAGAGGATCAGGCAGTGCCGGCTGCAAATGGCCAGTTTCAGGAGAGGATCAGGCAGTGCCGGCTGCAAATGGCCAGTTTCAGGAGAGGATCAGGCAGTGCCGGCTGCAAATGGCCAGTTTCAGGAGAGGATCAGGCAGTGCCGGCTGTAAATGGCCAGTTTCAGGAGAGGATCAGGCAGTGCCGGCTGCAAATGGCCAACTTCTCGAGAGGATCAGGCAGTGCCGGCTGCAAATGGCCAGTTTCTGGAGAGGATCAGGCAGTGCCGGCTGCAAATGGCCAGTTTCAGGAGAGGATCAGGCAGTGCCGGCTGCAAATGGCCAGTTTCAGGAGAGGATCAGGCAGTGCCGGCTGCAAATGGCCAGTTTCTGGAGAGGATCAGGCAGTGCCGGCTGTAAATGGCCAGTTTCTGGAGAGGATCAGGCAGTGCCGGCTGCAAATGGCCAGTTTCTGGAGAGGATCAGGCAGTGCCGGCTGCAAATGGCCAGTTTCTGGAGCGGATCAGGCAGTGCCGGCTGCAAATGGCCAGTTTCTGGAGAGGATCAGGCAGTGCCGGCTGCAAATTTTCAGTTTCTGGAGAGGATCAGGCAGTGCCGGCTGCAAATGGCCAGTTTCTGGAGAGGATCAGGCAGTGCCGGCTGCAAATTTCCAGTTTCTGGAAAGGATCAGGCAGTGCCGGCTGCAAATGGCTAGTTTCTGGAGAGGATCAGGCAGTGCCGGCTGCAAATTTCCAGTTTCTGGAGAGGATCAGACAGTGCCGGCTGTAAATGGTCTGTTTCTGGAGAAGATCAGGCAGTGCAGGCTGTAAATGGCCAGTTTCTGGAGAGGATCAGGCAGTGCCGACTGCAAATGGCCAGCTTCTCGAGAGGATCCTTCAGTGCCGGCTGTAAATGGTCAGTTTCTGGAGAAGATCAGGCAGTGCCGGCTGCAAATGGCCAGTGCCGGCTGTAAAAGGCCAGTTTCTGGAGAGGATCAGGCAGTGCAGGCTGTAAATGGCCAGTTTCTGGAGAGGATCAAGCAGTGCCGACTGCAAATGGCCAGCTTCTCGAGAGGATCCTTCAGTGCCGGCTGTAAATGGTCAGTTTCTGGAGAAGATCAGGCAGTGCCGGCTGCAAATGGCCAGTGCCGGCTGTAAATGGTCAGTTTCTGGAGAGGATCAGGCAGTGCCGGCTGTAAATGGCCAGTTTCTGGAGAGGATTAGGAAGTGCCGGCTGTTTGTTAATATGTTAAGTTAATGGATATAAATATTATAGGAAGTCTATAAAAGCCAACTAACATTTTTTTCGAAAACACAATTGCTGCGACTGGTACTCGAACCCGCGATCGTTAGATTAAGACTCGAACACTCTAGCCTCTGCACCACGCATGCAAACCAGAGGGCGGCGTCAAAGACTGAAATACACACATACGCGTGCATCAGTGTTCGAGCTATAAATAGACAAAGCGGGAGAGCAGAGCGAGACGGAGAAACACCGTCGCAAAACGGGCGGTGAGAGCGAGATTTAGAAACACCGCTTTGCCGCTCTTCCCCTCTCACCCCTTTCCATCAAACTTAAGTACAGGCATTTTTATACCCGGTACCCATAGGGTACAAGGGTATTATAAGTTAGTGCCAACCGAGAATGTATGTAACAGGCAGAAGGAGAAATCTCCGACCCTATAAAGTATATATATTCTTGATCAGCGTCACTAGCCGAGTCGATCTAGCCATGTCCGTCTGTCCGTCTGTCCGTCTGTCCGTCTGTCCGTCCGTGTGAAACAACAGATCTCAGAGACTATAAGAGCTAGAGTTACCAAATTTGGTGACAACATTGGAATCCGTTGCACGCAGATCAAGTTTGTTTTAAAATTTGGCCACGCCCACTTCCGCCCCCGAAAAACAAAAAAAACGGTATATAACCATATGCGTGATTTTCGGCGTAAAGTAAATAAATAAGCTTAATAAGTAGGCAATCGTGGACGTGTTCTGAAAATTTAAGTAAAATCGGATGATAAACATAGAAGTTATTAAGCAATAAAGTTTCTGAGAGAGAGAGAGAGAGAGAGAGAGAGAGCGCGCGCACGTGCGTGTTGCTCAACATGTTCCTAGCAACATTTGTTTTTGTTGGGTGTTGCTCATCATGTTCCTAGCAACATTTGTCGCTTTTGAGAGTTGCCCAACATGTACCTAGCAACATTTGTCTCTTTTGAGTGTTGCTCAACATGTTTCTAGCAATATTTGTCTCTATTTGTCAACATTTCCTTTTTTCCATGTTCATGTGCTGTTTCATTTCACCCACAATGCTTTGGGTACCGGGTATCTTACAGTCGGTCACACTCGAATGTAGCTTTTCCACTTGTTAATTTAAGGCTTCGTCTTGCGCGAAGCCAACTTCGTTTTTCTCTTACGCACACAAATGCACAATCGGCCTTTGCGTTCGGCAGCGTTCGACATCCGTCTATTGTACATTTACATGTTTTGATCTGTCTGCTTATTTGATTCTGACTGAAACGTGAATGCGTGACAATTGTGATCCAATTTCAATTGAAAATTTTGAATATGTAACCCGGCAGAATAATCGATCAGATTCTGAAACAAATGCAGCAGGTGGAGTGGCAATTTATAGAAACTTATCATCGACATCCACAGCCGAAATTCTCAACGTTGAACTTTCGGATACAACCCGCCTTATTAGAAACACTGGTGACGTTTGCTTAGCAGAAGTTACATGCTTCCCCGCTGATACCACGTTCAAAATGGTTCTTGGCGCAGTTTATATTCATCCTGGAGCAAGTATTTCTAACATCAGTGTACTGCTACATCAAGCACTATTTCGGTATGTTTATAACAGCCAGTATGTACATCCCATCATGGAAGTTGATACCGATATACCAATTCTTCTTTGTGGCGACTTCAACACAAATGTGAAAAATGACGAAACATTTATCAAATTCATGAAAGACATGTTTAATGTCGATTGTGCATCAGACGTTAATAACTCAAAAACACCACCAGGCACCACCATAGATTTGACTATTTCAAGACACATTAAACTCGAAACACTCCCTTTCATTTCCTACTTTTCCTACCATCGTCCTATTCTCAACAGAATAACACAGATTGTAAGAAATTAAATATTACACATGTTTAAAAGTTGTAAAAAAATTGCTCAACGCACATTTATACTTGTAAAAACTATTAAATTGTAAAAAAAAACATTGATATAATTGTATTTATGCGTACAAATAAATCTAACTTGATCAATTTCATTGTGATTTCCAATTACCTCCTTCTCTGTATACATACAAATCTATTAAACAAGTTAAATTAAAATTTTCTTTTGAAAAATGCTACAATTCCATCGGTATTTTCTTAAGACGTTGTCACGTTCAACTATCGTCAGTAAACCGACTTTACAGACAACCAATTTTTTTTTTGAACGGAGTATCGTATCAGGATGATCGAGGTGTCAATCGACGCGTATTTAAAGCTAGATCACAACAACATTAACAATTTGGCTCCAATTTTCAAAATTTTCAATTTCGCACTTTCACTCCCATTTCTCCTAAACTTATCCGCTTTTGAAAAACCTTAGTATGCATTTTCGAAGAGGTTTACAATACCTTTTGATCAAGATATAAACGGTTCTGATCGGACTATCGTAGCAGATTTCTCTATATAGTAGTCTCCTTGCGCACCACAGTCTCGGTGCTCATCGTCACTACGTGGACTGCCGTCCACAGTGATAGTTATAATTCCATCTTAGAAATTTTATTATGTCACAAAGTTTTGCTATGTTGTAGCATTGAAATGCATGTTCCATAGTATAAAATTTTTTTTTTAGTTTTAGATTTAGTTTTTATACCCTTGCAGAGGGTATTATAATTTTGCCATGATATTTGCAACGCAGTGAAGGAGGCATCTCCGACCACATAAAGTATATATATTCTTGATCAGCACCTTCACCAGCCGAGTCAATCTAGCCATGTCCGTCTGTCTGTCCGCCTGTCTGTCTGTCCGTCTGTATGTCTGTTCGTCTGTCGGTTTCTACGCAAACTAGTCTCTCAGTTTTTGAGCTATCGGCTGAAATTCAGCATAGTCTTATTTCTTTAGCACGCATTATATATGTCGGAACGGCCGAAATCGGACCACTATATCCTATAGCTGCCATAGGAATGATGGCGAAATTAATGTAAAAACTTTTTTAACTTTTTTGTTTTTTCAACGTATATTATTCAATTTCAAGATATAGCAGTTTTTTACGGTTATAGAATTGCGGTTTTAATTTCATTAAGATCAGACAACTATTTGGAAAATGGAAAATTCTACATGTAAAATGTAATATTCTACATGTAAAATGTAAAATTCTACATGTAAGATGTAAAATTTTTACAAGCTTCAATATTTTTTCAACTGTAACCAAAATTAATCGATTTTTAATGATCCAATTGCAGACGACAAGGGTATACAAATTTCGGTTTACCGAAGATAGCTTTCTTTCTTGTTTGTTGTTTCAGTATTCTAGCGTCAGAAGTACAGTGGCGGACAAAAGTATACGAGCCCTTATTTTGGATTTTATCCAGATTTATAAATTTTAAAGGAAAAGTAAAAATATAGTGCTGTTTCAAATTTAATATTAATTTCCATAAACTTTTAAAGCTTTTGACAAAAACCCGAAAATACGCTAAAATGATCATACGATTCTTTCAGCTAAAACGTAACGGTAACGTTCCGTTTTTGTTTTGTTTTATGCCTTACTTCATATTTAGCTTTGGTTTTATTGTATATCATAATTTACGATTCTTTGGTTAGTGTCTCTCATATTATTTTCAGCTAAAACGTAACGGTAACGCGGAAAAGCTAAATTATTAAATTTAAATTTAAACACTTCGAACAACCAATCGCCGTTCTTGTCGATCTCCAATTTGGTATTTTTCTTCTCGAAAGTATGCCAAGAAAGAGAAGTAGAATAGCTACAGTCGAGTGTGACCGAATGTGAGATACCCGGTACTCAAAGCATTGTGGGTTAAATTAAATATTAGATAAAAGAAAATGTTGACCAATGAAAACAAATGTTGTTAGGAATATGTTGAGCAACACCCAAACAAGACAAATGTTGCTAGAGACATGTTGAGCAAGCCGCATTTGCGCTGTCAACACAGAAGAATAAGCATACTCAGAAACTTTGTTATAAAACTTACATGATTATCGTCCGGTTTTACTCAAATTTTCAGCAATCGCCCACACAAACCTATTTATATATTTTATCATTTACTTCAAGCCAAAAATCACGACACGCACGGAAGTGGGAGTGGCCAATTTTTAAAACAAACTTGCAACAGATTCCAATGCTGTTAACAAATTGGATTACTCTAGCTCTTATAGTCTCTGAGACATGTTGTTCCACACGGACAGACACCCGAACAGACGGACATGGCTTAATCAAATCGGCTGGTGACGATCAGCGTCAAGAATATATATATACTTTTTAGGGCGGAGATTTTTTATTCTTCTGCCTGCCCCTGCTCCCTATGGTTTCCGCATTCGAGAAGAAAAATTTTCACATTAAGAACGTTTTGTAATTTTTGATTTAAGACGAAGTCTTCTTGTTTTTCAAAACAAATCGTTATTGATAAAAATAATTTTTTTTTAATTTCAACTGTTTTTTGAGCTTAGGAGTCACAGACTTAATATTACATTACGTACGTAGCTTTAACAAGAAGAAGAAGCGTACACAGAAACTTTTATGTTTAATAACTTCCAAGCTTATCATCCGATTTTCCTCATATGCACTATGGTCCAGATGTCGTTTTTTTTTGGCATAAAGTCGATTTTTCGATGTTAGTATATCGTTGTTTTCTTATTTTAATCTTAAAGTAAATGCATCATAGATTTAAAAAAATTTTAATGAAAAGCTTTAAAAGTGCCACCAAAGCTTTTTGAAAGCTTTTAAAAGTGAGCTAGCGATCAGCTGATTTCTGAACAGAAATTTGCGCCAAAATATTTAGTTGCTTTTTGTTGTGCCACACGCGTTAAATTGGTCCACAAAATTCAACTAAATTATGGAAAGCAATCTTCAAGGTATGCACTATTTAATGTATATTGTTATTTTATGTATAGTTCTAGGTATTAAGTGTTGTGTAATGTCCAATTTATGTGAATTTTTTTTAAAACTAACATGCGTGATTCGTGTTTCGTGGAATATAATATAACTAATAAGCTGTTCCATGCTGAAAGCAACTAATTGGTCCAGATTGTACTTGTGAGTGTTGCCTTTAGCCACAAACCAAAAACTCATCCCCGTTCGTTCCCCTTTTCTCACATTTTGGTAATATATAGGCACGTTTGCATCGGCAAAAAACCGATTTTATTTGACTTATAAAACACAAAGATGAGAAAAATACTAAGGATATAACATTTTTTAAAGATGGATTACTTAATCCTTGTACACTCAGATCATATTATAGAAACCACGGATCTTCCAGTTCGTTACTTTGTAAAATAGGCTGCTAAAACACGGAACAAACTGTGTAAGTCCGATCTCCCGGACTGTGCAAGAGATCCAAACTGTAATTTTGTGTGCAAAAAAGATAGGACAATGCCCATTTTTACACATTGTCTTATTTAGGAATACTACTTTAAGTCAACAAAGAAAAACAACAAAAAATTTATATTTACACTGAAAAAAAACAACAAATTAAATTCTTTTAAAAAGGCGGGACCACGCCCATTTCTCTTAAAATACCTTCCTTTTGTTATACAAAATTTATATCAAAAATCAGAATCCAAAAATATTGCTTCGTTTTTAAGTTATTAATTAATGCCACAAAAAGTGGTCGCCCAGCCCATAGTGAAATGTTCGGAACACTTCATCCAATGGCTACTTATTTATTATATATATTTACTTTAAACCGAAAATTACGAGTATAGCGTATATTATGATTTTCGGAGGGCGGAAGTGGGCGTGGCCAAATTTTAAAACAAAGTTGATCTGCGTGCAACAGATTTCAATGCTGTCATCAAATTTGGTAACTCTAGCTCTTATAGTCTCTTAGATCTGTTTACCAACACGGACGGACGGACGGACGGACGGACGGACAACCGGACATGGCTAAATCGACTCGGCTGGTGATGCTGATCAAGAATATGTATACTTTATGGGGTGCCACGACAGGGACCGCAGCTCCAGTGATACCCGTTGAGTCCGCTGGGGGGTCAAAATTAACAACATTAAATTAATTAAATAACGACCCCTCAGATCCCCGTCCCGAATGCTCCCCAGGGTGACAGGCCTGGATTACCGGCCGAAACTGGTAATACAGTCAACCAGTCTGTGTTGCCAAAAGCCCTTATTGCAGTACCACCAACAAGGCAATTATTTGTCTCTCGAATTCACCCTAATAAAATATCTAAAGATGGTACTGTCTCTATTCAAGACAGAACCAAGTCCGATAAAATTTAGGTGGAACAATTTAAATTTTCTTATGCTAGGGATATTTTATCTTTCAAAATAAATGTCCCTGACGGATCTCTCTCTCTCTCTGCCGATTTTTGGCCTCAGTATGTTTATGTTAAGAAGTACGAAGCTAAGAAGAAGAAGAGACGGCAGGACAAAACCACTGTGCCAGCTACGTCCGCTCCAAAGAACTAACCAATTCTCTTCTTCTTTCCTATCAGAATGCAAGAGGCTTACGCAGTAAGCTTCTTAAATTGTATTCTGACAGTGTTTAATTTGGTTTAATCACCTGGGATTGTATTCACAAAAACCTTGACTCCTACCTCACGTCTGAACTATTAACTTTCAAGGAATGCAGTGATGTTGAATTCCTCTGTGTGAAACTATCATTTAATGGTTGTTTTACTTTTATTACGTGTTCCTACATTTCTTCCTTGTCGGAACTTCCTATTTATTGGAACCACCTTTCCGCTATCCAGTCGGTCTCCAATAGACTTTCGGAAAGGGACCATTTAGTTGTTCTAGGTGATTTTTACTTCCTGGAGCTATTTCGTCCACAATTTAATCCTCAAACACACTTTAAGCTACTGCACGTCCCGACTTAATTGATGGCTTGTTTGACATTTCGTTGTCTCAAGTCAACCATGTACGAAATTCCTTGGATCGCTTGCTCGATCTCTGTATTGTCTCAGATCCGGCAAGTGTCAGTTTAGTTAGGGTTCTGCATTCGAGGCAACCTGAACATCCATATCATCCTACTTTCGATGTGACTATCGATATTGGGACTGCTATGGAGAATAAGTCTGATCGGCCAGCTATCGCATGGCGGATTTTCGACGGCTGAATAATTTCATATCTGACTTTAATTGGTCCGATCTCTACATGTGCACTGACATGGTGGGTGCTATGGATACTGTTTACAATGCCATGAGCTCCTTTTTTATTATACCCGGTACCCATAGGGTACAGAGGTATTATAAGTTAGTGCCAATCGAGAATGTATGTAACAGGCAGAAGGAGGCATCTCCGACCCCATAAAGTATATATATATATATATTCTTGATCAGCATCACCAGCCGAGTCGATTTAGCCATGTCCGTCTGTCCGTCTGTCTGTCCGTGTGAAACAACAGATCTCAGAGACTATAAGAGCTAGAGTTACCAAATTTGGTGACAACATTGGAATCTGTTGCACGCAGATCAAGTTTGTTTTTTAAATTGGCCACGCCCACTTCCGCCCCCGAAAAATGTAAAAAACTTTACATAAGCTATAGTTTTAATTTTTTCCTTCAAGTAAATAAATAAAAAAAAAAAATAAAAATAAGTAGGCATATGCGGACGTTTTCTGAAAATTTCAGTAAAATCGGATAATAAACATGGAAGTTATTAAACAATAAAGTTTGTATATGCTTCTTCTCTTCTCCTGAGCCACAGCGGCAGTGGCGAAAAAAGTGTTGCGTGCTTTCGGGCGCAGTATTAATTCGTAATGCAGCTGCGTACAGCTGCAGAATTTGTCTTTTTTGAACGTTACTCAACATGTTTTTAGCAACATTTGTCTTCATTTGTCAACATTTTGTAATTTCACGCACAATACTTTGGGTACCGGGTATCTCACAGTCGGTCACACTTTACTATAGCTTTCTCACTTGTCGAATGTGTTCCATTTTATCCGTCATCTCAAATAAGACTTCCTGGTTTAGTAAAGAGATGACTCGCCTCAAAAACATTAAGTTCAATCTCTATTCTAAATTTAAACGTAACGGTTCTCAAGCTGTCCACTCTCGCCATTTAGCGGATCGGTCCAAGTTCACGCGCAGTGTTTTAAAAACTATCTGACTCGTTGTAGGGTTCAGTTAGCGCAGGACTTTTGGGTCCAGTTTTATAATTCTGTCAACACTAAACGTAAGCCAATTACACAACCTTTCTCGGTTTCATTTAAAAATGCGACAGCAAATATGATCAGGCAATCGCCGATCATTTTTCTCAGTTTTTTCAAATTTCTTAGTCTCCGTCATCCGAATCAAACCAGATCTATTCTTATAACATGCCCAAATCAAACCTAATCTTCAGTCCTAGCTTAAACGAAAGCTCCCATCTTTTGGATCTTCAACGTATCAAGCCGGTTTATTCGCCAAATCCCGACGGAATACCAGGCTCTGTGCTTAGGTATTGTGCCAAGACTCTGTTCAGTCCCCTCCTAAAATTGTTTACCTTATCCTTAGAAACTTCCCAATTTCCCCTTATTTGGAAGGAATCATTCGTGATTCCTCTCCACCAAAAAGGTAGCAAGGTAGATGCTAACAACTATAGAGGAATCTCTAAGTTGTCAGCCATCCCAAAACTTTTCGAAAACGTAATTACACCACATTTGCAGCACATGTGTAGATCAGAAATTTTTTCCATTTCAACATGGATTTATTATACGAATATCAATGAGAACTAACCTTCTGGAGCTCACTTCTTTTATTACAATGGGCTTTTCACAAAATTTGCTGACAGATGTGATCTATACTGATTTCAGTAAAGCAATTGACTTCGTTAATCATTTCCTTCTTGTTATGAAACTCGACTTATTGGGTTTTCCTGTCGACCTTCTTAGGTCTATCTCAACTTATCTGAATGGCAGGACGCAAAAGGTCCTCTTTAAAAGCAACTTGTCGAATGTTCTCCGGGTGAACTCTGGTGTCCCGTAAGGGAGACACCTGGTTCCCTTACCTTTTACATTATTTATTAACGGCGTGCCCAAAGTTTTGACTAACTCAAGAGTACTCATGTAGGCTGACGACATTAAGCTTTGCGTTCAATACAAGGACGCCGCTTGGCAGTCGGACTTCAGAAATGGTGCAGTGCAAACTTATTGAACCTAAAGGGCTCCAAATGCAAGCTGATGACATTCTCGCTGAACTGCTGCTCTTTGGAAAGCATCACTCTAGTTGACGATTTGGGAATCCACCAATCCAATACTAAATTAAAGTTTATTGATCACATTTCGTGCATTGTTTATAAAGCCAAGGCTTGGATTTATTAAACAGTGGTCGAAGGAATTCGATGACCCCTACGTCACGAGGAATTTATACACTTCGTTAGTTCGTCCTATTTTAGAATATGGATCTTTCGTTTGAAGTCCCAAGTGTGATACAAGCCTTAGGTTGCTCTCTTATTATAGTAGACTTCTCCTAATTAAACTACCATCCAATGGCTAGCATCGTTAAATCGTAGAACGTACATTAAAAACATTAATCTTAACCCACTTAGTACACATGCAAGATAGCAATCGAGCTGTACGATAGTAGTCTATATTAATCGGATTCTTTCACCTATACTTTTCTTTCGCGCCTATTAACACCTAACCCTAACAAGCATGTGCTTGGGCCACTTGAGAGTACTTACCGATGTAACGTTTTTTTAAGTATCACTCGCCTAGCTTATACGGTTGGACCTATCGACATGATTTTTTTAAAATCCATCGTTATTGGTTAAAGATGCACGCTATGAAAGGATTTTTTGATCGGCCTACTAGAAAGTCCGAAAAATTGGCATTTTCTCGAAATTTGCATTTCAAAGTACTCTTAATGTAGCTTTGGCCAACGATTTACAACCGAACGGTTAGCCTGGGGAGTAGAGTGCTAGCTTGCGGCCGGGAGAACGATGGCTCGACTCCAGCACGCGGCAGTCCTTATTTGTCATACTTGTTTTTATTACTTTTCTGAATGGCTGGACTTTTTTTTATTTGTTTTTGTTCTATTTACGTCTTGGTTTTTTTCAGAGCTCGGATTGTTTGTTCAGCTTTCACTTAAAGTCCACTGAAAGTTTTCAAGCAGTAAAATATTATCCTAACTTATATGTTATATTTTTCCGCTTCTTGACACCATAGCCTCATTAAGCCCAATGCAACTACACGTGGCCCTTGGCGTAGATTGTTGAAGTGTGACTCTAGATCGCGGGATCGGGAATAATTTGGGTTCGATCCCGGATCAAATAATGCTAAAACAAAACATTACGAACAAAAATTTGAAAATAGCGTGAACACTAAGCATAGGTGGGCTGAGCTAAACCGATTAGGAGTAGGAAAATGTAAACAGTTCTCAGATCAGGTTATTGATGTTGGAAAACTTAACACAAAGTTTTCCAAAGTCGACGTACCTGAATCAACGAAAACAAGTGGGAAAGCTACAGTCGAGTGTGACCGACTGTAAAATACCCGGTACCCAAAGCATTGTGGGTAAAATTAAACAGCACATGAGCATGAAAAAAGGAAGTTTTGACAATTGAAGACAAATATTGCTAGAAACATGTTGAGCAACACTCAAAAGAGACAAATGTTGCTAGGAACATGTTGGGCAACTCTCAAAAGCGACAAATGTTGCTAGGAATATGCTGAGCAACACCCAACAAAGGCAAATGCTGCTAGGAACATGTTGAGCAACACGCACGTGCGCGCTCCATCTCTCTCTCTCTCTCTCAGAAACTTTATTGTTTACTAACTTCTATGTTTATCATCCGATTTTACTCAAATTTTCAGAGCACGTCCACGATTGCCTACTTATTAAGACTATCTATTTTTCTTACGCCGAAAATCAAGCATATGGCTTATATACCGTTTTTTATTATTTTCGGGGGCGGAAGTGGGCGTGGCCAAATTTTAAAACAAACTTGATCTGCGTGCAACAGATTCCAATGTTGTCATCAAATTTGGTAACTCTAGCTCTTATAGTCTCTGAGATCTGTTGTTTCACACGGACGGACGGACGGACGGACGGACGGACGGACGGACAGACGGACATGGCTAAATCGACTCGGCTGGTGATGCTGATCAAGAATATATATACTTTATGGGGTCGGAGATGCCTCCTTCTGCCTGTTACATACATTCTCGGTTGGCACTAACTTATAATACCCTTGTACCCTATGTACCTGAACACAATCCCGGCCTGTGATAACAGTTTTAGTTTTGTTTGTGTCAAACAGTGTGATGTCCTTTCGTGTATTTTTTAAATGAAATCTAACGTAGAAGGTCTTGAAAGTATAAGTCCTAAGTTTGTTAAAATCCTACTTCGGTTTATTCTGCCCCACATAACATACATCTTTAACACAGTTATAACTACGTCGTCGTTTCCGTCCGAATGGAAGAACGCCAAGATTATTCCAGTCCCAAAATCAAACAATGACTATAGACCAAAATCGATCCTCCCCTTTCTCTCCAAAGCCTTTGAAAATCTTATGTCGATCCAAATCCAACACTTTAACTCACTTTTAAGTCAAGAACAGTTTGGCTTCCGAAAAAAAAAAAAGTTGTGTTACTGCATTAACTGAAATAGTAGAGGATACTCGCCAACGACTTGAAAAAAATTATGTTACTTTTCTGACTCTTCTTGACCATAGTAAGGCTTTCGACACCGTCAATCATAGAATTCTCTGCACAAAACTGAGAAATTTATTCAATTTTTCAGATACTGCGGTAAATTTAATTAGGACTTATCTGAGTAACAGAATGCAAGCAGTAGTATCCGAACCATATATCTCTACCTTTAGCTAACTGAAACGGGGAGTCCCTCAGGGATCAGTTTTGGGACGTCTATTGTTTTCCACCTATGTAAATGATTTGCCAAGGGTCTTGTCAGAGTGTGAGGTTCATATGTATGCCGATGATATCCAAATCTATGTTAGTTGTCCGGTCAAAAAAATAAATGTTTGTATTAATAAATGTAATAATGTGGTCTTTTTAATAGGAAAATGGGCTTCAGAAAATGGACTTGGAATCAATTCAAAGAAGTCTAAGTGTGTTGTGATCGGTAGGAGAAATATTGAAACAAATTACCTTCCCAAATTAGTTTTAAACAACACTCCCATCGGCTGTGTAGATTAAGCTGTCAACTTGGGAATAACATTTAGCAGCACACTCTTCTGGAGTAAACACAATATAAAAGCAACTGGACGCACATACAGCCTGTTGCGCCAGCTTTCAGTCTGCAAACAGTGTCTGCCGGAAGAAATTACATTAATAATATCAAAAACCATACTTATTCCAACTTTATTTAACGGAGTAGTAATATTCGGACACTGCGACTCGCAAGATATGCGTACATTAGCAGTTGCATTTAATTGAACTGTTTGATTTGTATTTAACTTAAGACGTTTTGACCATATATCACATTTGACAGTTAAAATTCCTGATCTCCATTTAATCCCTTGGATAGAACTCAGAACATTGTGACAACCCAAGAGCCTATTTACTTCTACAATAAATTAACTGCTGCTACTTCCCAGCGAACTAACAACTTTGTGTGCCCTCGGATACAAACTCTTTGCTGTAAAAGACAATTTTTCATTAATGCTATTAGGTTATGGAACAATTTATCACACCATCTCAAAACAATTAGAAGCGCAACTTTCTTTTATATTAAAATTAAAAAATATTTAAAATCATAAATCATAATAACAAAAAATAATCAAAATATATTATAATTAAACATCCAAATAACAATGTTGATATAAGCAAAGACTCTTTTATTATTAAGATGAGTTACGCCACACGTTTTTTTCAGGCTGGCTCTAGGAGCTGGCTCCAGGCTCTCTTGAAATTTTGCTCTGTCGAATTTTTGCTCTCTCGTACACATACAGCGAAATCAGACAACCGTACGTGCGAAACGTATTCTCATGCATTGTTAATCTGCCTGCATGTATTTGTTTGTTTACATCGTCAGAGTCGGACCTTGTAGAACGGGTTGTACAGAATGCATCTGCAACGGTTCTATATGCCGCCAATTCAAGCTCAAAAATTGCCAGAACTATGATATAATACATATTAGATGTATGCAATAACATGTGTTCTTTTGTTGGTATATTAGAAGCGAAGAAATGAGTTATAAAATAAATATTATGTGCAACTGTCGCTTCTCTAAGAACGCATAAATATACTTTATTTTGGAAGTAAATTACCCGAGCGCTTTCCGAACAGTCGGATTTTTTTCTATAGCTTCGGGTCCGTGCAATCGTCGCTTCTCTCAAAAAACGCATAAATATGCGTTCTATCCGAAAGCAGCGTTTGTTATTGTTTTTTATTCTCTTTCTCTTTCATATATGTAAGTGCAAACGTCGCTTCGCTAGTTGCATTAAGCAGTTTGCTTGGCGCAGTTGTGAAATTCATTTTAAGAAGTATGCAAGATAATAAAACATATTATTTCTATTATTAAACAATATAATTCATTTCAGTTTCAGATATATAAACATAAGGTAAGCCATTGCCATAATAAAATAAATAATATATTACTTTTATTTCAGATCTGGTATGTATACGTAAATATAAAAAATATTATATTTATCATTTTAGGCTTTCTTTATTTACAGGTCATAATGTTATAATTTTTTTATTTCAGATAATATTTGCGTTTTATGGTAAGTGATATAATTTTAGTTTCCCTTTTGTTATTTTTATAACGTCATTTAATTATTGCATCAAAAAACAATATTATTATTTTTAATATTATTTCTAGCTTTCGTCACTAAACACACAAAAAAATGTATTGAACGATTTAGTTCACCTACATATTATATTATATATACATACATGTCAAAAGCAATAAAATACACATTTTTTAAATAAACCATTAAAATGGTTATTAATACATTCTCGCCGAACGGTTCTTTATGTATTCTACAGATGGGTTCTTTAAGCCTTCCTTTATAACAGTTATATTACTGTTAACAATGGGTTATTTTGAAGCGGTATTTTGCATAAAAGATACATTCTTACAGAACCGTTATTGATGTGTGCTGCAGATGGGTTATATAACGCATATTTTAGAAACTAAAGTTGGAAGCGAAACTCGAAGATTGCCGAAGTGTAATATACGTTACTTATATGTTGCGAAAGAATTGTTGCAGCATACAAGAAAAAGAACAGTTGTTTCCGTGTTTCACGCCATATTAATCGGAAAGGAAGACCGCAACATATTGAGAATGCATTATTTACTCGCTGAGAACGCATAGAAATGTGCTTGCTGGAAGCGACCAGATCCGAGAGAGTCGGTTTTGACACGATTAAACGAGAGCGTCGGCTCGGCCGAAGTCGAAGTCGGCACGTTGAAGAAACGGCCTATTGATGACAACTGGTAATGCAGGGTATATTGTCTTTGGTATAAATATCTTAAAATATCATGTTTTAATCATTTTGACCAGTGCAATAATCATAAGTTTAAGGCTAGTACTAAGATCAACGAAAACCGCTAACGGAATTCCGTGAGCGAAATTGCGATATATTTCGTTCGGGAACCAGTGTGACCGAAGAAAACAAAGATAATGGTCCGAATTGGTCAAGATCGGTCACACTGACTTATATTTCCAGCTATGTTGTGTAAACAAACTTTATAAATAAACTTAAAAAAAAAGAAAAATTGATTTAACGCAATTGATTATTATTAATGTAATGTTCCGTAATGGAGTTGAACGCAAATAATAGTGGCGCCAACGCCATCGCCGCCAATAAAAAAAATATGCAATAAAATTGTCAATAAAAACACAGAAAAAAGTTAATTTATGTACTAAATTGCATATAATATGGCTTGCCTTTACGACTTTTATCAATTCCACATTATTCTCACGGCTGTCGAAGCGCTACAACCGAGCAGCGATTACCTCCTCCCCCTTCTCCACCATGCTGCTTACGAAATATATGCAATTGATATAATTCGCTTACGGGATCAAAGCTGTTTATTAGTGTTTTTTGCCAACCGTTTTACCCGGTTCGCTCACGGAAATCCGTTCATCTTAGTACCCGACCAAACGAAATACCACAAAATTCTTCTTCTTGCTCTTTTCGTTCTTTTTTTTAATATGAATTTTTTTTTATACTTGTAGCGCAGGGCGAAAACTTAGTAAGCTTTTTATACCCGGTACCCGTAGGGTACAAAGGAATTATAAGTTAGTGCCAACCGAGAATGTATGTAACAGGCAGAAGGAGGCGTCTCCGACTCCATAAAGTAAATATACAGGCAGGCTCCGGTTTTCACTTTTGTTTTTCGTTTTAGACCAAAATCGTACGTTTTCGTTTTTAGGTGCTCCGGTTTTCACAAACTTTTTGTCATCGTTTTGTTATCGAAATATTTAAATATTTTTATTGCTCAAACAGTTGACTTGGACGTTTTGAGAAGTAAACGGAATGTTTAAATGCCTTTACTTTTTTTAATTGTTTGTTTTAAACCCAAATAAATGCAGAAATTTTTATTTATCGGTCCAAGAGCGCTGCCACTCTTTAAACAGGAAATTTTACACCTTTTTTAAATGGTAAAAGTACAATTTAAACAATAAAATTAAACTGGTTTATTTATTAAGACCTTGTTTTATCTTCTTTGAAAAAAACTAATGCCCTCCTTTTAATTTTATAAGCATTTCGACCAGATTGTTTGGTTCCACCAACAGTACGGCAGCACTGGCATTATTGGCATTATTGCTCAAACAGTTGACTTGGATGTTTTGAGAAGTAAACGGAATGTTTAAAAGCCTTTACTTTTTTTAATTGTTTGTTTTAAACCCAAATAAATGCAGAAATTGTTTATTTATCGGTCCAAGAGCGTTGTCACTCTTTAAACAGGGACTTTTATACCTTTTTTAAATGGTAAAAGTAACATTTAAACAATAAAATTAAACTAGTTTTTATTAAAACCTTATTTTATCTTCTTTGAACAAAACTATTGCCCTCTTTTATTATACCCGGTACCCATAGGGTACAAGGGTATTATAAGTTAGTGCCAACCGAGAATGTATGTAACAGGCAGAAGGATAAATCTCCGACCCTATAAAGTATATATATTCTTGATCAGCGTCACTAGCCGAGTCGATCTAGCCATGTCCGTCTGTCCGTCTGTCCGTCTGTCCGTCCGTGTGAAACAACAGATCTCAGAGACTATAAGAGATAGAGTTACCAAATTTGGTGACAACATTGGAATCTGTTGCACGCAGATCAAGTTTGTTTTAAAATTTGGCCACGCCCACTTCCGCCCCCGAAAACCATTAAAAACGGTATATAACCATATGCGTAATTTTCAGCGTAAAGTAAATAGATAGTCTTAATAAGTAAGGAATCGTGGAGGTGTTCTGAAAATTTGAGTAAAATCGGATGATAAACATGGAAGTTATTTTACAATAAAGTTTCTTCTCTTCAGCCACAACGGCAGTAGCGAAAAAAAGTGTTGCGTGCTTTCGGGCGCAGTATTAATTCGTAATGCAGCTGCGTACAGCTGCAGAATTTGTCTCTTTTGAACATTGCTCAACATATTTTATGGCAACATTTTTCTTCATTTGTCAACATTTTGTTTTTTCCATGTCCGTGTGCTATTTCATTTCACGCACAATACTTTGGGTACCTGGTATCTCACAGTCGGTCACACTCGACTGTAGCTTTCTCAGTTGTTTTTCAAAGCTCGGAAGGTTGGTTTCAGTTATAGTTTTCACAATGGCGGCGGCCAAAAGAAGTTTGCAGGCGCAAGCAATCAGTTGCAAAGCAGTACAGTATTATTCTTGTTTTACATTTTTCCGCTGCTTGACACCAAAACCTCATTAAGCAGTGTGACTCTCGATCGGGGGATCGGGGAAAATCTAGGCAGTTCAGATTCTCACGGAATTAGTATTAATAATACTAATCAGTTAGATACAGTTTTGGGAAAAGGGACAAGCAAAGGGCAACAGATTTTCCACAAAAAAACGTTTGAATTTAAAAGGGCTTATTAACGAATTGACAAAAAAACTAACAACCAAAAGTAACCAGAAAGTATCAAAACGGAACAAAATGCATTGTAGGCATCGGAAACCGTAAATTTTTTGCAAGTATATGCCAGCTATAGAATATGATTATTTGATTTAAGTCAATCATAAGGGATATAAATATCTGATATAAACATCTGACATCCCTGATGATAAACATCATACTTTCCTCAGGGTCTATTATTTGTACAGTGGGCGAAGCCGCTGGGGGATTGCTAGTAGCTAATATAACGTTTTTTATTATTTTCGGAGACGGAAGTGGGCGTGGCAAATTTTAAAACAAACTTGATCTGCGTGGAACAGATTCCAATGTTGTCACCAAATTTGGTAACTCTAGCTCTTATAGTCTCTGAGATCTGTTGTTTCACACGGACGGACAGACGGACGGACGAACAGACGGACAGACGGACATGGCTAAATCGACTCGGCTGGTGACGCTGATCAAGAATATATATACTTTATAGGGTCGGAGATTTCTTCTTCTGCCTGTTACATACATTCCCGGTTGGCACTAACTTGTACCCTATGGGTACCGGGTATAAAAAAAATATGTGTGTTTTTTGGGTCTTTCACATAATACGATTTTGAAATGATAATTGATAGATAATTGTAAAAAGTTACGCAGTATTTTCTTGCTTAGAATACATTAAAATGTACTTCCTGGATGAAGCCAGGTTCGACTGGGTAAGCCAAACAGAGATTTGTTATGCTCTGTGTGACAAGGTGTGAGAGAGAGCCATATACCTATGTGGTACTATTAATTCCACAACGGCTTCGTCCACTGTAATAATAATATACCCTGAGGAATGTATTATATTGTGATCAGATGTTTATACCCCTTACTATTGACTTAAATCAATTGGTTATATTTTATAGCTTGCACAGTACTCTGCAAACTTTATTAACCATTATATATGCAATTTCATGTCATTCTAGTGAAGAGACCCCTTCCTTACATATTACTCGTTGGGAACTAGCGTTTTGGAACGCATTTATAAGGTTACCGATCTTTTCATATTTATCAGACATTCCATGTCAACTCTGCCACTCCTGGTTTTTTTTTTTTTTCAGTATAAAAAAAATGACAGCCACATTTTGAAGTGTTCTACTCTACACATAATGGCATTAAATTTTTTTCTGTCACTATTAATACGTTTTAAGATGTTTGACAAAAAACTTTGAAAAAATCATAACATAGAGTGCATGCAATTTGAAAGACAAAAAATTCATTTATCTGAATTGTAAGCTGTATATGTAAGCTGTAACTGACAGGATCGGATGACTATATGGGCTGTCTTAGAAGCAATCGGTAAATTATTTTTCTCAACTTTACTATATAGGGTCGGAAACGTATTCGTCACTGCGTTGCAAATTTCAAACTAAAAATAGAATACGCTGCCCATCAGAATACCGACTAGACGACCATGCGCCTACGTATTGTCACTACACAAGCTACACATCAATACATTCTTACTGGAACGAGCCACCTGCCAACCATGTGGCGGCCATCTTACGGTATATCCCTCTCTGCATACCTGTGGTACTTATATTACAGAGCATGAGGTCGGCAATTTTAAGTACACCTTGACCTGGACCCGTTAGAGTCCGTCTGTCGGTTTCTACGCGAACTAGTCTCTCAGTTTTTGAGCTATCGGGCTGAAACTTTCAGCATAGTCTTATTTATTTGGCACGCAGTATATATGTCGGCCGAACGGCCGAAATCGGACTACTATATCTTATAGCTGCCATAGGAATAATGGCGAAATTTATGTAAAAACATTTTAACTTTTTTGTTTTTCAACGTATATCAATCAATTTCGAGATATTTTCAGAATAGTCTTATTTCTTTTGCAAGCAGTATATATGTCGGAACGGCCGAAATCGGACCACTTTATCCTATAGCCATGTAGAATTTTACAATTTCATTTAAACCGACCGATCATTTCTATGGAAGCTATATGATATAGTTGCCCGATCTTAATAAAATTAAAACCACAATTCTAAAAAAACTGCTATATCTTCAAATTGATTGATATACGTTGAAAAACAAAAAAGTTAAAAATGTTTTTACATAAATTTCGCCTTCATTCCTATGGCAGCTATAGGATATAGTGGTCCGATTTCGGCCGTTCCGACATATATACTTCGTGCTAAAGAAATAAGACTATGCTGAAAGTTTCAGCCCGATAGCTTAAAAACTGAGAGATTACCGAAGTTAGCTTTCTTTGTTTTTTTTTTTTTAGTTTTACCAAAAATAGATCGATTTTTAATGATCTAATTTTAAACTTCAAGGGTATTCGACTTACCAAAGTTAGCCTTTCTTTCTTGTTCATGTTAAGGCATATATAAAATATAATACACACACTTGGCAAAGAAACACTAAAAAACGCGCGAAATTAAAAGCTATACTTTTTTTGAAAAGTAATCGGCGAGAATAGCACAGAGTGCCCTTGACCCTTCTCAAAGATCTGCTGACCAACGCGCCAGTATAGGCATGTCTAGAATTGTCAGTCGAAATGCCACTACAAACTGACGCAAGCAATTATGGACTCGGAAGAGTACTTTCCCCAGAGTCGAGAAGTCTCCAGAGCTATGCTGTCTCGGATGACAATAAATCACAAAAAAAAAACCTAATTATTTCATTTATTAAAATTTTTTTGAGACAAGGTGATAAGCATCATAAATACCTTTTCATGGACATAAAGTACGTTTCCGAAGCTTTACTCGTTAAGTTTACGTGGACAATATAGTTTTTCAAGCGCTTTTCCTGCTACTCGAGGGGTTTCCTTAAAGTAGTAGAATAAACGTTCTTCAGCTCAAGCAGCTTAATATAATGAAATACAAAAATTGTTTGCACTTCTTTCACCTTTATTTATTTTATACAGACTTTTTTTTTTAAACCATCGTTTCTTAAAGCAAAACATTCCAATATTTATACAAATGTTTTTAATTGGACCGTCGTAAGAAAATCTTCCTTTATTTATAAAGTCATCATCAAGTCGCAACTTACTACAGGTAAGGCAGCAGCACAACGCCTAGTTGCAGCAGGAAACATGTAGCTTCAAGGATTCGGGCATAGTTAAATTGGTCGTGACATGATCAGTATATTTGATTACATGATACCCAGAACTTACCCGGATGTCAAAGCATCAACTTTCATGGGACCGGACGACTGAAAAGTCGGTCAGGACCATAATGAACACACCAACATTTACACCGACGGCTCTAGGATGGAAGGAGGAGTAGGAACGGGAATATATTGTACAGACTCTAAGATAAAGCTGTCATATAAGCTACCTAGCCAATGCAGCATATTTCATGCAGAAGTCTTTGCCATCAGGAAAGCAGCAGAGGCCGCGCAGAGTATAAGCCGCAAATACGAGACGGTCAACATATTCGTAGACAGCGAAGCGCCATGCAGTCGTCAGCGATATGTTCCAAAAATGTACTGGCGAGCAGGGAGGCACTAGATATTCTCAGCACAACAAAGTCAGTGCGGATCTACTGGGTTCCCAGCCACCAGGGCATCGATTGTAACGAGGCGGCGGACGATCTTGCAAAGGAAGGCGTCGGGCTGGCGAATGACAGAATGGAGAAGGTACCTTTTTTTTTCTCCATGTTCATGTGCTATTCAATTTCACCCACAATGCCTTGGGTACCCGGTATCTCAAAGTCGGTGACATTCGACTGTAGCTTTCCCACTTGTTTTTATTCCTTTTCAGGGTGTTATAATTATGTCCAGAATTTTGCAACGCAGTGAAGGAAGCATCTCCGACCCCACAAAGTATTTATGTTCTTAATCAGCATCATCAGCCGAGTCGATCTAGCCATGTCCGTCTGTCCGTCTGTCTGTCCGTTGCTACGCAAACTAGTCTCTCAGTTTTTGAACTATCTGAATTAAACTTTGCATATAGCCTTCTTCTTATTATAGTTAGTATATATGTCGGAACTGCTGGAATTGTACTACTATATCTTTTAGCAGCCATAGGAATGTTCGGAAAATGAATGAAACAAAAATTATAACTTCTTTTTTATTTATTGTACTTTTATAAATTTGGAGATATAGCTATTTTTTACGGGTGCAGAATTACAGTTTTAGTTTCACTAAGATCAGACAACTATATCATATAGCTACGATCGGCTGATTTATATGAATATGTAAAATTCTACATGTAAAATGTAAAATGTGCAGGTAATGTTGTAAAAATGTACAAACTTTGATATTTTTTCAATTTTACCGAAATAAATCGACTTGGCCCAATTGCAGACTGCAAGGATATACCAACTTCGTCTACCCGAAGTTAGCTCCATTCTTGTTTTACTTTTTTAGAGACACCGAAAATCTTTTGTAACTTTGACAACCGATTGCTCAGCCTCTGTTAGGTTAAGGAGGAAAATTTCTATATGGTTAAATGCTACATTTTATGTATTAACAAAATAATATAATCAAATGTATCGAAAAAATCGCCACTTTTCGGACCCAATACCCCACAGTGAGACCTGTTCCTACTTATATAGTAAGTAAAGAAGACTTTTTTAGAAGTTTTGCTTAGAAATGGACAGAAAAAAAGGAGCATGGACGGACAGACAGATATGGCTAGATCGCCTCTGCTTTTGATGCGGATCACTGCCTGACAAGCATCTGACTAATATTATAATACCCAATGCGTGGGTATATATAAAACAAGAAAGAAAACTAACTTCGGTAAACCGAAGTTTGTATACCGTTGCAGTCTGCAATTGGATCATTGAAAATCGATCCGTTTTGGTAATGTTGAAAAAATATCCAGTTTTGTAAATTTTCCATTTTACATGTAAAATTTTACATTTTTACAGACAGATATGGCTAGATCGCCTCAGCTTTTGATGCTGATCACTGCCTGACAAGCATCTGACTAATATTATAATACCCAATGCGTGGGTATATATAAAACAAGAAAGAAAGCTAACTTCGGTAAACCGAAGTTTGTATACCCTTGCAGTCTGCAATTGGATCATTGAAAATCGATCCGTTTTGGTAATGTTGAAAAAATATCCAGTTTTGTAAATTTTCCATTTTACATGTAAAATTTTACATTTTTATATAAATCGTCCGATCCCTTCTATGGCAGCTATATGATATAGTTGTCCGATCTTAATGAAAGTAAAACCGTAATTCTAGAACTATAAAAAACGACTATATCTGGAAATTTATAGAAATTCGTTGAAAAACAAAGAAGCTAACATTTTTCACACCCTTATACCATATATACTTTATGGGGTTGGAGATGCCTCACTGCGTTGCAAATACAATGGCAAAATTATAATACCCTCTGCAAGGATATAAAAATCCTGAATGGCTTGTTTCTCTACAAGAACACCCTATCTAAAAGGGTCCATACATTCTTACATACATATGTATGTATGTATATCCTCGACAAATAACAAAATAGTTACCCTGCAGTACCAGTTGTCATCAATAATCCGTTGTCATCAACGTTTCATCAACGCGCCGACTTCGGCTTCGACCGAACCGACGCTATCGTTCAATCGTGTCTAAGGCGACTCTCTCGCTCTCAATTCTCTCTCGATCAATTTCTCTCTTCAAATATTATGTTGATGAATCATCCATGAAATGTTGATGAATTATTTATGAAACGTTGATGAAAGGTTGATGATATTGTTGATAAATCATCGATGAAATGTTAACGAAGGGATGATGAATCATTGATTAATTTGTCATGACATGATGACAGCCTAGGACATGCCCATGTTAATTTCATCAACAGTTTGTATGGATTTTCATCGATGAATCATCAACAACAACGAAGTTTTTTTGATGACTTCTTGATGAAACGTTGATGAGAAGTACTGCAGGGTTTATATAAATGTATACATTGACAATACACCAGCAAAATGTGTAATATAACATGAATGAGCAAACCAAGAGCAACACCCGCTGGAAAGTCGAGAAGAACCGGCTAGCATGTGGCTGACGCATTTGGCCCAAACACTTGACCGAAACAACAGCTGCTGCGGCATAAGACTCCGACTTTAGGGGTTGATTTCCCCTCACAATTTTTAGCCTGGCAGTAGTAGTAGCTGCTGCTAGCGCTAACGCCGCTGCTAGCGTTGACGCTTTGCTCTTTGGCTGACGCTGACGCCTTCATATTTGTTTCAGTTTCAGTTTGAGCGTCGTACGCTAAGAACGTCGAAATACGACTGCCTTCGGTATCCTCCTCGCGAACCGACGACAAGTGGAAGCCATTGAAATGCGTGTGAACGTAAACCCAACCAAATAGTCATAGCTTGAGAGTTTTTGCTGTAAGTGGGAAAAGAAAAAAACCCCAACTCGACAGCAACGGGAGTGTGGGAGAATTAAGATAGAAAAATAAATCGCCCTCATGATTACTATAAAATGATCTATAATAACCTCTAGTGAAAAATGAGAGAAAATAATAAAATATAATATGTATGTATGTACATATGTTTGTGGTAAAGATAATGAACGGAAGAAAAAAATTTATATAAATTTAAAGAAGTAGTCTGTTTGAACTGCGTTAAGGCAAGTTTGCAAAACTAAAACGGCCAAAGCAAGTAATAACAAAGCCTGCCCATGAAAGGAATTTAATGGGATATTTGTTTTCAAAAATGCAAATAATTTAATAAATGGTACGCGAAATTAATATTTATTCGAAGTGATTAAAATAAATATTAAATATTTTAAGCCTTAAAAAGTAATGCAGTAAACTCAAACAAGAAAATGTGCTCAAAGGAATAATATTGAAGAAACATATTGATAATTATGGAATATTTTAAACATGTTTCCTTAATGCGAAACGGAGTCTTTTTTTTATTACATACATACGAGTATACATGAGCAAAGGTGCAGACATACATATCTACATATGTATATGAATGAATGTATTCACTTATATTTAGCATATGGGACGATATAAATATGTACGTATGTATCCACACCAACACCGGCTAAACAGAGGTCGGGCCAGCAGAAATTATATCACCGACGAATCTACTTTTAGAAATAGCGCGCAATGCTTTTTTCTGGTTTGATTTGACATTAAGCATGCATACATATATATATGTTTGTAAGTTGTAAGAAATTCAATAAAAATCGAAAGGGACAAGCTTTTTAAAATTATATAGTGCACATACTATAATTTAGAATATGTATATGAATATGCATATACATATGTACATATGTGTGAATATATAAGCAAATCTGCAAATATATGTACATACATATATAGAAAGTAAACATTTTTCAAAACTTTTATTTTGCTGAAGCATTTTGTAAGCTATATATGTACATATGCCTAATGCAAATTATGGTGCTCATACAGTTTCAGATTAAAAAATATTTGCAAAAAACATTGCGGTCTCGAACGTACATACATATTCAAAACAGTAGTCGACTTCGGCTTAAATCGATTAATTTACTTTTAAATACAGTTAATGTAACTTTCCAACAAACAAATATATGCATTTTTTATTATTGAAGGAACCATTTTTCTATATATTTTTACCTTACATTTTTCTATGAATAACCTCATATTTCCTTGAAAAACAAGTTATTCCCTCCTTAATAGATATCAATATGGAGTTTTGGTAGAAAAAAATGCAAACATATCATACATATGTATGTTTTGCAAGCGAAATAAGTTTATATAAAATGAAGAAGTTGTAGTTTTTTCATTTCCGGGCAATTTACGGACTATAATTGTACTATCTATTGTATTTGGAAAATTTGAATTTAAATTGGACGTTTCGTTATAAATATACACAAAATAATACTGTGACTGTGAACATTTTATTTTTCGGTCCTGGTTAACCATTTGGCAGAATGAAGACTTCAAATATTACGTTCGGTGGACAAAAGGTCGCATGCATACCAAAGTTTTTTCTCTTTTAGTTATTTATAATATGTTTCCCACCATATGCGTTTGCACCTGCCCTATCGTGTGCACCTACATATCTTGTATATTCTACATCATATTATTTCTTTGTCAAAACGCACCCCAATGAATGTACATACATATGTACATACATATCCATCCTGTCTACTTTGAAACTTGAAGTAATTCAAGGTTCGGTGACCACTAAGGGAATATCACAATGTTTACGTTAAACCATGCGGCTAGTGATGGCCCAAAACCGCCGTGACCAACAATATGAAAAATTATTTTTCACTGTGGACGGCAGTTCACGTAGTGACGATGACGACCGAGACTGTAGTGCGCAAGGAGACTACTATGTATATAGAGCCGTAGAATTGAAAATCTGCTACGATAGTCCGATCAGAACCATTTATATCTTGATCGAAAGGTATTGTAAACATCTTTGAAACTGCATACTGCATAGTTCAGGGGAAATGGAAGTGAAAGTGTGAGTAAAAATTGAAAATTTTGAAAATTGGATCTGTTGGGGCCGGTGAAGCAAAAATCCCCAAATTTTAAATGTTGTTGTGATCTAGCTTCAAATACGCGTCGAATAAATCCTAAATTATCCCGATCCGATACTCCGTTCAAAAGATATTCAGTAAACAAGTTTTTAACGGCGTGTCCTGTTGTTTGTCTGTCTGTCTGTGGGTCTGTCGATTTTTTTTTTTAAGAGTCCTGGAACCACTTTTATTTTATCTATCAGCTCGAGCTGAACAACTTTTGTTCTACCACTTTTAGCTACAGAAACGTACTGTATGTCGTTGGAAAGGTATTTTGAAATAATAATAGCATTGCCTTGACATAATTTATTCGAATATTATATTTAAGAATTTATAATTCAAATTTTTTTTTTTTAAGTTTTGTTTTCGATTTTGATAGTCAACACATATCTCCGCAAATTCGCGTTGTCATCAAAAGGAATGATATAGTTATCTTCTTCACATATGGATTTTTTGTTAATTTTTCCCATTTGAGTTTGAAACAAATACTTCTGATATCACTCTAAAACACCTTTTAACAAGTTACCAAATTTTGTGACGATAATCGGCGTTTAGCTAATATCAGGGGTCATAACTTTGTGCCATAATTTTTTAATAATAGCTAAGTCATATAGGAACGACCTCTGGACATGGTATTAATCTATACTAACTAACAATAACAATGGGAGACCTACCATACATATGTTAATTTCTGATATCAAATTTTGGGACTTTTAATAGTAACGTTAACAAAATAATTCAACTAGTTTCATTTTCGGCACTAAGGAGCTGTCCCTATAGTACGTAATCACCTATAGGGGAGGAGTGGTCAGCGAAATGATTATATTTGATTATTTGGGGAGGGGGGTTCTTGGGCAATGATTATGTTATCATTTTATATCAAAATATATTAAAGAAAAAATATATATATAAATCGACAAAAACTTGATTACGTAATATATGGACAGCCCCTTAGCTGTAGAAAACCTAGCTTTGAAACAAAAGAACAGCGTGTCGAACTATGAAGTTGAAGGTGCTATCGTAACTTTTATCTCAGCTCGTTAAGAGGTGTTTTTGTTTGATATAAAAAATTGGGTAAATGCCATCTTTAAGATGATTAAATTTTGCATATAAATCTGAAAGAAAACGAACTATACGGAACTATAAAAAAAAGCAAATTTTATGCATTTTATACCCTTGCAAGGATATCAAATGTTTAAGCTAATTTGCATTAATAAATACCTTTGCAAGGAATTTCCATTTTCATATTTATTAAACTTTTGTTTCACAGAAAACAACAAGCACGTAAAGTTTGCCAATTTTTCGCGCCAATTTAACGACAAAGCAAAGCCTCTCGAACAGCTGACTTTGTTGAAGTGGCAACACTACAGAGTTGCCACCAAAAATTTTTGGAGGGCGGTTTTTTTGAAATGAAAATGTCTAGATTCGATTAGTATGGGCCATTCATAAAAATTAATTAAGAAAATAAATAGGTTTATGCACCAAAATCGGGTTTTTTACCCATAGTGCCTTGCAGGGAATTTTAATTTTGTCAAGATGCTTGCAACGCAGTGAAGGAAGCATGTCCAATCCCATAAAGTATATATTTTCTTGATTCATTATTCATCATTCTTGATTCATCACTAGCCGAGTCGATTTAGCCATGTCTGTCTGTCCGTCTGTCCGTCTGTCTGTCCGTTGCTACGCAAACTAGTCTCTCAGTTTTTGAGCTATCTGAATGAAACTTTGCAGATAGTCTTCTATCTACTGCAGTTACTATATATGTCAGAACAGTTGGAATCGGACCACTATATCCTATAACTGCCATAGGACTGATTGGAAAATGAATGAAACAAAATTATAACTTCTTTGTTTTTCATTGTATTTTTATTAATTTCGAGATATAGCGGTTATAGAATTACTGTTTTAATTCCATTGAGATCGGATAACTATATCGTAAAGCTGCCACAGAAACGATCAGTTGATTTGAATGAAAATATAATATCTTCATGCAAAATGTAAAATGTGTGAGTAAATGTTATACAAATGTTCAAACATCGACATAGTAATGTTGAAAAAATATCAGATTATGTAAAATTTTACATTTTCATATAAGTCGGCCGATCCCTTCTATGGCAGCTATATGATATTGTTGTCCGATCTGAATGAAATTAAAATCGTAATTTTAAAACTATAAAAAA
This sequence comes from Drosophila triauraria, assembly GCA_014170255.2. NCBI lineage: Eukaryota > Metazoa > Arthropoda > Insecta > Diptera > Drosophilidae > Drosophila > Drosophila triauraria. The sequence continues at coordinate 26,412,266 of CM024336.1, forward strand.
CGCCCATATCTCGAAATTTATAGAAATTCGTTGAAAAACAGAGAAGTTAAATTTTTTTTTACATTAATTTCGCCATCATTCCTATGGCAGCTATAGGATATTGTGGTTGTTCCGACATATATACTGCGTGCTAAAGAAATAAGACTATGCTGAAAATTTCAGCCCGATAGCTCAAAAACTGAGAGACTAGTTCGCGACGAAACCGACAGACGGACAGAAAGACGGACAGACAGACGGAAAGACGGACAGGCGGACATGGCTAGATCGACTCGGCCGGTGATGCTTATGAAGAATATATATACTTGGGGTCGGAGATGCATCCTTCACTGCGTTGCAAATATCATGGCAAAATTATAATACCCTCTGCAAGGGAATAACAACGAAGTTATCTATATAAACAAATGTGCAAGGCTTTTTATAAGTATAATTTTGTAATTATATCGACATAAGTTTTTGTTTGTAATCCTTCGTTCTTGGTTAAAGATGCGCGCTAAGAAAGAAATTTTTGATCGGCCTACTAGAAAGTCTAAAAAAACATGTCCACTAATTTATCAGGGCAACTTGGAAAAAAAAAATTTTTATTTACACCATAATTTGGTAATACCGCACAATTTTTTAGTTTATTTTTTAGATGCCCTGCTTAGTTAATATCAAGTTAGCGGGGCAACTCCAGAAAACTTAAATATTTCCAAAATCATTTTTACCCAGAATTTGCCGCAAAATTTTTTACGGAAACAAAAAAATTGTTTGCCCAATTTTTATGTTTGTTTTCTAAAAACATAAAGCTACCCTGCTATGTTGATATCAACTTAACAGGGCAACTGCAAAAAACCTTTACATTTCAAAAATCTTGTTTGCCCAGAACTTGCCGCTAATTATTCGCTAATTTTTTGTGAACGAACAAAATTTGTAAATCTAGTATTCATTTTTTACTTTAAAAATTGCTTCCGCTATATAAACCACTTATGTTGACGGGCTCCTCTGTTATGTTTAGAAAGGTGGAAGCGCCAAGCAAGTTCGAACGCGTGCTAGAGCGTTTGACTTGACACTAAACGCTCATTAAGCCCAATGCAACTACACGTGGCCTTGGCGTAGATGGCTGAAGTGTGACTCTCGATCGAAGAATTGGAAAAATCTGGGTCGATCCCGGGTCGAATCCCTTTCTTTTTCCTAATATCTTTTGAATGGCTGGACTTTTTTTTTGTCCGAGCTTATTTTTCAGAGCTCGGAGGGTTGGTTCACGTTTATAGTTCTAACAAGTGGGAAAGCTACAGTCGATTGTGACCGACTGTCAGATACCCGGTACCCAAAGCATTGTGGGTGAAATTGAATAGTGCATGAACATAGAAAAAAGAAAAAGTTGACAAATAAAGACGAATGTTGCTAGAAACATGTTCAGCCGCACTCAAAAGAGACAAATGTTGCTAGGAACATGTTGAGCAACACCCATAAAGAAAAATATCGCTAGGAACATGTTGAGAAACACGCACGTGCGTGCTCTCTCTCTCTCAATAGGTATTGAAACTTTATTGTTTAACAACTTCTATGTTTATCATCCGATTTTACTCAAATTTTCAGAACACGTCCGCGAATTTCTACTTACTAAGTCTATCTATTTACTTTAAGCCGAAAATCACGCATATAGCTAATATACAGTTTTATTTTATTATCGGTGCGGAAGTGGGCGTGGCCAAATTTTAAAACAAACTTTATCTGCGTACAACAGATTCTAATGTTGTCACCAAATTTGGTTGCTCTTATAGTCTCTGAGATCTGTTGTTTTACACGAACGGACAGACGGACAGACGGACATAGCTAAATCGACTTGGCTGGTGACGCTGATCAAAAATATATATACTTTATAAGGTAGGAGATGACTCCTTCTGCCAGTTACATACATTCTCGGTTGGCACTAACTTATAATACCCTTGTACCCTATGGGTACCGGGTATAAAAATGGCGGCCGGCGGCCAAAAGCAGTTTGCAGTTGCAAGCAAGCAGTTGCAAGGCAGTACATTAATATCCTAACTTATTAAATATGTTACCGCTGCTTGATACCAAAGCCTCATTAAGCCTAATGCAATTGTTCGAAACCGTGGCAAAGATGGTTTAAGTGTGATTCTCAATCGGGGGATCCGGGAAAATCTGGGTTCGACCCCGGGTCAAATCATTTTTTTTTTTCTACTACACTTTTCTTTGGTACGTACCCCCAATAATAATTATTTTCCCTTTAATCAGCCATTGTAAATAGAGAAAGCAGTTAAGATAATTAATCAGTTAGATACAGTTTTGGGGAACAGGACAAACAAATGCCAATAGATTTTCTCGGAAGGATCGAAACGGCTCAACATAAATGTGAACTTATGGACACAGATCTCCACAGCCTGCACAAAATGCATTGCAGGCATCGGAAACGATACATTTTTTTTATTTTAATGTTTTAATATATTTTGCAGCGCAGTGTGCAAGTATATGCATATAGTGGCATGGCAGCTATAGAATATGATTTTTTTGTTTTAAGGCAATCAAATGGGATATAAACATCTGACAAATGTTATAATACTTTCCTCAGGGTCTATTATCTTGACAGCGGGCGGAGCCGCTATGCGATAGCTAGAATGTATATTATATACAAAACTGCCAACTAAGAATATAAAAGGCAAAAGGACCCTAATAAAGTAAATATGTATGTATATTGTTGATTAGCAACACCAGCCAAGTCGATTGCGCAATCTCGTTCTGTCCGTTCGTATGAAACAAAAAATTTCAGAGACTAAAAAAGATAAAGCTACAAAATTTAGTTACTTGACTATTTCCTTCAAATTCAGTCTAGCATTTCCTTACACAAGGCCGAGGACTACTACCGTTTTGTGTTTATGAACAATGACATGTTTTCCGCCAATTAAAACAAGTGGGAAAGCTGCAGTCGAGTATGACCGACTGTGAGATACCCGGTACCCAAAGCATTGTGGGTGAAATTAAATAGCACATGAACATTAAAAAAGTAAAATGTTGACAAAAGAAGACAAATGTTGCTAGAAACATATTGAGCAACACTAAAATAAAATAAGGTAAATAGTGATTCGATCCAGCCCTTAGTTCTTAACGCCATTCCTATTAAGTACGTAGACAAAGCTACCAACTTGGGTTTTGTTTTCAACAGTACGCTGAGCTGGAGTGATCATGTCAACGCAACGATAGGAAAGACGTATAGTTTACTCAGATGTATCTCCTCCATTAAAAACTTTTTACCCACAAATATACGTTTGCTACTGGCTAAATCATGCCTAGTCCCAACACTTTTCTATGGGGTTGAAGTATTTGCAAACTGTGATTCAAACAGCCAGCACAAAATTAAAATTGCTTTCAACAGTATTGCAAGATTCGTATTCAATCTGCGTCGATTCGATCACGTTTCTAGATTTGCTTACAAAATATTTGAACTACACCTGGCAGACTGGATGAAAATGAGAGTGTTAGTGTACCTGCAAAAATTAATTTTAACTAAAGAGCCAAGCTATCTCTACGAAACGCTTAGATTCTCCGCTTCGCGGAGAGCAAATAATATTATCCAAATTAGGCACAGATCCCTACTCTCTGAACGACAATATTTTATAAACGCTATAAGGCTATGGAACCAACTCCCAAACTCCCTTAAAAATATTAGCAGTGCAGCGCAGTTTAAAGAAAAACTTAATTCGCACTTTAAAGATAATAGCATAGCATAAAAACAAAGCGACCCTAGTCTTAGCTTTAATATAAGTATAATTAAAATTCGATGTAGTACTTAACAAAGAACAATGATTTCAAATTAACTTTTTCTGTGTGACTATCGCATTAAATTATAAGTTTTATACTTGTAGCGTTAGGAAGAACTTTAAATAAAATAAAATTAAATTAAAATTAAATTAAAAAAGAGACAAATGTTGCTAGGAATATGATAAGCAACACCCATCAAAGACAAATGTTGCTAGGAACATGTTGAGCAACACGCACGTGCGCTCTCAAAATCTCTCTCCTCTCTCTCTCTCTCTTCAGAAGAAGTATAAACAGAAACTTTATTGTTTAATAACTTCAATGTTTACCATCCGTTTTTACTCACTTACTACTTATTAAGTCTATCTATTTACTTTAAGCCGAAAATCACGCCTATGTCTAATATAATGTTTTTTTATGACTTTCGGGGGCGGAAGTGGGCGTGGCCAAATTTTAAAACAAACAATTCCCTATTATTTGTTTTGTATCAGGTTTTATATAATAAATTGTGTTTTTTTGTATTATTTCAGCTCTAGTGAAACGCACAACTGCACCGCTAAGGATTTACCCTAAAACAAATATAAATACAATTCTTGTGTTAAAGATAAAATATCAAAACCGACATAACCAACAGTTTAAAATCTAAACTTAACAAAGTTTCGAACATTTTCTCAATTCTTATAATATTGCATCAGTCGAACTGGCTTTTCAATTTTATATCATGTTCCAGAAAAGTTTAGAAAATCGTATACTTAACCCAAAGCAGAAGCCGCCAAGAGCTGGTTCATCCTTAATCAAGTTTGGATTTACTGCTATTTTATATTTGGCGTTTATTTATCAGACCAGTGCTCAAATCGGTAAGTCTCTTATATCTTATAAATCTACGAACAATGGAATTAGATTCGAATCTTGACAAGCAGTTTTCTAAATTAAAAACTATATATAGAAATGTTTGGTGTTCTGTTCTTATTGTAGTTGTGTTAAGCACAAAGAATGTAAAACATGTGCCTCACTGAGGATCGAATCGTTCTCAATTTGTAAAATAAAACTGAGTTCAAAAAGTTTTTAAATTTTGCACATAAAAGCTATTTTTTTCATGATAATTACAATAATTGTTTTTTATTAAAGCTTAGTACGCAGATGCTCGGCGGGATCTTTATATTTGAAATGTGTGAAGAAACGGTAAGAGAGAGTGAGAGGCCAATAGTTGAGAACATGTCGTTTTAATAAATTTTTTATTCTGTTCGTCACCCCGCTATGGAAATACCAAAAGTCTTCCCTCGCGCCACCTGGTATTTTTCTGGTATTTTGTTCGTTCATCTGCGTACCGGCCCACTATGGGGCGAAAATGGCAAAACAGCGACTTAAATCAGGGGAGCCGTGAAGCAAAAAACTTGTATGAGGTATTGTTAGAAGTAATAAAGTTAGTAAAAAAACATCATAAGATGAAATTATTTAGTGAAAATTTTTTTTTTTACACTAAAAAATATTTTATTTTTTTTGTTTTTTTGCCATAACTAAATTATTTATTCTTAGATCATGTTCTAACTTTAACATTATTTTTTTATTTAATTTCATTAAAAAAAAACTTCAAAATCGGTCCACTATATCTTATAGCTACCATAGGAATGATCTAAAAATTCAAGGAAAAAAAATTATAACTTCGTTGTTTTTCAACATATTTACATCAACTCCGAGACATAGCCATTTTTTACTATTATATAATTACGGTTTTAATTTTATTAGGATCGGACAACTATATAATATAGCTGTCATAGGAATAAAAGGGCCAAGCTTCCATATTTCTAACTTTTTTCAATAAAATTGTCTAGAATCTCGAATAGTTTTTAAAATTAAAATAATGTTTTAAGTTCTAGTTAAATTCTAGTTCATTTAGCCAATAATATAACCATATGTGTGTATAACTCAACATTTTTATATACATTCATTCATCATAATTATCTTTTTCGCTGTTACACTTGTCGTTGTCGGACGTGCCTTTTATCGCTCCACCTTCACACAAAGTTTTCTCAGTGAAAATCTATCTTATTAAGCCCAAATTTTTGGCAATCGGTCTGTGAATCCGTGATCTATATCAATTGGAAACAATCGATTCGTTTTAATCAAAGCCAGTGACTTTAATCTCCAAAACTATACTCAGTTTCTAATAACTTTTGCATTACGCTTTGCTGCCCCGTCCTTCTTGTGCATTGCGTTTACCGCTTACAATTGCACCGTGTTTTTGTTGTTGCTGCTGAGCATTGCGGTTCGCCGTTTACCATCGCACCGTGTGGTTGTTGCTGCTGCTGAGCAACTACATGCTCTTTTAATTTTTCGGAGCTTAGACAAAAGCTTTTAGTCGCACTCTTCGCTTTCTGTTTTGTTCGGTTTGTCACCGCGAAATATTTACTTTAATTTCTCAACCTGTTTACCAATATCTTGAGTTTGTGCTGCCCTTACATTTATTTGATCCGAATTTTTTTTTCTGTTCAAATAAAATGAGTTCCTGCTGCTTCGCTGCTTGCACGCATGCACTATGGGCTGAGGCATTAATTAATAACTTAAGAACGAAGCAATATTTTTGGATTCTGTTTTTTGATATAAATTTTGTATAACAAAAGGAAGGTATTTTAAGAGAAATGGGCGTGGTCCCGCCTTTTTAAAAGAATTTAATTTGTTGTTTTTCTTTGTTGACTTAAAGTAGTATTCCTAAATAAGACAATGTGTAAAAATGGGCATTGTCCTATCTTTTTTGCACACAAAATTACAGTTTGGATCTCTTGCACAGTCCGGGAGATCGGACTTACACAGTTTGTTCCGTGTTTTAGCAGCCTATTTTACAAAGTAACTAACTGGAAGATCCGTGGTTTCTATAATGTGATCTGAGTGTACAAGGATTAAGTAATCCATCTTTAAAAAATGTTATATCCTTAGTATTTTTCTCATCTTTGTGTTTTGTAAGTCAAATAAATCGGTTTTTTGCCAATGTTAGGTTAGCATCTTAAAAGTTCAATTTTAGAGAAAGTGCGCAAAAGTGCACTTTTATACTTACAGAATATATTAAGAATTGAATACTTTATAACATACAAACAATTTTAGAGGTGAAATGAGCGGCATTCACTTTGTAGCTCTATTTGAAACTTAGAGTACACAAAAAAATTTATAGTTTTTTTGGGTTAGAACTTACACAATATTATAAAGACACCACAGTCTATTTCTGCAATACATGCAAACAAACACTTATTTCAACCTATTATGAGTGGGACTGCATTTAAAAAAGAGCGCATAAATTAGTTTATTTTAAGCGTTTTGGCTCTTTAAACTTGCAATATAAACAATAAATTTAACAGCGCTCGTTTCCAGCTGAGTACTGTTTTTTTTGTTATTGTTGGACATAAAGTAGTGAACGCTGTCGAGTTCCGTTGTTAAACTACTTTTAAAAAAAACTTTAAATATTAAACTTAAAGTCATACAAAATTTAGCCTGCCCTTTTGTGCCTTTTCTGAGAAAATCCTCTTTTAGTTAGCGAAGATATTTTACAAAATTTATTTCTCGTCAGCCCTGGTTCCGTAGCGCGCACTTACAATATGAATCCCTAGTATAGGCGGCTAATGAGGTGTTTGCAAATAACTTTGTTTTGGTTGGCGGCATGAGCTTTTGGTTGAGTTTTCTTATAACATTTTTATTCTTGACCCAGAAATAATTTAAGTCGCACTTCCACCAACTGAACAATAAAGCACGAAACAAGGACTTCAAACATTTTTGAGGAAAGTGCAGTCGAAAGAACTCAAATATGGATGGTTTAAATAGATTGCTGATTAGCTCAGATCCTTTCATTTTAAACTTTTTTAAGAGTAACTTGTAAGTCGTTATTATTGCTTTTATATCTCTGTATGTTTGATGAGTCACTTATCAGTTTCAACGCTTTAAAATGGGATTCCGTAGTTTGAAAGCGGTTTAGTAGGTCCTTGAAACTGGCCGCAAGAGACTGAAACTCCAGGTGAGTCTGCCTCATGAATGCTCTCATCTCCGTTTTGATGTGAATGCAGCTCGGGCATGTCCAATCTAAACCGACATGAGTGCGAACCCGATCCGCAATTCGCGCGCCAGAATGCCCCAAATCGGCGCATACAGGGTGTGCTACATTGTCGCAGAGCCAACAACAAACAGTAGTCTGCCGCAAGGTAATTTTGCGACCATGCGCACTGTGGTCTGAACGACCACTTTATTTGGCCAAAACCCATTTTTTAAAAGTTGTTAAAATACCTTTTTTTTAACCAGGATGTATTTAAAAAACATTAAACTTTAATGTTACGTACAAGAATTTTTAACAGAGCGCGTCACTGTTAAGTTATCCGCTGTTAAATCAGCGGTTACCTCAGCTGGAAACGAGCGCTGTTAAATTTATTGTTTATATTGCAAGTTTAAAGAGCCAACTGGATTTAGTATTTATTAAAAAAAAAAAAAAAATAGATAATATAAAGCAATTCGGTTTTTATTTTTATAAACATATTAAGTAAGGTCCAATTTTATAGTTATAATAATTTTACTTTGAATTTAACAAAGCGTTAAAAAAAAAAAACAATTTTAAAACGCCTTAGACTGTATTATTTCTATAGTTTTGCAAAAATGTATTCCAAAGCCTCTACTTTAAAAGCATGTTGTGGGAGAACTAATCAACGCATATTCGTTTTCTTTCAGATTTATATGCAGAATTTAATTATCTTTAAAGTGGCAGTTACACAATTTTGAATATCTTAGAAAAAAAAATTTCATTTTGTCGCGGTATTTGTTCTAGACGCCCCATAGTGCGGCCTTTAAAACAGGGCTGTCGAAAAGTGTTTCCCGACTATTGACCTCTCGCTCTCTCTCACTGCTTAAAAACGCTGTTCGAGCATCTGCGTACTAAGCTTAACATTGTATTAAAGTTAAATATAAATTTAGTATAAATTCTATAAGAAAACCTCTTACATGTTTAAGTAAGTAGGAAAGTTATAGTCGAGTGTGACCGACTGTAAGATAACCGGTACCAAAGGCATTGTTGGAAAAATTAAAAGCACATGGACGTGCCTTTGTCTATTTTTGTTCCAGTTTATGCAAAATGGTGAGACGGAAAAATTAAAAACGTTTCAAATGATAACAAATGTTACTAGGAACATGTTGAGTAACACCCATTGGTATTGCCAACTCAAATGTAGATTTTGCAGAAGAAGAAGCATGCACAGCATTTATACCCTTGCAGGGTATTATAATTTTGTCAGGAAGTTTTCAACGCAGTGAAGGATGCATCTCCGATCCCATAAAGTATATATATTTTCTGATCAGCATCACCAGCCGAGTCGATTTTGCCATGTCCGACTGTCCGTCTGTCCCTTTCTATAGTTATACGCAAACTAGTCTCTAAGCTTTTCAGCTATCCGAATGAAACTTTGTCTTTTTTCTATTGCAGCCAGTATATATGTTGGAACGGCCGGAACCGGACCACTTATATATATATACCTTATAGCTGACTTAGGAACGCTCGGAAAATTAATGGAAAACAAATTATAACTTCCCTGTTTTTGAACGCATTTATAAATTTCGAGATATTGCTGTTTTTACGGCTTAAGAATTAAGTTCGGACGACTATATCATATAGCTGCCATACACAAGATCGGTTGATTTATACGAAAATGTAAAATTCTACATGCCAAATGTAAAAAGTTTAAGTGAAAGTTATAGAAATTTACAAACTTCTATATTCTATTTTTTTTTTAAGTTTACCAAAATGGATCCATTTTCAATGATTCAATTGCAGACTGCAAGGGTATCCAAACTTTATTTTTTTTTTGTTTTTGTACTTTTATTGGCCTTCGAAGTGACAGTTTGGGCCGCGTTGTTCCTTGTTACTTGAAATGTTATTTCCAGTTTCTCATTTCTTAGCACAATAGCAAAAGATTGAACATGTTGTTGTTTACAGTAACATATTATCTATTATTATTATTAGCACTATAACTCTATATATGTCTGCACGGCAAATGGAACGGTTCTAGCTAAAAATTTGTTTAATATAAACTAAATTTGTTGCCGACAATTTATTGGCAAAAAATTACAGCCATCTGCTTAGTCATTGAATTTATATTGAGTCTTAAAGTCTGTAGTTGCGATGCAATTACGTAATTTTTCGCTTTTTTTTTTTTTTGTCTCTTTTGAAAAATATCTGTTTTTATTATTTATTATGCTAGTTTATCACTATTGAAGCTCAATTTGATCATAATAAGTTAAAGGTATAGAAAATTTCACCACCAATATGACGAAAAATTGAGTGTTCGCGAGATTGCCTTTCAATTATTTAAAATTACTTTGTTAAATTTAGAAAATGAGGTCTTAAATTGAAGCTATATTAACCCTTTATAAAACAAAATATTTTTTTGTTTGACTATACCATTCAAATTCGCTATGCCTAGAATTCTTCACATGCAGCCGAGGACCACTTCCGTGTGTTTTGTGACAATAAAAAAATGCTGAGATCCACCGAGTCTAATTTTTGCACCAAGTGTAAAGCTAAAGTATTTACGTAAACATAAAAAAGCAGAGAAAAAAAATTTTTAAGGGTAGTTTTTTAGCCAGAAAGCGTACGAAGGTGTGTTCGTAATGCTAGAAAATGCCCTTGTTCTGAAGCGCTAACGTGACTTTTAAAGAGGATTTGTGTAGTTTTCTATCGATTCCACATTGCAAAGAAAATATCTCTAATAGTGTTCTCACACAAAGGCGCATTGCATCAACTCTCGAAAACGCATCAACGAATTTTTTACAGTTAGAGATAGCACTGTACGCATACTGGTTTCGCATCAGCTCGGCTATAACGACAGGCTATAACGAGGGTTGCGGGCGATAAGGTAGATAAGCTTGGGCATGATACAATTTATATAAAGGTAGTCTCATCAGCTTTGACTAAGACGATACATTAACAGCCCTTTCGATCCGCTTTAAGAGGGACATGCTAGAAAGGGAAAGCACTCCACGTTTAAATTTGTTTTCTCTGACAGGCGAGAAATTATTTTCGGTCATAAATAAAATTAGCTGCTTAAAGAAAAGGTTTAAATTTTAAATTTTTGCAATGATTTTCAACTAATATTTAACTAGATATTTACAAATTAAACATGTTTTAATATTATAGCTATTATACAATTATAGAAGGTAGTCTCGCCGGAAAATGTGTATTAACCCTTATATGGTGTTTGGCGTTAAAACTGACCTATTATAATAATAAGTTGGAGCTTTTTCTTAATAATTTAATTTTTAATTTGCGAGCTCGATTCGGCGTAGCTTAATTTTGGAATTGCTGGTCCCGGCTCTGCTTTTCTTTCCGGAACAGCATCATTGTTTAGTCGCCTTCTCTTGAAAGTCGTCCCCTTATTAGTTGTCGACTTCCACTATAAAGCACTAAAATGCGTGACGCAAATTCTCGAGTTCTCACTAAGGCTGCACTCCAAAATTTACTCCCACATCGTTCTCCTTACCAAACATTTCGGTGCATTGATAAAATATGCGCCTTGGACGTGTTTGCGACAGAAATTGTAAAATAACATTTTTTTTTTGTTTCATATAAAGGTTACCCAGCCAACCATCGGAGTCCGCAGGGTGCTCCTTTAGGACTCCCTGTGAGGAGCTCAAACCCTCCTAGGGAGGCTCCGAAAGGTGTCCCAAGGGAGCCTTTTCAATTTATATGAAAACAGTGCTCCTTTAGGAGTCCTAGAAGGAGTGTTTTCGGAGTCCCAAAATGTTCCTGTAGATAAACCGCAAGGACTCCGTGCGGACTCCTCTATTAGCTTATAGATTTTTAAAAAAAGAGTCCTTAAATCGTCCAAAGATAACCTAACCGACACTGCTATGTAAGTTAATATGTTACTGTTAAATGGATGTAAATGTTATAAATGTTTTATAAAGCAACTTACATTTCTGAAACACAATTGTTCCGACTGGGACTCGAACACGTGACCTTTAGATTTAAAGTCCAGCACAGTAAGCATGTCGCCATTCAGGTAAATCAGAGAATGCGGATGAAAACAAATGCATACTATACCAAATTATGCTCCCTAAACGCTCCTACGAGGAGCTCTTTTGGAGTCCCTTTTCACTCCAACTTCGGAAATTTCACCTTTTTGGAGTCTACTTTCGCTCCTACTTCAGAGCGCTCCGAAAACGCACCTTTAAGGTGCTATTTCGGAGTCCCTCTTCGCTCCTACTTCGGAGCGCTCCGAAAACGCTCCCTTAAGGAGCTATTTCGGAGTCCACTTTCGCTCCGATTTCAGAGCGCTCCGAAAACGCTCACTTAAGGAGCTATTTCGGGGAGTCCCTTTTCCCTCCTACTTCGGAGCGCTCCGAAAATGGTTGGCTGGGTAATAACAGATAACATAATTTGTACACACACAGCCTTTCTTGTTAACGAGCAAACACGATGTGTTCAAAAGGGCCCTACACCCGAACGCTGAACCCAACAAGACTACCTCCTATAACACTGGTCGACAAAAAAAATGCCGACCAAAAAATGCCATTGATTCTGATAGATATGCACCGGTACATTTTTAGTCCGAAACTGAAAAATTTTCATTACCCACCAATTTTGAGAAAATCGCGGTCAAAGTATCATGCACTGCTTGAATCGGCACTTTTCAAGACTTAACAACTCCCAAACCTTACGTTGCATAGATCGGGTATTCAACTTAAAAAGAGCTTTGGCCTTTCTATTTCAATATTAAACAAGAATATGTAATGGGAGACCTCTCGTTCTTTAGTTATAATGCATTTTACAAACCTAAATTTGTCACAAATTTAAGCTATTTATCATGGGAGCGACTAAGGGCCAATTTTTCAATATCAGGTTAACTTTTGTCATTGAGGTGAATTGTTTTTCGGAGTTAAGTAGGCCACCCAAATCATATTTTTACTTATCTGACTGGAAAATCCTGACTAGTGAAATAGCTCTAGTTTAAAATCTGTCAGTCAGATAAGCACAAATATGATTTTGGGCGACTAAATTACTCAAAATAACAATTTATCTTAATGACAAAAGATAACCTGACATTCAAAAATCAAAATGATCGGAAAAACAAAGGATATTGCGGGGTATAAAATATTTGCTTTTAATATTTAAAAAAAAGTTAATAGTAACATTAATAAAAAAAAAATTGACTAGATTCTAATTCGGCACGCTGTCTTTAGTTTCTAGACTAGATTTGGGCATATCCGCCAAATGGTCAACAAAGGCCGAAACCTAAAAAAACATAAACATTGTATTTCTTTATGCATATCTATAAAAAAACTTCAAAGTCCTAGTCAAATTTTTATAATTTAATGGTGACATAGTGGTCACTTTTAGATCCTTTTAAAGGTATTTTTATATTTAATTATTGAAACCTATTAAAAAGAGAAAATGAGATTATGAAGTTTTTCATGGGAAAACGTTACTTAAAAAACGTTCGCAACCGCAATAATAAAAAAAATTTTTGACATTTTCTTGTGAATAGACTTGATAGAAAGCTTCATGGATCTTCTTTAAAAGTTAAATTGATCGCTTTAGAATATTCCGTCCCAATTCGCAGATTTTTGCATTTTACTAGATTAGGCCTAAAAACTTCTATTTTGCTTAGGTTTGCGACCGCCTATTATTTGCACTTATTATGAAAACGAAAACTCGATAAACCCCATCATTTAAACCAAGCTAAGAACTAACAAAATGTTATCAAAGGCAAAAAAAGTTTCAGAGGTTGTTTGTATTTTATTTTTTATGCATAAAACGCATACGAACTTACGTTCGCGACCCGTGGAAATGCCAATATATAACAGCTTGGTGCCGAAAACGAAAATAGGTGTAGAACGAGTCCGTTTGGGTTTATATACAACCTGCAATTATAAGAAGACCATTGGAAAAGTGAAGAAAGCTATATAACTGACAGACTAATGTATTTAACCCTCTGAGTTTCAGAGTTTGCATAAAACAGCTAAAGTGAAGGCAGGGAAGTCTGCTCAGCTACATGCCAATGCAGCAGAACATTTCCCCTTCTCGGGCCAGAGCTAAGGTATTCTTAAGTTAGTAGCTACATAATTATGGGAAAATGTTGGCACCAAAAGAAATTCCACAAAATCATTTCCCATGGAGAAAAGCAGAAAAGGGAAGTACCACACAAACCTGAATGATATGGTGTCATGGTACAATATTGGTCAAATATGAAGACGTACACGCAAGAAAAACTATATTAAAACTCTATAGCCCGGAGCAATTTTTGTTTTATCCAAAGATTACCTATTATGAGGCAAACTTCAGATTTAAACAAGTAGGAAAGCTACAGTCGAGTGTGATCGACTGAGATACTCGGTACCCAAAGTATTGTGGGTGAAATTAAATAGCACATTAACATGAAAATAAGAAAATATTGACAATTGAGTACAAATGTTGCTAGAAACATGTATAGAAACAAAATAAATATAAATCTAAAATAAAAATTTAAAAAAAATTTCTTGTATTTTGCCGCATAATTTTTGCGGAATTCGAACTCAGACCTTTTTTGCATAAAAGACATTTGCCGAGCGCTTAGACTGCTAGGCTATGTATGGGAGCTAATTTAATCGGCGATTTATTTTAAGAAGTATCGAAGTAGTATTTTAATTTGCCTTTAAATGTAAAGCACAATAGTGTAGGTACCGGGTATCCCACAGTCGAGCACACTCGGCTGTAGCTTTCTTACTTGTTTTTGATATCCTTCTTATGACTGGTTCTGCAGGGGACTTACATCAAGTCCGCACTCGACACTTCCATACATTGAAATCTTTTTATTTTTTTGAAAGTTTAATTATCACGCCATACAAGAGTAGCTCTTGTTTTCGTGTTTAATAAATAGTAACTATAGATTCCGGAAACTGTGGTTGATAAAGAGCGACACTTTTGGGGCATTTTATGTGTGGTCGATTATATGGTGTTAAAGTAATCGTCCATGTCTGTCTCGGTTGAGTATCCATAGGTCCGCAGGCTATCTTCAGCGCAGACCTCGTCGGCCTAACGCGGGGGCAAGGTGTCTAGGCAAACGTTTGGTATGCGCTAGCAGGCAGTCTCTGTATCGGTTTGCAAATGATGAAATTTTTTCTGTTACACTAAAAAAAAAAGAAACTAAAAAACTAAAATCAACCTAAAACGAGAAAGAAAGCTAAGTTCGGTAAACCGAAGTTTGTATACCCTTGCAGTCAGCTATTGGATCATTGAAAATCGATCCATTTTGGTAATGTAAAAAAAAATTTCTAATTATGTAAATTTTTGTAAATTTTACATTTTACATGTAGAATTTTACATTTTCATATAAATTGACCGATCCCTTCTATGGCAGCTATATGATATAGTTGTCCGGTCTTATTGAAATTAAAACCGAAATTCTAGAACTATAAAAAAACGACTTTATCTCGAAATTAATAGAAATTCGTTGAAAAACAGAGAAGTTAAAATTTTTTTTTACATTAATTTCGCTATCATTCCTATGGCAGCTATAGGATATAGTAGTCCGATTTCGGCCGTTCCGACATATATACTGCCGGCTAAAGAAATAAGACTATGCTGAAAGTTTCAGCCCAATAGCTCAAAAACTGAGAGACTAGTTCGCGTAGAAACCGACAGACGGACAGACAGACAGACGGACAGACAGACAGACGGACAGACAGACAGACAGACAGACAGACAGACAGACAGACAGACGAAATAGTAACAAACTATTTTAATGATTTACACGTATTTTGTTTTTGCTTTTCTACCCAAGTGTGTACACCCCAAAAGTATATGTTATATGTTAACCTACTGTGAAAAATAGTAAATTATACTATTTTACTTTTTTCTCACGTATTTTGTTGTTTTCAAAGATTACTATTAATATAGTACTAGTCCTAACATACATATGTATGTAATATTACTATTGTAAATTGTAATAAAACCATTTGTTGTTGTTAAAAATTCTATTAAAAAGGTTGTTTGTTTTGTTTAAATACTTTTTTTATAATAAGAACTTAGCCATTCTTGTCGACAACGTTTCTTTTGCAAAAAAGAAAAAAAAAATATATAAGAGAGTGTGATCCGGTACCCCTAATTTAGGGTTTCTTAAGCGTACGCTCAATGCCCTAAGCCAACCGCGAGCTGTACAACAGAATGGTTAAATCTGTAGTTTGAGAGCACTTGATCAAACTGCCCAGTTATGTATTAGACTACTAGACCTTAGTGTTTGGTTTGCCTCCGTGGTTCAGTTGGTTTGGCGGCCGGTGTATGAGTTCTGAGACCCCGGTTCGATTCTAGGTCGTATAGTTGGTTCATAAATGTTAGCATCCATTTAAAATGATTTCTTTACTGCCTAATATTATTAAATAACAAATAACAAATTGTCACCCTATAAATACAGATTATAAAAAATTATCTTTCACAAGGAATTGTGTTTAACTGTAACAAAAACTTAAAGAAATAATGTTTAGAATTTAGAAATTTAATCTTAATTGGGGGAATGTTAAGTCTATACATCAGTGATGTCCACACAAATACAATGATATGTAAGATTTGTGTGTATTTGTGTGCGTTCTTTGACAGTAAAGAATGCATTCTCAATACGTGCAGTCTTCCTTTCAGATTAATATGGGGTGAAACTAGGAAACCACTGTTCTTTTTTTTGTATGCTGCAACAGTTCTTTCGCAACATATAAATAACATATATTACACTTCGGCAATCTTCCGGTTTCGCTTCCAACTTTAGTTTCTAAAATATGCGTTATATAACCCATCTGCAGCACACATCAATAACGGTTCTGTAGCAATGTATCTTTCATGCAAAATACCGCTTCAAAATAACCCATTGATAACAGTTATATAACTGTTATGAAGAAAGGCTTAAGAAACCCATCTGTAGCATACATAAGAAACCGTTCGGTGATAATGTATTAATAACCATTAAAACAACAATTAAAATTTATTTAAAATCGTGTATTTTCTTGCTTTTGATTTTTGATATGTGATTAATGAAGAAAGCCTGCAATTATATTGAAAATAATAATTCTTTTGTTGGTTAATTAGAAGCGAAGAAATGAGTTATAAAATAAATAATATGTGCAACTTTCGCTTCTCTAAGAATGCATAAATATACGTTTTTTTGGAAGTAAATTACCCGAGCGCTTCCCGAACAGTCGGCTTTTTTTCTATAGCTTCGGGTCCGTGCAATCGTCGCTTCTCTTAAAACGCATAAATATGCGTTCTATCCGAAACCAGCATTTGTTATTGTTTTTTATTCTCTTTCTCTTTCATATAAGTGCAAACGTCGCTTCTCTTAGAACGTATAAAGATGCATTATTTCGGAAACCAGCATTTGAAACGTAAATAAGAGAATAAAAAGAAAAAAAATCACAAACAAAAAAAAGAAAAGAGAATGAAAAAACACGCGGTTGGCTTTTGCGTTTCTTTTGTTACTTGCTTTAGTTGCATTAAGAAGTTTGCTTGACGCAGTTGTGAAATTCATTTTAATAAGTAAGCAAGGTAAGAAAACATATATATATTGTTAAATAAGATAATTAATTTCAATTTCAGATATATTAAGAACATAAGGTATGCGATTGCCATAATGTAAAAGGGGATAAACCTCCTGAATGAAACACTTTGGGGTCTCTAGTAAGCGTTATTATTGGTGTCAGCTCGTTATTTTTTATTTTCACAGCTTTTCTTATTGAGCGTCAGCGACCGAATGCCTTGTGTTACCGTTTTTTCCTTTGTTCTATCCTTTCTAGTCTGTGTATACATGTTTATCTTATTACTAAGTCTGTGTGTTAGAATGTGATGACAATAGTGCTTATAACTAAGTCTATATCTAAGTATATGTGTTAGATAGGGATGACAATAGTACTTATATCTAACAGTGAATTAATCTTTAGTGTACTTGTACAGTGGGCTTCATTAATATCCTACGACAACTCGGCCGTCCTGACTCGATGATCCCCTGATCACGGTTGATTTTGACATTGATTTTAAATATCAGTTTTTAAGTTTAATAAAAAAAAATCGATATGAGTATAGTTTTACTACTTCTTTACAATAATGCTGCTCTCTCGTTCGTATGCATATGTACTATTTACTTATTTTTTTATATATTTTCTTTCCTATCCAGTGCTTGATATTTTTAATGCTCCAGACACCTTGATATGGGTTACGAGATACCTGAAATCCTTCTACGTCTTTTAACACGAATCTATCATTTCTTAATACTTTTGAAATCACGTAAGGACCTTTGTTCTTCGGAATTAACTTTCTAGAAACTCCTGCCGTGCTATCGAAATTCTTAACCATTACGTAGTCTCCTTTTTTGTATTTTGAAGGCTTTCTCGCTGTCTTATCATATTGCACTTTGTTGTATGCTTGTGCTTTTTCTTGATTTTGCTCTGCTTCGTTTCTAATTTTCTTTAAATCCCTGTCTTCTGGTGTATTGTCCAATTCTTCTAGCTTTTCTTTTAGCTCATCTACAATTTGTCCTTTTTGTTCTATGCCAAAAAGCACCTTACTAGGAATTTGTTTAATACTGCGGTTTTGTGTGTTATTAAGCACGTGTTCTACTTTGTCTATCACTGTGTCCCAATATATACCTTTCTCTGGTTCTATCAGTTTAGCTATCATTGGCCCATGACTTCTGTTAACTCTTTCAACTTGGCCGTTCGCCTGCGGGGATCCCGTTGCAATCTTCATATGCTTAATGCTAAGCTGTGACAAAAAATCATCGAATTCTTTTGAAGTGAAACAGCTTCCCCTGTCTGAAATTATACATTTAGGCTTGCTATATGCTCTGAAGTAGTCCCTCAATGCGGTAATGACTTCCATTGTGTTAATAGTTTTTGTGGCATATTAACGTACAAACTTTGTGAATCTACTAAGAGCGGCAACATGTTGCATCCGCTTTCCCTCTCTATGTATCAGCCCATAGTCATAATTTTGGAGCTCTAGCGCCCACCTAGCTATTCGCGGATTAAGCTCAATTCTATTGAGCGTTAATGTAAGAGAATTACAATCAGTAATAATCTCAAATCGTTTTCCATATAAATATATTCGAAACCTACGCAATGCGTGAATAATGGC
The DNA here is from genome assembly GCA_014170255.2 of Drosophila triauraria. Lineage (NCBI taxonomy): Eukaryota > Metazoa > Arthropoda > Insecta > Diptera > Drosophilidae > Drosophila > Drosophila triauraria. The sequence continues at coordinate 26,431,137 of CM024336.1, forward strand.
CATTGTTTCAAGCTCGAAGCTGTGATATTTTGACTCTGCAGCGGTTGTGCGTTTGGAATAATAAAAGATGGGGTGTAATTTTCCATCTTCCTTCTTTTGACATAGCACAGCTCCAAAACCTAACCATCACAGTGCAGCTCCACCTCGTCTTTATAGTTGTAAATTGTTTAAACCGGTGCTTGAACTAGCTTCTCTTTAAGAATTAGAAAACAGTTCATTTCCCTCTCTCCAAACTTAAATTTTTCGTCTTTTCTCAAAAGATCATATAATGGTTTGGCCAACGTTGAAAAATCTTTTATAAATCTACGGAAGTAAGAACATAAGCCAAGAAAACTTTGGACAGATTGTGTTTTCTCTGGGGTTGGAAAATTCTGTATCGCTTCTATACCTTTGTCGTCAGCCCTGATGCCTTCCCCGTTTATAATGAATCCTAAGTATTTTATGTTAGTCTGAAGGAACTCGCATTTATCCATACGTAATTCTAATTTGTTTTGAACTAATCTGATAAACACTTCTTTTAGAATTTTCAAGTGTTCGTCTGTATCCCTGCTGGCGATCATTATGTCGTCCATGTACACAATTACTTTGTTGTCTCTAATAAGATCCTCAAAAATATTGTTTACAAACCTCTGAAATACCGCCGATGCAGTTTTCAGGCCCATTGGCATCCTGAGAAATTCGAATTGCCCTAACGGTGTAACAAAGGAAGTGTATTTAACCGATTTCTTAGCAACAAAAACATGAAAATATCCATTCTTTAAATCAAGTTTTGTAAAGACTTTCTTATTTACTAGTTTGTCCAGTAGGTCATCGATGAGCGGTATGGGATAATTGTCTTTAATTAGCACCTTGTTAAGTTTTCTAAAGTCTATGCATAGTCTTATGTCTCCGGTTTTTTTCTTGACTAAGACTATAGGTGAAGCGTATTCGGATTCATTCGGTTGTATTATTCCGTTTTTTAAATACTCATCTAGCAATTGTTGCAATTTTTCTTTCTCTGAATAAGCGAGACGCCTTGGGGCACAGCTAAACGGCTTTGATGTATCTAAATTTAATTTTTTTTCACATTTAATGAGAGGGTCCTTAGGCCTTTCTAAACCCATATAATTGCATTCGATAAGCTCTTTTACCCGACTGTTTAAGTCTGGATTGTTATTTGAACCGCATATGTAATTCGTTTTTTCAGTTTCCAAGTAATTTATACTAAGCATTTCTCTAACAGTTTCTTCATAGTTACTAAGCATTTTGTTAACCGTTGGACTGACATCCTTACTAACTTCGGGACTAAACGCTTGAATAACTGTAGACATATCCGTTGCATTACCATTTTGACTAACTGTTTGATTAGTTCTGGGACTCACTGTTCCTGAATCACTAACTGTCGGGCAAACTGTTGCACTAGTTTCCCTATCTTCAAGACTGACTATTTCACTATCCCTAAAACTAACTGTCTCACTATCTTTAAGACTAACTGTCTCACTAACTGTTTCATTTGCTGCCTCCCTAACTATTTCACTAACTGTTTCACTAATTGTCTCACTAAATGTATTACTAACTGTTTCACTAACTGTCTCACTAACTGTTGCACTAACTATATCACTAACTGTCTCATTAACTGTATCACTAACTGTTGCACCAACTGTGTCCCTAGCTGTTTCACTAGCTGTATCACTAACTATCGGACTGACTGTTTCCCCAACTTCTTCCTTAGGGATTTCGAAAGTATCTTCGGGTGTAGTGTTGATATTTAAACCGTGTTTTACTTTGCATGCATTAACATTCGCAGCAATTTTTAGATTTTTTTATTTAGACTCATTTGGGACTATGTACAGATGAAAATAACACTTTATTCTCTCTTTTATAATATAACATAATATTTTTCCATATATTTTCAGTTGGCTTTTGTTTAGCCCGAAGTAGTTTTCCGAAACGGATTCCAAACTAACTTTAGTAGTAGACAAATTGCTTAGCTTAGCAAATGAAATTGGACTCCCAGTGTCTATGAGGCATGCTGTAATTAATGGGGTCTCAGAGTTGTTGTGAAAAAATATCTTAAAATATCTTACATAGTTGTTTGTATTTGTGCTCTTGCGTTCAGGGCACTGTGCAACGAAGTGTCCGAATGTCCCACAAGCATAGCAGGAACCTGGCTCCCTTTTCGGCTTAAGGCATTCCTTGGCGAAGTGCCCCTTGGAATTGCAATTGGCGCACCGCAAATTCTTGTTGGCTGCAACTCCTCCGGAAAAGTCCTTCGAAGAATTGCCCTCAAGCCTTCAACATCTGCTCCGGTTCAGAGAAGCACTGTATCCGAGCCTGGTCACGCAATTCTGCAGCTGGAATTCCCTCGATGATGTTTTCGAGGAGCTCCTCCACATCAATGTTGATGTCGTTCGCTAGCATGATCTTGTCCTCGAAATATGCAGCAAACTTTTCTTCTGGATGCCATTGACGTTTTTGGAATCCGCTCCTTAATTCCCCTTTGGACATTTTTGTTCCGAATGCCAATATCAATTGCTCGCAAAGGCGACTGGCTGGCTCCAAAATGCGTGTTGCGTTTGCGTGCAGCCAGCGTTGAGCATTGCCTTTGAGTTTGGCAATAAGGAGCATGGGCATGCACCCGGCGTCCAAGTTGTAGACTTGCGCAATGTTGTGAAGCTGTGTGACCCAGTTACGAGCACATAGGCTGCCGTCGTACTCCATGTTCACCTTTTTTGCCAAAGCGAGCGATGCTGCTGGAGATTCCAAAAGTTTGTTTACGTTTGCGTTGTGGAGTTGATTATCACTGTTGTCGGTCTCTTTGCCAACACTGGACTTGCCAATACCAACGTCATCGTTGGTGATAGTAACATTGGTGTTGTTAACTTTAACAGCGTCGGTGTTAGCGGTCCGAATTCGATGCAATACAGCCATGCTTGCGTCTATCTCATCGCGTAGTTTTTGCAAAGTGTCTTTTTCGGCATCTACAAGGGAGAGCTGCTCAATGCCGAAATTGTCAACGGGCTGTGACGTCATTGGTGCCATTTTGAACAGAATCTCTCCTTGCTGTTGTTGTAGGCTTAGCGATGCGGCTCCATCCGTCTCCCTTAGTGGCTCTGCTGCAGATACGCTGGCCTGTGGCGGCTCACCATGGTGACTCGTTGTTTTCGCTGGGGGGTCGCCACGATCCTCCGGAGCCATGTCCTGCAGACGCGCTATCAACTCCGCTTTGGTTCCCGAAGTTTGGCGTCCAAGCGCTCCCAGCCAGTTTTTCAGCTGAATCACGGTAAACTGGTTCAATTCAACGTCAGGCATAGTGAGTAGTGACCACTTCTGATGTTGTAAAAGGGGATAAACCTCCTGAATGAAACACTTTGGGGTCTCTAGTAAGCGTAATTATTGGTGTCAGCTCGTTATTTTTTATTTTCACAGCTTTTCTTATTGAGCGTCAGCGACCGAATGCCTTGTGTTACCGTTTTTTCCTTTGTTCTATCCTTTCTAGTCTGTGTATACATGTTTATCTTATTACTAAGTCTGTGTGTTAGAATGGGATGACAATAGTGCTTATAACTAAGTCTATATCTAAGTCTATGTTAGATAGGGATGACAATAGTACTTATATCTAACAGTGAATTAATCTTTAGTGTACTTGTACAGTGGGCTTCATTTATATCCTACGACAATAATAAAATAAATAATATATTACTTTTATTTCAGAACTGGTATGTATACATAAATATACAAAATATAATATTTATCATTTCAGATTTCGGCTATTTATAGGTCATAATATAATAATTATACCCGGTACCCATAGGGTACAAGGGTATTATAAGTTAGTGCTAACCGAGAATGTATGTAACAGGCAGAAGGGGGCGTCTCCGACCCCATAAAGTATATATATTCTTGATCAGCATCACCAGCCGAGTTGATTTAGCCATGTCCGTCTGTCCGTCTGTCCGTCTGTCCGTCTGTCCGTCTGTCCGTCTGTCCGTCTGTCCGTGTGAAACAACAGATCTCAGAGACTATAAGAGCTAGAGTTACCAAATTTGGTGACAACATTGGAATCTGTTGCACGCAGATCAAGTTTGTTTTAAAATTTGGCCACGCCCACTTCCGCCCCGAATTTCGTAAAACTTTATATATGCAAAGTCGTAATTTTGGCATAAAGTAAATAGATAAAATAAATAAGTAGGCATTTGCGGACGTTTTCTGAAAATTTGAGTAAAATCGGATGATAAACATGGAAGTTATTGAACAATAGTTTCTTTTCCTCTTGAGCCACAACGGCAGTAGCGAAAAAAAGTGTTGCGTGCTTTCGGGCGCAGTATTAATTCGTAATGAATTTATCTCTTTTAAACTTTGCTCCACATGTTTTTGGCAACATTTGTCTTTATTTGTCAACATTTTGTTTTTTCCATGTCTGTGTGCTATTTAATTTCACGTACTTTGGGTACCGGGTATCTCACAGTCGGTCACACTCGACTGTAGCTTTCTCACTTGTTTTTTTTTTATTTCAGATAATATTTGCGTTTTATGGTGAGTGTATATAATTTTAGTTTCCCATTTATTATTTTTATAACGTTATTTAATTATTGCATCAAAAACAATATTATTATTTTCAATATAATTGCAGGCTTTCTTCATTAATCACATAAAAAAATGTATTGTGCGATTTTATTAACCTATATATATTATATACACATGTCAAAAGCAAGAAAATACACGTTTTTAAATAAATTTTTATTGTTGTTTTAATGGTTATTAATAAATTATCACCGAACGGTTCCTTGTGTATGCTACATATGGGTTCTTTAAGCCTTTCTTCATAACAGTTATATAACTGTTATCAATTGGTTACTTTGAAGCGGTATTTTGTATGGTCAATATACTATTATTTTGGAATTCTACTATTATACAGTAAAACAATTATTTTTCTTGTGCAACCTACTAGTTTATGGTTATCTTACTATTTGGGGTAAGTTAACTATTTTTCTTAGGTTGGCGCGGTTTTAACAATAAAATAGTTGATTTTACATTGTTTTATTTTGTGTGTACAATTGGTATTCCTGTGTATTGAAATAGCGTGTGATTGAGTTCGTAGTGGTGCCACTTAACACCCAGCCTCCTTCTCAGAGCCTTTGTTATCAAAAAGAAGGAGCCAGTCCATTTTTTCGAGCTTTGTCCTTGCTGATCCGCAGACTCGGTCAATCTGCCCCTTCCAGCAAAGTCGGCGGTCTAGCGTAACGCCAAGATACCTTATCCTTTAGTGTCTTCCCATCCAAGTAAAGGGCACGTGAGCGGCCAGGCCGAAGTGCGAGAGTGGCGTGCTGTGTCTTTTCAATGTTAAGCGCTATGTTTCATCGAGATCCCCAACATTCGAATTTGTCCAAGAATGTCTGGACACAACTGGAAGCCGATATGGGGGTGCTACCAGCAGCGTAGGTGGCTAGAAGAGTACCACGAGCAATGGGGCTTGGAAGATCCGATGTGTAAAGTGTGTACAGTACCGGGCCAAGAACACTGCCTGAGGTATACCAGCGTGAATTGGGCGTAGTTCCGAACGATGTCCACGGATCTCAACGACAAACTTTCTGTTATCCAGAAATGATACAATAAGCTTCCCAAGTCCCTCAGGTAAAAGCGGCATTAATTTGTAAAAGAGACCTTCATGCCAAACCCTGTCAAAAGCCGGCCATCTAGAAATACAGTTGAAAAGTATTTACGATCTTCAAAAGCACTCAGAATATGGTTAACAACTCTGTGAACTTGCTCAATGGCGCTATGCCGACTTCGAAAGCGAAATTGGTGGGCCGGCAGAGCGTCCATGAAGGCGTCAATATTCAGCAACCGAGTAAGCACGATCCGCTCCAATATCTTGGAGAAAGTGGACAGGAGTCTTATCGGCCTGTAAGAATCTGGTGAGCACGGGTCTTTCCCTGTTCTATTTACCATTGTGACAAGTGCACGTTTCCAGGGGGATGGAAAATGGTCAAGGTTAAGGGAAGCATTAAAGAGAAGGCAGAGCTGTGCAATAACTGAGCTAGGAAGTGCCTTTACTACTTTACCATCAATTGCATCCATGCCAGGAGCTTTAGTGGAAACCAGTCGCTTAATATGATCACGTACCTCATCTTGATCCACAGGCCGCACAGCAACAGGAGAACCAAAGGAGAGCCCAAACCTTGTTGTCTGGTTCTCTTGGCTTGTTGCAAATTCAAACCGAGTAAAGCGTCTCTTCAGATCGCCTGCAAATACTTCGGCAATAGCGGAATCGCTGTGAGCCCAAGTACCATCGCTTCGTTTAAGAGAAAACCTGGGAAGTGGCAGCCTTTTTAGGTTTCGGGTGCATTTCCATAAAGCAAACCCATCATCATGGTTAGGATCGATGGCATTGAGATGATTTACGAAAAATTCCGACTTAGCCAACCGGGGAACTTTCCTAAGTTCAGAGACAGATGCCTTCCACCTAGCTAAATCGATAGTATGCCTTGTCCTCATCCAGGTACGACGAAGTGCATGACCCTTCTTGTCCGGGACCTAGCAACATTTGCCTTCATTTGTCAACATTCCATGTTCATGTGCTATTTAATTTCACATACAATGCTTTGGGTACCGGGTATCTCACAGTTGGTCACACTCGACTGTAGCTTTCCCACTTGTTTTCTTTTAAATTACTCGCCGCATTACGCAGACCTTCGAAAGTTTCAAGCTGACAAGCCTATTTGACACCAGACTTCTATTTTTGGTAACGTTCGCGGTGCATTGTTTTCCATAAATAGTTTCGAAACTTTTGTCAAATCTTTTTCCATTTTATGCCGTACAAATGTGTCGTTCGCCGTTAACATTCTCGGCTTACACGACGTTATAATACCCCTGTACCCTAAGGGTACCGGGTATAAAAATGTTTGTTCTTGGGCTAGATTGCCCTCAAAAATCAATCTTTCTATAATAAAATTTCGGATTACTAGAGTTTAAATCTAGTAGGTAAAAGAGGTTCGGATAAATCTCATTTTGGGCATTAGGGCAAAAAGGCTTACTTCGAAAACTTGGGCAAAAGGGATATTAATGATGACATTGGGCGGTTTTAGGTTTTACAGTTTAATGAAGTCGGGCCACTCAGAAATCGATATGGGCGTAAGATCGTTTGTTTAAGAAATCAATTGAATCGCATTTTTATGAAAACTTTTCGCTATCGATACCTTTTTGCAGTGAGGAGCCTGAGTAAGAAGATTGTGTAAGGAGGCTGTGCTCGTGGGTTTTGTACGCGACACTAATTTGTTTATGCCAACTACGTTTATAATTCTAAATTTACAAAACTATTAAAATCCAAGATTTTTGGTAGATATTTCTAAATTTATTTTCTATTATGCAGGCGCCTAAGCACCCGTACCCAAAGCATTGTGGGTGAATTGAAAAGGGACATGGACTTAGCTAAATTTGTCTAATTATGCGCTAACCTATAAAAAATAAAGGCAAATGTTGCTAGGAACGTGTTTAATAACATTGAAATAAACAGAATTGTAGGTAGGAACATGTTGAGCAACTCCCATTGGTGTTGCTAAAATGATGTTGCAAAAGTGCACTATACAGAGAAACTAAAATCACTGTGGACGCTAGTCCACGTAGTGACGATGAGCACCGAGACTGTGGTGCGTAAGGAGACTACTATATAGAGCCGTAGAATTGAAAATCTGCTACGATAGTCCGATCAGAACCATTTATATCTTGATCGAAGGTATTTTAAACCTCTTTGAAACTGCAAAAGAAATGGCAGTGAAAGTGGGAGTAAAAATTGAAAATTTTGAAAATTGGAGCTGTTGGGGCCGGTGGAGCAAATATCCCCAAATTTTAAATGATCTAGCTTCAAAGACGCGTCGAATAACACCTCAATTATCCCGATCCGATATTTCGATCAGATATTTAATAAACAAGATTTCCTTTCCGAAATGAGAACGTTTGTCCTGTTGTTTGTCTGTCTGTCTGTCGGTCTGTCGATTTTTTTGTTTTAAGTGTTCTGGAACCACTTTTATTTTATTAAACAGCTCCTGCTAAACATCTTTTGTTTAACGACTATTTGTTTTTCCCGCTACTTTGGCGGGAAAATTCGCTCTCTCGAGATATTACTTATTAAAATTAATAGCAAAGATCCCATTACCTAACCTTTTACATGCACTATACATACATTTATGTAAAAATACATGTAGAGTCATATAGAGACATATAGAGAAAGAAAACTTAAAATATTTTTAATTTGAGAAAACGTTCTAAGGGCCGGTTCCTACCCTCCCTGTTAAATTTATGAGGCCAGATAAAGTTCCGGCTTAGGGCCGGTTCCTACCCTCCCTGTTAAATTTTTGAGGCCAGATAAAGTTCCGGCTTAGAAAATGTTATTTCCTATCGTATAAATGTGAGAGCTAACTTAGCCGAGACCCAGACTGACTGTAAAATATTTTCCGGCCCGGAAACAAAATTATTTCCAATAACCGAAAACAGAAAAACAAAAGAGACGGACAGCTGTTTTTAATGCTTGCATTTGTTTGAATGATTTTACCTATCTTTTCGGCGATGGCTGAAACAGAGATATAGGTTGCCACTCCTTTACCAGTGCCGGCCAGAGACCAGACCAGAGTCCTTTCCCGCTTCTCTACAGAAAACTCTGGTCTGTTTTTCTTCTTAAGATGATCTTCCACGGCCGTTGTACTCCTGCCTGAGCAGTAAACTTAAGAGCAAAACTTTCCAGGATTCGACTTGAAGGTGTTTTCCGCGATTTTTGTTTCCCGACATTTTTCAAATTTGTATATTTTTTCACCCAGTGAAAAGTGACAGTTCAGTGCTTTACAGCAATAATCAATAAATGACAGTAGAGTTAACAGTGCTATGTTATTCTTTCACAGTCAGAAAAATTTTTAAGGGAAGGAAATCTAATTGTTTTTCTCTGGTGACTAATTTTTCCGGACAGGTAGTTGTCAGGCAGTTTAACAGGCAGGGCAGGAACCGGCCCTAAAATTTTTGTTTTTAGTTTGATCTACTTTTTGCGTTTCCCGCTATTTTGGCGGGAAAACTGAACAAATCGATTTCTCGCGCCCATAACTTCTTCTTAACTTCTAACTTCTTAAACATTTTTTAACAGTTTCAAAATCGGCACATAGCTGAAAAATGTTAACAGGCACAAAATTCAGTATCAGACATTTTTTGAGTTAAATGTGCGATCGTCACTTTTACCTCACCTCGTTAAGAGGTGTTTTTGTTTGATTAATGATTTAGAATTAGATTGATACAGATTGAATTTCGCAACAACAGCTCTAAGCAACTTTCGACTTTATTTTCTATTCTGTTCTACCACGACTTCTTTTAGCCTTCTTTACTTGTGGTGCCCTTTGTTTTCATTAATTTGGGAGCGAGCTCTCCCGCTTGGGATATTGATTGTACATAATAATTTGAGAGTAAGAGAGAGCGGGACTTAGTCATTGTTAGTAGAATTGAATTGTTTATGTTATTGAGGAGCAGCATCGCCTGCTACGGATGTGGATTGTTTACAATGGTTTTGCGTGGGATCGCCTACACTGCATATTCGTATTTTTTGGTACATAACTGAATATGTGAATATGTCACTACATATATATCTAACAGTGGAAACATTTTATAACCATTTATGTAATATTCTTGTTACATTTTAGATCAAACCATCAGTGAACAAGAAAGCAAGTCAGTTGTCTTAGAATGTCCCGTGAATGAAGACAAATGTGGAAAACTGCATTCACTAAATTGGTTTAAGGGCGATGATCGAATAGCTGCGATGCTTCTCGGAGAAAATAATGCGACAAGTGTTAATAAAGAATTTGAAGGAAGGTAAGAGAAATATGCACATAAATTAAATTCAAGATTTCATTATGTTTTTCCGTTCAGGGTAACTGTCGAGCAGAGTCCATATAGACTAGTAATTAAAGACTTGAAAATAGCTGATGAGGATATTTATCTATGTGATACAACATTCTTCATACCTGAGGAATCGTGTGATAACTTCAATGGATATCGAATTGAATTAAGAGTCTTAGGTAAATTAGCACCTTATTATTATGGGCTTGCATGTCTTGCATTTCAATTACGCTTAACATTTTTGGAATGCCTCCTTTATTTATATGATAATTTTGTTAACATTTTTCTTAAGTCAGATCCGCTGGCAATAAATCAAAATAAAATAAAACAATACATTACCACTTAAAATTATTCAAAAAAGATTCATGACGTTTGAATAATTATTATTATCTAGTTGCACTGTAAATGAAGTATTTTTCTAGCAAACTAATTAATTAACTAATTAATAAGTATATTTGAGATTAATATATATATATATTTTTCTAATGGTAATGGTTAACTTTCTGAAAACAAAGGTGAGGTCGCCTTTGGCTTAAATTTAAGAAAGGTATTTCTAGATTTTAAGGATATTCTGCGGTTTGTTTTTTATGAGTTAAGGATACAACATTTTTTCTAATTGTTAAGTGTTATATATATATATATTATATATACCATATTACCATTAGAAAAAATGTTGTATCCTTTACTCATAAAAAAACAAACCGCAGAATATCCTTAAAATCTAGAAATACCTTTCTTGAATTTAAGCCAAAGGAGAACTCACCTTTGTTTTCAAAAAGTTTTCTTTAGAAAGGCGCTTTTAAAACAAGAAAAAATATATTTGGAAACAAGAAATTTTGCTTTAGAAAGACACCTTTGAGACAAGAAATGTAATTCTGTTTTTAAGGCTTCTTTTAATGTTGCAGTAGAGAGTTGCTACTTCCGTCGTAGCCCAAACATATCTAAGAGTTGGCCGGCAACCATCACTCCATGCCAGGGATAATATAACCAGTTTTGAATTGTATGCACACTCGCAAGCGAACAATATTTACACTGCCGATCAACGAAATAGACTCACGTCGTCTTTTTAAGAAAATTGAGTTTATTATATAGATTAACAACACATATGTTGGAGATCAATTTTTTTTACTATGTATTGTTCAATTCTTAATTAAAAGAAACAAAAATGAGCGCTCTAAGTTAAATGGTTAATTTTTAAATTTTTGTTTTGTGAGTAAACCTTAAAAAACGGTCACTTTTTATCGATCAACGAAATAGACTCAAGGTGCTACAATTAATATAAATCACAAATAAATTGAAAAATGTATTATTAAATAGGTTTTTCTAATGCTTTAATGTTATTTAGTAATGTGTATAGCCACCTCTGTTTGAAATCACTTCATAAATTCGGTCAGGGATAGAATCATAGAGAGCCTTTAGATAATCCAAGGACACTTCGCTCCAAGCGGTCTTTATGGCAGATTTCAAGGATTCAACATCCCTAAGTTGTCTACTAGATTGATAAACTTTACGCGAAAGCCATCCCCACAAGTTCTCTATAATGTTGAGGTCAGGATAATATGGAGGCCACTCCATTTATATTACACTTTGGTCACTTATCCACTTATAGTTGTTAGCATCCACTTTGCTACCTTTTTTGTGGAGAGGAATTAAGAATGATTCCTTCCAAATAAGGGGAAATTGGAAAGTTTCTAATGATAAGGTAAACAATTTTAGAAGGTGACTGCACAGGGACTCGGCACAATACCTAAGCACACAGCCTGGTATTCCTTCGGGACCTGGCAAATAAACCGGCTTGACACGTTGAAGATCCAAAAGAAGGGAAATTTTTTTTTATTTTTAAGCTGGGACTGAAGATTAGGTTAGATTTGGGCATGCTATAAGAATAGGTTTGGTTTAAATCGGATGACGGAAAATAAGTAGTTTGAAAAAACTGAGCAAAGAGATCGGCAATTGCCTGATCATTGTTTGCTGTCGTATATTCAAATGAAAGCGAGGAAGGATGTGTAATAGGCTTACGTTTAGTGTTGACAAAATTATAAAACTGTTTTGGGTCCTGCGCAAACTGAACCCTACAACGAGTCAAATAGTTTTTGTAACACTGCGCTTTAAGCACGGTAAACTTTGACCGAGCCGCTAAATAGCGAGAATGAACAGCTTGAGAACCATTACGTTTAAATTTAGAATAGAGATTAGACTTAACATTTTTGAGGCGAGTCAACTCTTTACTAACCAGGGAGGCTTTTTGGAGATTGACGGATAGTATAACGGAAAACATTCTGTAAAAAAAGAGTTCATGGCATTGTAAAAAATATCAATGGCACCCACCATGTCAGTGCACATGTAGAGATCGGAGTCGCTCTTTGTATCGTACTGCGTTCATCTTAGATGAAACGAATTGAATATCAAATGTACCATAATAGGATATGGCACCCCACAACATTATACACCCCTCACGACTATGGTGACGGGTCAAATAGTGTTCTTCCTTTCTTATATCGTGAAAGTAGTAATTGAATCCATCTGGTCCATCCAAATTAAAGCGTTTTTCATCAGAAAAAACAACTTGATGCCACTCCCTATTCCAAGCCATGTGGCTTCAAGATAAAAGACAGCGAGCTCGCTTTCGAACGTCGGTCAGCGGTGGTTTTTATACCCGGTACCCATAGGGTACAAGGGTATTATAAGTTAGTGCCAACAGACAATGTATGTAACAGGCAGAAGGAGGCATCTCCGACCCCATGAAGTATATATATTGATAAGAAGGCGATTGCGGACGTGCTCTGCAAATTTAAATCGGATGATAAACATAGAAGTTATTAAACAATAAAGTATCTGAGAGAGAAAGAGAGAGAGAGAAAAAGAGAGAGAGAGCGCACACGTGCGTGTTGCTCAGAATGTTCCTGGCAACATTTGTTTTTGTCGGGTGTTGCTCAGCATGTTCCTAGCAACATTTGTCGCTTTTGAGAGTTGCCCAACATGTTCCTAGAAACATTTGTCTCTTTTGAGTTCTGCTCAACATGTTTCTAGCAATATTTGTCTCTATTTGTCAACATTTCCTTTGTTCCATGTTTATGTGCTGTTTAATTTCAACCACAATGCTTTGGGTAAATTTGTCTGTTGCTTTGCTCAAAAAAAAAAAAAAACAACAACTACGGCAATGGCTTACAGTAAAAAGGAGAAAATCGAAATAGAAAAGAAAAAACATGCTGAGTCTTTCTCGTTGATCGGCAGTGTAAAACAAGAAATGAAATTAAAGCAGTGTTGTCCACGCGCCCGACTCGCGAGTCTGCGAGTTATTTTGCCGGCGCTCTGCCGCGACACCGACACTGCACTATAGGCTGGATGACTACTTTTTGTGGCTAAAATTAATAACTTCAAAACAAATCAAAATATTTCAGTTCGGTTTTTTGATTTGGATTTTTAATAAGCTAAGGAACATATTTTGAGAAAAAAATGCGTAGCGCTGCCTTTTTTAAATTATTTTTTTTTTAGCGTAAATATAATTTTTTAAAATTTTTATTTATTTTATTTTTAAATAGTATTTTTAAGTAATGAAATATGTTAAAATGGGCATTGTCCTAGTTTTTTTTTCATATCAAATTATAGTTAGGATCTTTTGCACTGTGCAAGCGATCGGATATACACAGTTTATTTCGTGTTTTGCCCGTGTTTTTCTTTAATATATTTATCTGGATGATCCGTGCTTCCTATAATATGATTTAAGTATACAAGGATATAGTAATACGCCGTTAAAAAATGCAATCTCTTTCATATTTTAGTCGTCTCTGTGTTTTATAAGTCAAATAAGTCGGGTTTTTTCTAATATTAGGTTGTATCTAAAATATTAAATTTTAGAAAAAGTGCGCAAAATATTACATTCACATGAGCAAGAATTAAATTACCTAAAACACAGTATAAATATTAAGCTGAAACTAGGTGAACTCCTTTCTAATTAAACAAGAGTTTTTGTTTTTAATAAATACAGCAATAAGGGCTTTTAAAAACACTCAAGTACAGCGATAATAAAAAGCAATCTCACAGTTGAAAATCATAAACACATAGTACAAGCCATTAACTTTCAAATCCATTATAACTTGTTTAATAAAATCAAAGCTTAGTGCCTTTTTTATTAACTTTAAACAGTGTTTTTTGTCGAAAACAAGCTCACGTGTGCACGACACACCGAACAGCTGTTTTTAACAGCCGATATCTTAACAGAGCGTGCCTCTGTTAAAATTTCTGTTACGTATTAGGGTATTTTTCCATTACGTTGCTTTTTCCGACTATCGCACGAGAATCACGAAAAGCAGAAAAGGTGTTTCTACTAGGGAAAAGTGCTTTTTAGCACTATCGTGAACGGCAACAGCTGTTTTTTGTTTACGTTTTGATTTGGCGGAAAATTAAATTCAATTCAAAATTCAAACCAATGTTTACTAAGATTATAATTTAAAGAGCTAGACATTATTTTCTATTTGCAATAATTCTGCCAGGCAGCCGCTTGACTGGAGGAACTTGCAGGAACCACTTCAGTCCACTGGAATCTCATAGACTGAAGCCACAACTCGGATGCAGACGCATCAACCCATCTCTTCTTAAACAAGTCTCTTATGATCCCGAATTCACATCACCTGGCACTGCCAAAGGAGGAGTAAGCGGAGGCGGTCGTGCCCCCGGAGAAGAAAGATAAATCTGGGTATGCGCCCCGCCACCGACCAAACTCCCCCTCCGCTTCCGTTAAAAACATGAAGCGAATTTAGGAAAGTGAGAGGATCCCTGCGCACCGTCGCTGACGCCACTGCTGCGCACCAACGTCCTTCTGTCCACAGGGCTCAGCTATCTGAAGGTGTCAGCTTGCAAGCTATTGCAATGCCCAAGTAGAGTTTTACAAAGCCGAGCAGCTGCAGAGAAAGTGGTCGGCTAGGAAGAGAGGACGCTTTTTACGAATGAGGCTAGAATCGTCCAGAAGTGCAATAGCCAGTTCAATCCACAGACCGCTAAACGAAATATGTATTAAATGCTAATTAGTTTACAAAACGTGGAGAAAATCATGAATTTGTTCAATATTTATTAAGCCAGCCAATTTCATTTGTCCAAAAAACAGCTGGCTAGTGGTGATAGTTGGGGAAAATCACACATCGATAGGCAGAAAAAGACTGAAATAATCGATACTATCGAACAAAACCACGAAAAAGCAACTTTTTCTCATTTTTGTCACCACTAGATTCCTATACCTAATACACAAGGAAAAAGCTGCTTTTTGGGGAAAAAGCAGAATTGGAAAAAGCAACTGTAGTAGAAACAGGGCCTTATTGAAGTTTTACTAACATAATGACATCATAAAATCTTAATATTGGGGACTTTCGAAATATGGGTTTTTTGGCCACAAAAAGTGGTCACCCAGCCTATAGTGCACTGTAACCCTGTGGTGCGCACACAATTACACACAAATCTTACATATCATTGCATTTGTGTGGACATCACTGTTTTAAAGGCATCTTTCTTGAATTCATACATAGGCGATTTTCGACTTTTTTCATTTTTCTATTATCAAGAAAAAATTTTAAAAGGCGATATTTTTTAAAACAAGTAATTGGTTTCTATTTTTAAAGGTTGGCCGATTAAAAGCAGTGTTGCCAACTTTACCTTGAAAAAATAAGCTGTTTTTGACGGGAAGAACGATCAAAAAAAGCCAAATAAATTTGGAAAAAAGCTATTAAAAAAGCCAGTTTTCCAACAAGTTTATTTGTTGCTTCTAACTAACCGAGAAGAAGAAATTAGTCGTAGTTTTGTTGTTATTGTTATTATTAATAATATGTATATCATTTCATCAATACTTGGAGCTTCTTCCTGATTTTCATACGATTTTTACGTATACGTAACAAATGTATATATACGTATTTTATAAGAATTCGTCACAAACCGACCAAAGTCAGAAATGAGGTATTTTACCTTAAAATATGGGGATAAAGTAATCTTAAAAGTAACGATGTAACGATCCCTTCTAACGCTGTCTGAAGTCCTACTATCGACAAAATCAGTAATAATTGTATCATTTTTTGGACATACGTTTTGTTATATGGGCATACATGGGAAAAAAGCATTTTACAAAAATAAAAAGCCAGAATTCCAGCTGCCCGCTCTTTCTAAATACTTCTAGTAAATGGTCTTTAAAAAAAGCCAGATTTGACGGGAAAAAAGCGACTCTGGCAACACTGATTAAAAGGCGAAATTTCTAAAATATAGGAAGACATTTTTATGAGTATACAAGGAAAATTTTTGATGTATGTATACACCCTTGCAGGTATTATAATATTAGTCAAAAGATTGCAACGCAGTGATGAGGTCATCCGACTGTATTAAGTATATATATTCCGAGTCGATCAAGCCATGTCCGTTAGTTCGATACTATGCAAACTCGTCTCTAATTTTTTGAGTTATCAGAATGCAACTTTGCAGATAATAGTATATGTACGTCGGAACCGGTCAAATCGAAAAATCATTAGAAAAAGAATTAAAGATTTGTTCTTTTAAAGAATTACGGACTAATCTGATTATTTTTATTAGTTTACAACATATAGGCACATAACTCGAGATATAGGTATTTAATACGCTTGTGTTGGGTCAAATTTGCAAACTGCAAGGGTATACAATCTTCGGCTTGCTAAAGCTAGCTTCCATTCTCGATTTTCCGTATAATCATTGAATCAAATTTTAACACTAGTTTACAAATTTATATTTTTTTTATATATTCGTTAAGACCCACCTTTTCCGACCAATATTGAGCCATTAAACATGCTGAACACATTAAAAAACTAGACAAAATAATAATTCCCTGCAAGGGTATAAAAATAGTTAAATACAGTTTCACAGCAACTTTAATGACGTACTGGGGTCGTAACATTTTTACTATATATGTCGAAACGGCTAATAGATGTAATAGCTGCCATAGAAATGATTGGAAAATTAATGAAACAAATATTATAACTTTTCTGTTTTTCAACGAATTTCTATAAATTTCGAGATATAGCCGTTTCTTATAGTTCTATAATTACGGTTTTAATTTTAAGATCGCACAACTAAAACTACTATAATATAGCTCCCATATAAAACCGAGTTAGCTTCCTTTCTTGTTTTTATACCCTTGCAGAGGGTATTATAATTTTGCCATGATATTTGCAACGCAGTGAAGGAGGCATCTCAGACTCCATAAAGTATATATATTCTTGATCAGCATCACCAGCCGAGTCGATCTAGCCATGTCCGTCTGTCTGTCTGTCCGTCTGTCTGTCCGTCTGTCTGTCTGTCCGTCTGTCTGTCCGTCTGTCTGTCTGTCGGTTTCTACGCGAACTAGTCTCTCAGTTTTTGAGCTATCGGGCTGAAATTTTCAGCATAGTCTTATTTCTTTAGCACGCAGTATATATGTCGGAACGGCCGAAGTCGGACCACTATATCCTATAGCTGCCATAGGAATGATGGCGAAATTAATGTACAAAAATGTTTAATTTCCCTGTTTTTCAACGAATTTCTATAAATTTCGAGATATAGTCGTTTTTTATAGTTCTTGAATTACGGTTTTAATTTCATTAAGATCGGACAACTATATCATATAGCTGCCATAGAAGGGATCGGTCGATTTATATGAAAATGTAAAATTCTACATGTAAAATGTAAAATTTACAAAATGTACATAATTTGACATTTTTTTTTACATTACCAAATTGGATCGATTTTCAATGATCCAATTGCTGACTGCAAGGGTATATAAACTTCGGTTTACCGAAGTTAGCTTTCTTTCTCGTTTTAATAAAGAAATCATGCATACAAAACCAAAACAGTCTTCGCATATTTATCTATAGAATTAAATTCTAAATAATCATATTATTTTATTAGCTAAACTAGCGTACCCGCTAGTTGATGAAAAAAAAAATTGAATTCAAATATTTAAAATTCTTTATTCTCTAATCACCATGTTTTACAATTTTTGTGTTTTATTTACATTTTTTTTTGTGTACTTCATTTGTATGTTCACACTCCCTGGGCTAAGGGTGCATGCGATCAAATCGGTAAAGGGCTCATTTGACAGGGCATAGTTCAGCGCTTAGTTTCTGAACCTAACAAAGTTTGTAGCACGTCAGCGTTTAGTTGTACGGTTTCTTTCAGGGAATCAGTCGCTGAATTCACGAAAACGTGACATGATAGCCTTCGAGTTTTACTTGATCGTTCAAAGAATAATTGTTATCATTGTGAGCGAAAAATATCAATAAAACAATAATGATTACTTTTTGAGCATTATTATTTCGCTCAGTGTACGATATCTTCTTTCTTAATTAAATTACAAAGCAACCAACTATACATGGGTGGGTTACTTTTACAAGTTATAGTTAGAACTTAAAAACGTGAAACGAAAATCAAGAAATAATAACGCTCACGCTGACTTTTTTTCTCGCCCACTACTAATATTTATTTTTTGGGCGATTAAAAAAACTCAAAGGATAGTTATTAAATGCGAGCCGAACTTATAAAAACTAATGAATAATCATTAAGTATTGTTTTTTATTATATACCTTAAATGTTTTTTTCGAAACATGCCGGCAAAGTAGCAAGAGGAAATATCTAGGAAATATCCCCTCATTAAAATTATCGTAAAGATCACTTGGCGCAAATGCTAGAAATTTGAAATTTTATGTGGGTTTTTTGTTTTTGATAACTTTTAACTATAATCATAAAAGAAATTGTGACTAAAAATTGAAAAAATTGATTTTAGGAGTGCATAAAAAATAAGTTGTTGTCAAACTTGCCCATATATTTTCCGTGTCTTTTTTGGTTGGCAATACCCCACTATATTTAAAAAAGAGATTCACATCTTCCGAGTTAAGGGGAAACTGTTTTTTAGAACCATTTTTTCGAGTTTTAAAACTTAATTATTTAAAATCTTATATTGTACACGTCTTTACTAAATGCAGTGGAGCTTAGAACTAATTTTTATTCCCATATCATTTGCCGCATACAAGTAAAATGTGCGTTGCTGAAATAAATAGGTCAATGTTTTAAATGTGGTATTAATACTTCAGACTTCAAACATATAAATTTGACTCCCATTGAGTTGTTGTCATCTATTGCCATATTTCCCTTTAATTCCCTTCACTCTCTATCTTTATCTTTCTTTTATTATAACATGCATCAAAACTCATGAAAATAAATACTCTACTAATTGCTCTTTCTAAAAAATATCCCACAAAATATGTAAAACCGATCGTGAACACCTACATGCAAATTTCTGATACGACCATGCCATTACGACGAATTGTTACATAAAAAACGCCATAAAATCATCCTCTAAACTGTAAATTACAAACTTTGTATTTTTCATTATTTTGTATCTAAACGTTCGGCTTTACAAATGTTTTTATATTTATGCTAACTAAAATTGTAGAAAACCTTGGTAAATTAATTTAAAACACATTTATAATTGAATTTATAATGGAATTTCTTAAGAGGGGACATCTAAGTAAAATTTTTTGAAAATAAAATAACAAAAATAATAATACTTAAGCCTTAAAAATATTATACCAAAAGATGGAATCCGGCAAAGGTTTCTAAATGTCAACATTTTCCATTGTGCCGTGATGCATCCCATGTGTATCTCAAGAGTCTTAAAACTTTAAACACTTTAATCTAGACAACATTTTTTTTATCTGGCCGAACACATAACTCGAGCAAATCCTAATCGATCGATCCTACAAACCGGAAATCCTGCCTGAATTTGGGATTTCTTGACGAAATTTCAGGCCGACTTGTTCAGACTTTTTCGAGTTATGTGTTCGGCCACGGAAAAACAGGGCCTACGGAGAAATGCTTTATGCCTGCCATTTTGTTTTTTATAAAAAAATAGAATATAAACTCTAGTAAATTTTTCACATTATAACACCTACTTTACAACATTTTCTTAGATGTCCCTCCTTAAGTTACATTAAAAAGAAAAACTATCTCAGTATAGATCGAAAAATTAATCAAAAAGTTTAAGTCATTTCATTAACTTAATTTCATGTATTTATTTTGGTTATTTTTTCAAAGGCTTTAAATAAATAATATATATTAAACTACTAAATTCTTCTTATAACCAGCTTGATTTATTTTTGGTTTGGGAAAGCTGCTTTCTATTACAAAATC
This sequence comes from Drosophila triauraria, assembly GCA_014170255.2. Lineage (NCBI taxonomy): Eukaryota > Metazoa > Arthropoda > Insecta > Diptera > Drosophilidae > Drosophila > Drosophila triauraria. The sequence continues at coordinate 26,451,165 of CM024336.1, forward strand.
AAAAGTTTATTTATTAACATTTAAAATTAAAAATGTTTACCTTTTAAAAAATTGAATGGACAACACATTTACAAAACACATAAAACGACAAACACGTTGGTTTATATATCGGAATTCAATACACAATGCGTACTAGTGCCACCCACTGAGGTTGTTATATTGGATGCCAAAGGCGATCGAATTGAGAACAGCACCACAGTGGGACCGATGCAGGAACGTCAATCAATTAAAGCAACGTGCACTGTGAGGAACACACGGCCTCAGCCTGAAGTGGGCTGGTTTCGAGGAACGAAACGACTGACAACTTGTGAGTATTATAATATTGTGACCTTGACCGAATTGGTACCGAAATAAATAATTTTGAATATTACACAATACACCATGATTAAATATGGTACTAGAGGTGAGAGGCTTCTATGCGAACTAGTCTTCCAGTGTTTGACCTATCCGGAAATTTGCAGCACAGTCAGTACTTAAGTCGGAGTGGCCAAAATCGAACCACTATATCCTATAGCCATAGAAATTAATGGAAAAAAAGTTATACCTTGTCTGTTTTTCAATAACAACTCTGTATTACTAATAACAAATCAATAAAAGTCTTCCTGCTCTTAAAAAGCGATAGTATCAGCCCTGCGTCGGTTTTCATAGGTATATTCTTGGCCTTTTGCGTTTTCGAGTTTTCTGAATATTTCATCGTATCTTACGGGTCAACAGCTGCCATGGTTGTTTTCAGAAGGAAACAGATTGTTTAAATCTCTTTAGTTTTCAAAATTTTTTTAAGCCAAATAAAAGCAGAAATCTGTTATTTATCACTCAGAAGGCTGCCACTTTTAAAATAGTTTCAATTCCGTTGGTCTCAATGAATGAACCAAACTTTCTCCGTTTAGAAATGATATTAAAATTTATGCGCATCTTTTCATTTTATAATTACTTATTTTTAGCTGAATGTTTCGTTTCACAAATTGTTCGGCAACCTTGGCAATCAAATCACAAACTGTTGTTGCATAGAGCAAGTATTTTATTTCAAAATTTAATTTTTTTTTAAATAAATACCTGAAATACTTCAATACATTTAAATAAACAACTTTTTATTATTTATTTCAACTTTAACAGATTCTCCCACCCATGATTTAAATGATGGACTTTATACTTCAACACTCGAGTTGGATTGGACATTATCGCGAGATGATCTTGCTCAAGATATTGAATGCCGTGTAAAATCTGCAGCTATATCAAATACGATTGCTGCAACTTTTTCCGTGGACTTGCAAGGTATGGGAATAATACTATATAAGCATTATAAAACTAAAATAAAATCGACTCTGAAATAGATTTTAATGCAAATTCTAATTTGATTTCTGATAAACTAGCTTACGCTAAAAATGATCCAAGCCCGTTGATATAAACATCTGGTAGAGTCGAACCTCCAGATTACGAAAATATCTTTAAAAATGATTCCTATGAATACATTTTTATACCCTTGCAGAGGGTATTATAATTTTGCCATGATATTTGCAACGCAGTGAAGGAGGCATCTCCGACCCCATAAAGTATATATATTCTTGATCAGCATCACCAGCGGAGTCGATCTAGCCATGTCCATTTGTCTGTCTGTCGGTTTCTACGCGAACTAGTCTCTCATTTTTTAAGCTGTCGCGACAGCATGTCGGGCTAAAATTTTCTTATTTCTTCAGCATGCAGTATATATGTCGGAAGGGCTGAAAGCTGACCACTATGTCCTATATATCTATCACTATATACACATATCTATATATTTAGTTATTAACTTTAAACTGATTTATTTATTCAAGAAAAAAATATTCTGGAAATTAGATCACAACAACGGTATAATGTGATGATCAAATTAGAATTAAACTAATAGTTGTTTTAATTTTTTTATTAATCAACAGTACGACCAACGAGTATTAATATTAATGGCGTGAAAAATCATCCCGTGCAGGGCAGCAAAGTTGTGCTAACATGTGATGTAAGTATTAGTTTAAAGCACAAATTATTTATCTATTTATATCTATCATATGGGGCTTACCCCCAACATAACATCTATGTTAGGCATCATAAATATATATATATATATAAATAGATAGTATCAATGTTTTAAAAAAAAATTATACTCTAGCAGAGGGTATTATAATTTTGCCATGATATTTGCAACACAGTGAAGAAGGCACCTCCGATCCCACAAAGTACATATATATATTCTTGAACAGCTTCACGCGAACTAGTCTCTCAAGTTTTGAGCTATCGGGCAAAAATTTTCAGAATAGTCCTATTTTTTTGCAAGCAGTATATACACTGCTGGTCTTAGGTTAGACGCGCATTTACTTGCATTTAAATTGGTTGAATACTTATTATTTTAATAATGATTGAAACAAAGTTGATATGCAAAAAGATAGGGTATTTAATGATAATTTAAATGTAATATTTAAATGATTATACAAATGTAACAAATTTGTGTTTTTCAAACATTTTCCTAAAGCTACTCCAAAATAAGGTGCATTTTTCTTGGTCAAGTATTTTGGAAAAGTATTTTTTTTTGTTAATTAAATTAGTAGTTGGTGTTAATATTTGATTTATTAGAAATAATAAAAAAAAACAATTCTGTAATAAGTACTGCCTCCTTTGTTAGTAATAGCTTCATATATCCGGTCCTTCATAGAATAATACAGGGAATCTATGTATTTCAACGAAATCTCGCTTCAAGCACGTTTAATAGCTGCAGTTAATGTTTTTTTTATATTCGTTTTGCTTTCCTCCTTCGTATACCTTCCGTTTTAGCCAGCCCCAAACATTTTCAATTACGTTAAGATCTGGACCTGGCCACCATGGTCATAATATTATCGTTTTGACTCGAAATAAACGACTTTACTACTCCAGCTTTATGAATAGGAGCATTGTCTTGTTGAAAAATCCAAAGAATCGGTCCAAAAAGATCATTTAATCTTGCAAATACGGACTCCAACAATGTTTTGAAGCGATCGCCGTTCATCTTCTGATCGATGCAAATCAAGTTTCTCAGATCCACTTATATCAAGCTTACGCAAACCACAAGGGCAGTTAAAAACGATGGAGGTCGATAGGGGTATGCTGCAGCTCTTAATAGAAGAATCTCCATACGAGACTGATTCAGAGTCTGAATAAATAGTAACTTTATAACTAATATATTAAAAAATTAAATGGTGCAAGGAAATCTTTCAAAAATAATTTTTAAATAAAGGTTAAATATTTTTTTAGCCTTAAAAATATAATACAATTAAAATACATTAGTTTATCATTTATTTCTGGTTTAAATAAACAACATCTAAAATCTGATTAAAAATTGCAACTTTCACAAAAAAAATATATATATAGAAAAAAAAATTTTTTTTTTTAGTTTTTGTTAAAGTCAATTAAATTTAAAAGTAAAAAACAAAAAATTTACTTTGGTAAAAAAAATTGTTTCTTGGCAGCTATGAATTAAATGCCGCTAGATGGGCCGTTTCGCCCACTGTGCATCGGGGCCATCTAAATTAAAATGTTTTTCATCACTAAAACCATCTGAACGCCAATCACTAAGCCGAGTGTCAGATTAAATAGTCGACGTCATGTATTCTTTTGGGAACCGAAGCCGTTTTTTTTTGCGTATTGCATTCAGAAGGGGTTTTTTCTTGATGTTTAGACGTTTTAGGTGTTCTGCATTTCTAATTCTACGCTGAACAGTTGAAAGGCTTGCTTTTACTCCGGCTAATTCCCTAATCTTAGCTGTGGACTTAGTCGAATTTGATGAAATTCTAACAATTTTGCGTACTGCTTGTTCAGATAGTGCTCTTTTTTTTCATTAAAGTTTTTTCCATATGCCTCTGGATCCTTTAAGTATTTATCGACGGTTCGGAAGCTGCGATTTATCTGTTTGGCAATGTTTCGATTGGACAAAGTTGCGATTGAAAAAAGTCTACTTTTTGACATTCTAATAAGCTCAAACCACCAGCTTTTCCCATTTTTACTTTAAATGTAGCTCTAAAACAATTTATAATCAACCAGCTGTGAGCACATTCAAACAAGACTCGAACTGTGATAAGAAAAGCTTTTTGGACAATTAGAATAAGCATGATTATAAATATAGCATTTTATTTAAAACAAAAGTTGGTGCGTCTAACCTAAGACCAGCAGTGTATGTCGAAACGGCCGAAACTATCACTGTGGATGGCTATCACTGTGGACGGCAGTCCACGTAGTGACGATGACCACCGAAACTGTGGTGCGCAAGGAGACTACTATATAGAGTATTAGAATTGAAATTCTGCTACGATAGTCCGATCAGAACCATTTATATCTTGATCGAAAGGTATTATAATTTTTTTTAAATGCATACCAAGATTTTTCAAAAATGATTTAGTTTAGAAACAAATGGAAGTGCGAAATGGAAAATTTTGAAAATTGGAGCTGTTGGGGCTGGTGGTGCAAAAATCCCCAAATTTTCTAATTAATTTATTTTTATCTAGCTTTAAATACGCGTCGAATGACACCTCGATCAACCTGATCCGATACTCCGTTCAAAAGATATTCAATAAACAAGATTTTAACGGCCTTTTCGAAATGAGAACGTTTGTCCTGTTGTTTGTCTGTCTGTCGATTTTTTTGTTTTAGAGCCCTGGAACCAATTTTATTTTATTTAACAGCTTAAGCTTAACATATTTACTCTTACGACTTCTTGGTTTTCGCGCTAGTTTGGCGGAAGAAAAGCTAAGAAGCTAGATTTCCGCGCCCATAACTTTTAAACGACTAAAGGTACAGAAACTATATGTCGTTAGAAAGGTATTTTGAAATGTAATAGCTTTGCCTGGACATAATTTATCTAAATATAATATTTAAGAACTTATAATTAAAATAAATTTTTTTTTTTAAGTTTTTGTAATTTTTTTCAAAAATGTCTCTAACGATTTTGATAGTCACTCAAAGCCCTTGAGATGGCTCAACTTTTGGTATATAACACATATCTGGGAAAATTCGCTTTCTCAAGATATTACTCATTAAAATTATTAGCAAAGATTCATATACCCACCCTTTTACATGCACCATACATACATTTATGTAAAACTTCATGTAGAGTCATATAGAGACGTGCACAATCGCAAGAATCTTTAAAGCCATTAAACAAAACATAAACTTTTTTAAATTTGAAAAAACGTTTTAAAATTTTTTGTTAATATGATCCACTTTTTGCTTTTCCCGCTACTTTGGCGGGAAAACAGGAAAACAATCGATTTCTCGTGCCCATAACTTCTGAAGGACTAAAGTTACTGAAACGTGCTGGATGTCATTGGAAAAGTATTTTTAAATGTTAATTACTTTGCCTTCACAAATTTATCTTAATATTATAATGAAGAATTTAGAATTAATTTTCTTTTAGGATTTTATTTTATTTTTGTTTTAATGGCTCTTACGGTTTTCATACTCACTTCAGGCCGTATAACCCTAAAGATTACTGTTCACCTTTTGGGGTACTACTCTCCGAAAATTCGTTTTCTCGTCAATATTAGTACCAATGCATTGGTCGGGCTTGTATGAAGCAGCGGCCATAAATACTTCTAGATGTGCTATCAGCATGAAACTTTCACCAAAAATCTATAAAAATATTTTAAATATATTGTAAAAAAATTGACCGGATCGTACCACTACAGCTTGTCGCTTCCATAGTAACGATTGCCTCAGTAATTTTGCTTACTTGAGAAAGCAGTCATAAATTCGGTAAATTCACAAATTCAAGCTGATATTTTTACAGTAAGTTATTTAACAACCTAGATCTATAATACATACATATGTGGGTGTGATTGCTCACTTCCACCCCACGCACACCCCCTCAGATAAAAGACAGGAATTTCGTCCTATTTGAAACCTCAGTGAAATCCTTTTTTGGACATCCATGATGAAAATGAGATGCTTTTGGTAAAAAAACGGCCTTTTAGAATTATAATTTCCATGCACTCTAGCCAATCAGAATATTAAAAAAATGGCCGTTTTTCCGCCTAACGATTTGCAAAAACAATGCATTCTTTTACAAATTAAGTTTATTCGTTTTGGAATCCTTCCAAATCCGGCTAATATTCCTACTTTTTATGTCCTTAATAAGGGAATCAATCACATATTCAATTCTTTGCCCAATTGCACCGCATTCATTAAGCTTAATGTTGAAAACATGATTACGAGAATTCTCGCATTGATTATGGGTACCTTAGAAAAAATTAAATAATAAAACGAAAAAAATTCTAAAACATAAAACACAAAATAAATATCGCAAAACAACAATAAACTACAACAGCAACAAAAATATAACAGACACAGAACGAAAAACGGCGTCCCTCGTAGGTAGAGCTGCTGGAAAATAAATGAGGTTAGGTTGCATTTTGCAATGGCAAATGTGCAGACGCAGGCTGTCGCAGGTGAAGTAAGCATTTTTATAATCTAGAAATATTAATCAATAATAGACTGTGTACTTCATTGGGGGCAACGGGGAAAACACTTAAAACTTTACCTAAACTTTGTAATGGACAACAAATACCACTAAAAAGACGCAATTCTTTACAAAAGATATAGACAAGACACAGCACAAATTATTTATATATTTATCTGTATAAATAAAGTATATACCACTATGAACAATATTCATTTGAGTTGTATTTGTTTTACGGGTGTTTTATATTTAATTTGTCTTTTTTAAATTCGGGTTGTTGCACTTCACTGCTGTCAAATTGCAAATACGTAAATACGTTCTAGCTCTTTTCGTTCTATTTTTAGAGAGTTCCTTTAGAAATGCCAAACAAACGGTATTGTGTCCTTAAGTTTGGACAATCAGCTGTTCGAAAAAGTGGTTTTCGTTGGAATAGCTCAAAATCAATTTTTTCGTTTATGGCCTATGGCAGCGACCACTTTGCAATGATCCCATAAAGCTAACTTCTTCATATATGGGACATTCCATATAAACTCGGCCACCCCTGTTTTTTTTCGCTCTGAAAAAAAAAACTGCATTCCCACATTTTAAGTGCTCCATGTCCATATAGTGACCCTTAAATATTTTTTCGTTACCATCAATACTTTTCGAGATAATCGCTGTTGGACAAAAAACTTTTTAAAAATCATAGCATTGAAATGGTAACATACATACATGCAATTTGAAAGACAAAAAATACAGTTATCCTTATTTCAAACATATTTTTTATAAAAAAAACACTAGACTAATCTAGGTTTAATATTTAGCGTGTTTTTAATTTTAAAAAACGGGGTTTAATTTAAAAAAACGGTTTTTATTTTTTTTTTGTCTTATAGCGAAAATCGAGTTGGATGTGCTATCGTCACTTTTATCTCACCTCGTTAAGAGGTGTTTTTGTTTGATATCAGAAGTTTTTAAAACGTCATATGTATGTAGGTCTCCAATTGTTAGTGTTAATTAGTTTAGCTCAATCCCATATCCAGAGGTAGTTCCTATATGACTTAGCTATTATTAAAAAATTATAGCACATAGTTATGAGATCGGATATTAGCTGAACGCCGGTTACCGTCACAAAATTTAGTATCTCGTTAAGAGGTGTTTTTGATATCAGAAGTATTTGTTTCAAATGTGGAAAACTAACAAAAAAAAAATCCATATATGAAGAAGTTATCTATATGGGATCATTGGTACTAATTTGAATGAAAAAGCGAATTTTCGGAGATATGAGTAGTACCCCAACAAGTGAACAGTAATCTCAAGGGTTATACGGCCTGAAGTGAGTATCAAAATCGTAAGAAACAATATTTAAAAATATTTAAAAAATCCTAAAAAAAAAAAATTTTAATTCTTAATTCTTAATTAAAATGTTAAAATTTGTAATGGCAAATTAATTATCATTTTAAAATACCTTTCCAACGACATATAGCACGTTTCAGCAACTTTAGTCCTTCAGAAGTTATGGGCTCGAGAAATCGATTTTTTTCCTGTATTTCCGCCACAGTAGCGGGAAAAACAAAAAGTGGATCAAATTAAAAACAAACATTTTAAAAGGTTTTTCAAATTAAAAATATTTTACGTTTTGTTTGATGGTTTTAAACTTTATTGCAATTGTGCACGTCTCTATATGACTCTACATGTATTTGGATAAAGGAGGAAACATCATAAACAGCTGCAAATTGCGTTTTAATGATAATCGAGACGGAATTAGTTTGACCATTTCATTTATCGCGTCGAGATATTGACGAAGCAGACTTTAAAAGGACTCTTTTCGGTTCTGTGCAATAACGCCAGTATCCTATTTGAGGGCAAAGCCCGTGAGTTTTACTGGCTATTTCACAAATCGGCTAGGGAATGTAACTGGGATCTTCTCTGCCAAGCGCTTCGTAAACAATTTCGAGATACTCGGCAATTCGTGATCGCAAACAAAGGGAAAGAGAAAGTTTCGATTCCTTTTGGGAGGCGATTGTAGCGCATGGATGGGTTGAAGACACCCATGTCAAAAAGGTCTACTGTTGAAATCCTCCGCAGGAACTTACGACCGAAAATTCGTCATGAGTTGCTAAATGTTGAGATTAGTTCGGTAGATCAGTTGAGGGAAGTCTGCAGGAAACGATTAAAGCTTTTTAGATGGCGTAAGGTGAAATTATTCCTACCAAAAGGCGGTTCCTTTTAAAAAGAAAGAAAGAAAGAAAAAGGTCACTGAGTTTTCTGATATTGAGGATGAAGTGGAAATTGGAGCTAGTGCTGTAAATTGTTGGAATTGTCGGAAAGAGGGTCACAGGTACCACGACTGTGATGGAAAGCGCAAAATATTTTGTTATGACTGTGGAACCCTGAATATTTATAAGTCGTCATGTGCTAAATGTTTAAAAAACTCAAAAGGGGATAGGCAGCCTCTTCAACAGCCGTATCTCCAACGCAATCGTCCGACGAAGCCCGACGCAAACTCATAAATATAAAGCCAGCCACTCAAAAGTCAAAAGATATCGATATAAGGCCAAGCAACAAATCAGTTTGGCACCAGATATTGAAGTTAAATCCAAAGAAATCAACGATAGGGAGATTAAGGTTAAAGAAGTCAGATTCGCGTAACGCCAAACGAATTAGGGAGTATCAGCGAGCCGCAAAAATGATTAACGCAATAAGATACAAACCGGAAGATAAACGCCCTTATGCTGAAAAGCAAGTCTTGGTCCGACAGGTTATGGGTCTGTTGGATACGGGAGCGGCTATCAGCGTATTAGGGGGGAGTTTGGCGGAACATGTTATTGAATGCAAAATACCGTTTAAGCGAGGAGGATCATCAGCCAGTACGGCAGACAGAAAAAGTCAGGAGGTTTTACGACGAATAAAAGTTTCCATTCAATACAAACAACAACATAAAGGTATCAGTCTTTTCATAATTCCTTCTCTCAAACAAGATTTGTTTTAAGGGATTGATTTTGGTCTTTATTTAATTTATTGCCACCAGAGATGGTAATCTCAGAAACTGATTTGGAAGCACACGATTTGTTGGCGCAAGAAAGCGAAAAGTTGCAAGCAGTGATTAAAAAAATTCCATGTTTTGCTGTATTTGGGTTAGGGATAACATTCAAATTGTCGCACTCCATAGACGTAGGAGACGCAAAGCCTGAAGCAGAGGCATTTCCCAGTGTCGCCGGCAGTAGAGAAGCTTCTATATGAAGAGGTCGATCGGATGCTAAGGCTAGGAGTAATCGAAGAATCCAATAGCCCCTGGTCTTCTTCAGTAGTATTAGTCCAGAAACCGGGCAAAGTTCGGCTTTGCCTCGATAGCCGAAAGGTAAATGCTGTTACCCGAAAGGACGCGTATCCACTGCCACAATTAAATGGAATTTTAGGCCGCCTCCCCAAAGCTATGTACATCTCAAGCTTAGACCTTAAGGACGCCTACTGGCAAATCCCGCTTGAGCCAAAATATCGAGATGAGACGGCATTCACCATACCTGGTAAGCCTTTGTACCAATATCGAGTAATGCCATTCGGCCTCACAAATGCCTCCCAAACAATGACCCGCAAAGCTGCGAAATGAGGTATTCGTGTATCTTGACGATTTATTGATCGTATCTGACAGTTTCGAATCGCATTTGAAGGTGTTAGATAAAGTCATTGATATTGAATCTCGAAAAAAGAAAGTTCTGCAGAAAATCTGACAAATATTTAGGACAAATAGTTGGAGAGGGCGTTATTAGGACAGATCCAGAGAAAAATTTTTGCAATGAAAGAATTCCCATTGCCCAAGTTAAAAAAAAGCCTTAGGAGATTTCTAGGAATGGTCGGTTGGTACCGAAAACTTTTAGAAAATTTTGCATCTCTGGCAGCTCCGCTAACAGATTTGTTGAAGCCAAAGCAAAGATTCGCCGTTAAGCCTCAAGCAGAGCAAGCTTTTGAGAATTTGAAGCTAAAACTGTGCTCAGCTCCGGTACATCGTAGTCCCGATTTTTCCAAGCCATTTTTTGTGCATTGCGATGCAAGCAATACAGGTGTGGAAGGAGTTCTAGTTCAGAAAACCTCGGAGGGAGATGAATATCCCATATCCTTTGTGTCCAAAAAGCTAAATAAAGCACAAAGAAATGATTTCGTGACTGAGCAGAAGGTGTTAGCAGTATTAGTTTGCATCAAGAGATACAGGGCTTATATCGAAGGCCATCAGTTCACGGTGATCACTGATCACACTTCCTTAAAGTGGTTGATGTTCCAGACCGACCTGCATTCCAGATTGGCTCCGAGCACCGGAGTGGCCGATTAAATATTGTCCCCGATGCTTTATCCAGGGAGAACGAGGAAATTGTTGCCGCTTTGGATGTCGAGCATGGATTGAGCATATACAAAAGAATGGAGCATGACACGGGCGAGGCAATTCACGACCAGTTTAGTTGGAAGTTGTGGATTCCTCAAAAGTTAATCCACAAAACCCTGGAGCGCGTAAGGCGATATTATTTTTGGCCAGGGCTAGTGAAGGATATAAAAGCGTATGCTTCGGGATGTCAAACCTGTAAGGCAACCAAGGCTCCGAACATGATTCAGAGACCTCCAATGGGAAATGCCCCGGAATCAGGTCGGTTCTTTCAGAGATTATACGTGGATTTTATAGGTCCAAATTCACGCTCTAGGAGTGGTCATATAGGGATTTTTATTGTGTTGGACCACTACTCGAAATTTGTATTTTTGAAGGCAGTAAAGAAACCAATGGTAGATGTCGTTGTTAAATACATGGAGCAGGAGCTATTTCACACGTTTGGATTCCCCGAGACGGTAATATCCGACAATGGTTAGCAGTTCAAATCAGACATTTTTAAGGATTTTCTTAGGTAGCATAAGAAAGCCCACACAATCTCGGCAATGTACTCGCCGCAAGCAAATGCTTCGAAACGGGTTAATCGGTCGGTAATCGCGGCCATCAGGTCATATGTCAGGCCGGATGAAAAGGATTGGGACGAGTAACTTAGCAGCATTTGCTGTGCCGTAGGAACAGCAGTACACTCTGCCTGGAACTTCGCCGTATTACGTGGTGTTCGGTCAGCAAATTTATAGGCTCCAGGTCTACGTACAAATTACAGAGAGCTTTAGGATTGCTGGAGGACAAGGAAACGGTTTTGACCAAAGAGGACTCCTTGGAGATAGTGCGGGGCAAGGCTCTTGAAGTCCTAAATAAGCCAAACGAAAAGAATAAGCGTTTATACAATTTATCTAAACATTAAAACTAAGAATTTAAAATTAAAATTAATTTTGTTTAAAATTTTTTTAATTTATTACGATTTTGACACTTACTTCAGGCGGTATAACCCTTAAGATTACTGTTCACCTTTTGAGGTACTACTCATATCTCCGAAAATTCGCTTTCTCATCACAATTTGTATATATAGCTAACTTCTTCATATATGGATTTTTTTTGTTAGTTTTTCACATTTGAAACAAATACTTCTGATATCAAAAACACCTCTTAACGAGATACTACATTTTGTGACGGTAACCGGCGTTCAGATGTAATATCAGATGTCATAACTATGTGCACAATGGCACATTCAACTCAAAAAAATTCTGATACCAAATTTTGTGACGATTAGTAATTAATTATGTAAACAAAAATATTTAAAATTTTTTGAATTAGTTTCAAAATCGGCACGCTGCCTATTTAACCGTTTTAAATTTTTCAGCTATGTGCCGATTTTGAAACTAATTAAAAAATTTTTAAATATTGTTGTTTAAATAAATCCGAAATCGTCACTTTTATCTCACCTCGTTAAGAGGTGTTTTTGTTTGATACATATAGTCAAGTGTTTTGTGTTAGGCCCATTTGGCCGCTATATTTAAAGATATGCTGAGATCCCAAGCAGAAGGTCAGATTACATTACATTATTCGTGTTACGCTCAACCTGCCGATATGTTTTAGAGTCATGCGCACATGCGCTAAGCATCGTACAGCTGCATTGATTTGTTAAAGATAAATATATATTTATATATAAACGTGTTCATGTGTGAACACTGTGGGTCAGGAAATATTTAGGCAAAATTATATTCAGAGCAATATTCAGGCCGGCTTTAAAGGCTAGGAAACTCTTATTATGAGTTAGAGGACATGCAGGGTCGGCTTGTGGGGAAATATCACGCCAAAGACTTAAAACAGTGATTGGCTGCCTCAGGCTTTTGGTGGTATTAATCTTGGGAGTCTGACCCCCAAGTTTGATCTTGAGCGGGGGCATTTGTAGCGCCTGATGCAAAGGATTGGGTATAAGCTTCGAAATCCCTGGGTGCGGATCGAGGCTGAAAGACATAAGGGCGAATTTAGGTGTCAAGGGCAAATGTCAGGTTTCGGAAGCGACCCGAAGTTGCCCAAAACGAGTGAGAGGGTTCCCGCTCGATTCGGGGCGTCTCTTATTTCTTTTGGATCGTGGCAGTCGAGCAAAAAAGTCCGCTTTCTCTGAAGGAAATTTTAAAGGAGTAAAGTCTGAGACGAAGCCTAAAGTGAAAAACGCGAGTGAAACCTAAATATATTAAGTATATTATCCTCCCGCGTAGCCGCTGCCAAGGCAAGTGCCAGATTCCAGAAATCCAAAATATATAACCAAAGCGCTGAGTCCCCAGGGTAAGCGAAGAGTGGTAAAAAATGGCGGAGGTAAAAAGAATTAAGAAAATTAAATTTGTTTAAGTTTGGCGCGTAATAAAAGTCCAACTATTTTGTCGCAACCTGGATAAATGTCGCCACTCTAACGCCAGCGTACAAGTGAGGGGACTCGGAAGTGAATTGCGGAGCCCGCACAGAAGATAAATTTGAAGACCTCAGCAGCAGCAGCAGCAGCAACGCAAGTCGGCGCTAAATAAAAACGCCTTTTCATTTTACATATATATGCACCAAAATCATATGTTAGGCCCAGAGCAGAGATTCCTAAGAGCTAACCCTAAGAGACCCAAGTCCGGATCAACAGCGAGGGTTTTTTTCTCTCCTCTTCTACCCGTCGCTTCCCGCAGCCGAGCCCCCTAGAAGGGAGATAGAAAGAATCGAAAAGTTAGTTTCGCAAGTTCACCAGCTGTGAATGCCGTAAAATCGGATAGGATAGTTTTATATTTTTATTTTAATATTTATTTTTAATTTTTGTCCTTTTTTTGTGTTAGTGAAAGTGCGAAAAAGAAGTGAAGGAAGATAGAAAGAAGTGAATGGGAAAAGAGTCCAAGATCGCGACTTAAGTTTTTGAAACAATATTTTTTTGTTTCTTTTTGTGGAGAGTGCCAATTAATTGCATAATTCGCTTTTTGTTTGTTTCTGTGCTATGAGTGTCGAAGTCCCTTTCTAGAGTTATTTTTGGAACAGTGGGGCAAATTCGTTGTTTGTGAAAGCAGAATATGTGCATTTTTTCCTTTATTGTTTATCCCCCTCCACATGGTGGTGTATTAAGTGAGCAATTTATCTATCTGATTTTATTTTTTTTTTTCTCGAAAATATAAATATTAAACTTCTGTCTTATACGAATGCGTCCCATTGTAATTACCATGTGTTGGCAAGATTTACAGATGTATAAAAAAAAACAACAACATTGCGCAGATGATTGTTCACATTTCCAAAGGCAAAACAAAAACAAAATTCATTCACATTGAAATCCCGAATCGCCCGACAATTTTCTATTCCTTTCTTTCTATTATGGTTTCATTTCGCATTTATTTATCTATTATTATTTATCTAATCACATATACATACACCCAGAAAAATTCATGGACTAAAAAGCTGCCAAATTGCCTAAAATTTTAGTCCATTTGACCTAAAACGGAAGTCGAGGCAGTTATTGCCTAAAAATTTTCAAAAATGCCATATTTTTAGGCCATAGAAGCAGGCCTAAATTTTAGGCAATTTTTGTCAAAAATGCCATATTTTTAGGCATTTTATGTCCAAAATGCCATATTTTTAGGCAATAGAAACAGGCCTAAATTCTAGGCAATTTTTGTCCTAAAACTTCATTTTTAGGCAAATATAAGCCTAAAGCTGGATTTTTATGTAATATTGATTTTATATATTAATACAACCATTTAAAATAATAAATGTGTATTCCAAAATTCATACAGTATTTATTTTTACTGTTGCAGTATAGACTTGCTACATCCGTAGCAAAAACATATCTAAGAGTTGGCCGTTAACCGTCACACCATTCCAGGGATGTAAGAACCAGTTGGAAATTAAATGCACACAAGTGAGATCAAATTTTTAGGCATCCCATGGCCTAAAAATATGGCATTTTGGCATTATGACCCATTTTTTAGGCCATTATTGCCTAAAAATAAATTTTTTAGGCAATGAATCGCCAATTCCTAAAATTTTAGGAACTTTTTTTTTTCTGGGTGTATATGTAAAATTGTCAAATAGCATTTTTGTCAATATATGTCAAATGCAAACTGCACGTCTAATTTTGTTGGTCCTTGGCAGAATGTTCAAACATGAACACGTTTATATATAAATATAAAGTTATCCTTTACTAATCGATGGAGCTGTGCACTCTTTAGCACATGTGCGCATATCCTTAAATATAATACGAACCCCTGCGTGGATCACAGAATATCTTCAAAGTTAAGTGCGGAATAACTGTGTCTTTCCTATCGCACTCAAGATGTATCCCGTATCCCGACGTCGTATTTATTGTGCGCTCTTTTCACTACACCCAGAAAATTTAATGGTCTAAAAAGCCGCCAAATTGCCTAAAATTTTAGTCCATTTGACCTAAAACGGAAGTCGAGGCAGTTATTGCCTAAAAATTTTCCAAAATGCCATATTTTTAGGCAATAGAAACATTTTTAGGCAATAGAAACAGGCCTACATTTTAGGCAATTTTTGTCCATAATTCCATATTTTTAGGCAATTTATGTCCAAAATGCCATAATCTTAGGCAATAGAAACAGGCCTAAATTCTAGGTAATTTTTGTCCTAAAACTAATTTTTTAAGCAAAATAAACCTAAAACTTGATTTTTATATAGTATTGATTTTATGTTTTAATACAACCATTTAAAATAATAAATGTGTATTCCAAAATGCATACAGTATTTATTTTTACTGTTGCAGTAGGGACTTGCTACTTCCGTAGCAAAAACATATCTAAGAGTTGGCCGTTAACCGCCACTCCATGCCAGGGATGTTAGAACCAGTTGGGAATTAAATGCCCACACGCGAGAGACAATTTTTAGGCATCCCATTGCCTAAAATTTAGGCATCCCATGGACTAAAAATGAAATTCTTAGCTATGGGTTAATGCCTAAATTTTAGGCCTACAATTCCTAAAATGTATGGCCTAAAAATAGAGCATTTTGGCATTATGACCCATTTTTTAGGCCATCATTGCCTAAAAAGAAATTTTAAGGCAATCAATCGCCAATTCCTAAAATTTTAATAATTTTTTTTTTCAAAAAGCTTCCTTGTGGAAGCAATCCATACAAAATAAAACGTAAAGTCCGAAGTGGCTTAAGCTAAGGGATAAGGACGAAGAGAGTACGAAGCTTGTTTTAATCTGAATTCAGTTGGTTTTGAGGGCGAGGCGGTCACCTTGCCAACTCTTCTAGCCAAATACAAATATTCTTATTCTGTTTACGGAAGGTGTGCCGCCCAACTCATGGACCAGATCGAGAAGAGCTATTTAAAATAGGCTCAAGTCCAACACGTTTCGCCTCAAAATGCCATTCCGTCTGGCAACACGGGGAATTTTCTCGGGCGATTATGTTCGCTGGCCGACTTTTTGAGACCTTTTTACAGCTTTGTATAAAGACAATCTTGCGCTTACGCCTGTAGAATAGCTTTTCTATTTAAATGCCAAGTCTTGTGCTAATTCCATAGTTAATTCCATAGCTAATTCCATAGTTTCCACTCCGCAACGATGGTTTTTGCTCTGCCTGGGACAACCTAACTGAGCTTTTCGAAAATTAGAGATCGCAGGAGTTTCAAGGCACCATTCAAAGTTGTCTGAGATCCCTAGAAATGTTTGGCCTTCAGACTGAGAATTGGGACTGTAACCTGGCTTAGCTACCTCCACGAATCTTCTAGGTTGTAGCAATCCATACAAATTAAAACTGAAATTCCTAACTTTAGAGGCCATTCATTCAATTCAACCTTCCTCGTCATGTAGTCCTCCGCCCAAACCGACAATCAAAACTTGTCCCCACGAATAATAAATTCCTTCAGTACAAAGGTAGTTCCAATACCGATAAGTTGCGATTTGTGTTCTTAGGAGAACCATCCAGTGCGTACATGTCCACGATTCCTTCAGATGACGCACAGTGGAATAATTCAAAAAACGATTTTTGCGTTCGGTACATTTGATTATATTATCTTGTTTATACATAAAATTCTACATTTAACAGTATATAAATTTTTCTCCTTAACCTAACAGAGGCTGAGCAATCGGTTGTCAAAGCTGCAAAATATTTTCGGTGTTTTTTAATCTGCCGCAGCACGCACGATTACAATGCTGTGCCCAAATTTGGTAACTCTAGCTCTTACAGTCTGAGATCTGTTTACCAACACGGACAGATGAACATGGCTAGATCGATTCGTCTGTTGATGCTGATCAAGAATATATATACTTTATGGAGTCGGATATGCTTCATTCACTTAGTTGCAAACTTGTAACTAAAACTAAAATACCTTGCAGGGTATAAAAGTTTACAACGGTTGGGTTTTTTAAACTTTTGTTTTATTCTAAAAATTTGCGATAACGTTACATCAAAACCTGTGGATCAGTAGCAATTTTATTTGCTATAATTTTACAAAAAGTTATTTGTGTGAAATACATATATATAAAGTGTGCCGTTACTAATTCTCTATTTACTGATATTTTAATTTTTACAATGCTTAACAATTAAAAAAGTTATTTATTTACACTTTTTTTTTTATAATAGATTCACGGGGCTCGGCCAGCTGTTAACCTTACTTGGTATAATTCAACATCACTAATAAGTGCTGATGAAAACGACTTTACTGAGATTAGAATGAAAGCGGTAAATATATTTAACTATGGCGTCTTATCTAAATGAGTAAACATTCTAATATTTTTCAATAGTTTGAAAGGAACGATGGAACCTATCACACACAATCCGAATTAATCTTTAATGCTACGCGCTTTGAAAATGACCGTGTTTTTCGCTGCGAGGCGGAAAATATTGTATTACAGATTAATCGAGAGAAACCAATCTCATCCGCCTTAACTTTAGAAGTCCTATGTAAGTATAAATTAGAAAAAGTGTCGTCCTTAAGGTAAAAAAAAAAAAACTAGTTAGAAAGGTATAGTCGTATGTACTCGAGCACCTGAGATACCCGGTTCCCAAAGCTGAATGCATAAAGCTAAAAGACAAATCCATTTTTCAGTCGCACGTCCAGCCTAAATGGCCTAAAGCGCACATCTTACCAAGACTCCTAAAAACTATTACTCCAACCAATTTTTAAAATAAAAGTTCTAAAAACAGCGTAAAAATGAAAAATAACAAGAAAGAAAGTAACCTGAAGTTTAAATACCCTTGCAGTTTGCAATTGGATAATTGAAAATCGATCCATATTGGTAAAATTGGACATCAACGCAGTTATGTGGGTACATTTTAATAACATTTACCTAGGCATTTTAAATTTTACCTGTAGATTTTTACTTTGTTTTAAATCCTTGAAGGGTATTATAATTTTGTCCAGAAGTTTGCAACGCAGTGAAGGAAGCATCTCCGACCCCATAAAGTATATATATCCTTGATCAGCATCGCCAGCCCAGTCGATCTAGCCATGTCCGTCTGTCCGTCTGTTCGTCTGTCCGTCCGTTGCTGAGCAACGTTTTTGAGCTATCCGAATTAAACTTTGCAGATAGTTTTCTTTCTATTGCAGCTAGTATATATGTCGGAACGGCCGGAATCGTACCACTATATCTTAAAGATGCCTTATGAAAGATATGGCCAAAATATTATATTCTCGGTTTTTTTGAAGATATTGTTCTTAAATTAAATATATGATCCTTTAATTATACTTTAGATATACATTCTAAATTTCAAGCAAATCGGACCGCTATATCTTATAGCTGCCAACGGAACGATCGGCCCCATCCAAATTATCCGCTCTTCGGTGTTTTTAAAGATTCGGATTTAAACGATATATACGATTCCTTAGTTTAATTTAATTATTATCTGCAAGGGTATATAAACGACGGCTTACCGAAGTTAGCTTCCTTTCTTGTTTTTAAATCCTTTAAGATCCGACAACAACATTATATAGCTGCTATAAAAGCGAACGGTTAATATATATGAAATATAAAATTCTGCTTGTAAAATGTAAAATGTGTCGGTAAATGTTTTAAAAATGTAAGAGGTTCGAAATTTTTCCAATTTTACCAAAGTGGATTGATTTTCAACGATCTAGCTGGGAACTGCATGGGTATACAAGCTTCGACTTTACCGAAGTTAACTTCCTTTCTTGTTATATAAGTTAGTGCCAATCGAGAATGTATGTAACAGGCAGAAGGAGAAACCTCCGACCCTATAAAGTATATATATTCTTGATCAGCGTCACTAGCCGAGTCGATCTAACCATGTCCGTCTGTCCGTCTGTCCGTCCGTGTGAAACAATTGATCTCAGAGACTATAAGAGCTAGAGTTACCAAATTTGGTGACAGCATTGTAATCTGTTGCACGCAGATCATGTTTGTTTTAAAATTTGGCCACGCTCACTTCCGCCCCCGATAATAAAGTAAAACTGTATATTAGCTATAGGCGTGATTTTCATCTTAAAGTAAATAAATAGACTTAATAAGTAGATATTCGCGGACGTGTTCTGAAAATTTGAGTAAAATCGGATGATAAACGTGGAAGTTATTAAACAATAAAGTTTTTATCAGGCAGGCTCCGGTTTTAACTTTCACAAGACTCTTTCGTTTTCGTTTTCGAAAACGAGAAATCGGTGCTCCCGTTTTCACGTTCACAAGACTTTTTCGTTTTCAAAAACGGGCAAGTTTGTCTTGTCGAAATGAAAAGCAAATGCCTTTTTCTACATCAAATCGGTTCTTAATTGCAAAAGGAAAAAAATAGTTGACTTGTTGGTCTATTGATGTTTGTTTCACACCATCAGTGGATCAATCTACTTCGTAAGTACTTTTTAAAGAAATTTTTTCTGACCCCACCTCGAATTCGCAAAAAAAATATTTGCCGTCTGCAACGACAACTTTCGTTTTGGTTGCCAGTGCTGCCGTACTGTTGGTGGAACCAAACCATCTGGTCGAAATGCTTGTAAAATTAAAAGTAGGGCATTCATTATGTTCAAAGAAGATAATAAAGGTTGTAATAAATAAAACAGTTTAATTTTATTGTTTAAATGGTACTTTTACCATTTAAAAAAGGTATAAAAGTTCCTGTTTAAAGAGTGGCAGCGCTCTTGGACCGATAAATAAACAATTTCTGCATTTATTTGGGTTTAAAACAGTGATGCCCAAGCCCCCGCCACATGTGGTTGGTAAAAACTCTGCCGGTTCTCTGCCGCGACACACACAGTGTAAACGTGACGTGAGCAGCAGCAGCAGAGAAGAGAGAGAATGAGAGGTCGAGTTGTGCGGTTGCCAGAGCAGTGCAAAGCATTAAATTTTAATGCTTTGCACTGCTCTGGCAACCGCAACGTCTCGCGCGAAGCCAACTTCGTTTTTCTCTTACGCACACAAATGCAAGTCACATGTCATTGTATTTGTGTGGGCATCACTGGCTTAAAACAAACAATCAAAAAAAGGAAGGGCATTTAAACATTCCGTTTACTTCTCAAAACATTCAAGTCAACTGTTTGACCAATAAAAGTAATTAAATATTTCGATAACAAAACGATGACAAAAAGTTTGTAAAAACCGGAGCACCCAAAAATGAAAACGTACGTTTTTGGTCTAAAACGAAAACGAAAAACAAAAGTGAAAACCGGAGCCTGCCTGTATATGTTTCTTTTCCTTCTTCTGAGCCACAAAGGCAGTAGCGAAAACAAGTGATGCGTGCTTTCGGGCGCAGTATTAATTCGTAATGCAACTGCGTACAGCTGCAGAATTTGTCTTTTTTGAACATTGCTCAACTTCATTTGCTCAGCTTCATTTGTCAACATTTTGTTTTTTCCATATCCATGTGCTATTTAATTTCATGCACAATACTTTGGGTACCGGGTATCTCACAGTCGGTCACTGTAGCTTTCTCACTTGTTATACCCTTGCAGAGGGTATTATAATTTTGCCATGATATTTGCAAAGCATTGAAGGAGTCATCTCCGACCCCATAAAGTATATATATTCTTGATCAGCATCACCAGCCGATCTAGCCATGTCCGTCTGTCTGTCTGTCTGCTGTCTGTCCGTCTGTCGGTTTCTACGCGAACTAGTCTCTCAGTTTTTGACCTATCGGGCAGAAATTTTTAGCATAGTCTTATTTCTTTAGCACGCAGTATATATGTCGGAACGGCCGAAATCGGACCACTATATATAGCTGCAATAGGAATGATGGCGAAATTAATGTAAAAAAAATTTTAACTTTTTTGTTTTTCAACGTATATCAATCAATTTCAAGATATAGCAGTTTCTTACCGTTATAGAATCACGGTTTTAATTTCATTAAGATCAGAAAACTATATCATATAACTGCCATAGAAACGCAAATGTAAAATTCTACATGTAAAATGTAAAATTCTGTATGAAAGATGTAAAATGTTTACAAGCTAAGATATTTTTTTAACTGTAACCAAAATGAATCGATTTTCAATAATCCAATTCAGACTGCAAGGGTATATAAATTTCGGTTTACCGAAGATAGCTTTCTTTCTTGTTTTAAATTGAATTAAGTACCGGTCGGGAACGTTCGTTTTTTTCCCCTTCTTTTTTAGCTCATTTGCTAGGGACATGTTGAGCAACACTCATTGGTGCTGTTAACGCAGAACAAGAAAAGGCATACACAAAATCTTTGTTGCTTAATAACTTTAATGTTTATCATTCGATATTACTCAAATTTTTAGAAATCGTCTGCGCAAGCCTATTTGTTTACTTTAAGACGAAAATCACGACCTTAGCTTATATATAGTTGTTTATGATTTGCGGGAGGCGGAAGTGGGAGTGGCCACGACTATAGCCTATATAACGTTTATTATGATTTTTAGGGGCCGAAGTGGGTGTGGCCAAATATTAAAATAAACTTGATCTGATTGCAAAGGATAGGAATTTTGTCACCAAATTTAGCACTAATAGTCTCTTAGGTTTTTGTGTTTAACGCGGGCTGACAGACGGACAGACAAGCATGGCAAAATCGACTCGGCTGGTGACGCTGATTAAGAATATACAGTGGTGGCTACGAATTTAGCACACTATGCCTGGACCAACTTTATTTACATTTTCTCTGCTCCCCGAAATTTTAGAATACTCAGCATATTGGTGGATGTTAACCACATAATTGAGAATATGTACCGTAAATTTCGTCCTTGCTTTACCCGTTTTCGTTTAAGGACCCGTTGCATGAAAGCACCTCTCATTTTGGCTGGACACGAATTTAGCACACTTTACCACATTGATAAATATTTTTTGTGATTTTCTAAAATACTTAGAGTTTTCTGATGCAAAGCACTAAGTTTACCAATGTAAGAGGTCCTGGTGCTCTGCAGGACGATATAAGAGTACCAAACACAGGCAGGGTCTTAACAACACCCACAACATTGAATTTTGGGTTCGAAACTATCAAAAACACTTTCTTCTTATTCAATCTTATCATTCGGAACAAAACTAAATTTTTAAAATTTCGGAGAGCGGAGAATAATGTAAATAAAGTTGGGCAAGGCATAGTGTGCTAAATTTGTGGCCACCACTGTATATACTTTATGGGGTCGGAGATGCCTCCTTCCTGCGTTGCAAACTTCTGACTATAATTATAACACCGTGCAATGGTATAAAAAAGTAAGAAAGCTACAGTCGAGTGTGCTTTACTGTGAGATACCCGGTACCCAAATTTTCACTTCTTGATAAAACACTCTATTAGAATAATCGTTAATTTAAACTAATCGTAATGAAAACAAGTGGGAAAGCTACAGTCGAGTGTGACCGACTGTAAGATACCCGGTACCCAAAACGTGGGTAAAATTAAACAGCAAATGAACATGGAAAAAAGGAAATTTTGACAAATGAAGACATATATTGCTAGAAACATGTTGAGCAACACTCAAATTTGGTAACTCTAGCTCTTATAGTCTCTGAGATCTGTTGTTTCACACGGACAGACAGACGGACAGACGGACAGACGGACATGGCTAGATCGTCTCGGCTAGTGACGCTGATCAAGAATATATATACTTTATAGGGTCGGAGATTTCTCCTTCTGCCTGTTACATACATTCTCGGTTGGCACTAACTTATAATACCCTTGTACCCTATGGGTACCGGGTATACAAATTTTCAAATAACAGTTTTGGACATATTCGCGAAAAACCATGGTTTTATTGTACACTAAAAATATCGAAAACCGTTCGTCCAACCAATTTAAATTAGTACTATTCAATAGGCAATAGATACATTATTCCAAAAACATATGACTCTTTGTGAGATAAAAATAAAAAACGCAATATCTTAGGGAAAATTGTTTATAGCTAGTTTTAAACAGATCTATCTCAGATACCTTTGTCCTTAAAGAGTTAGGGTTAAATGTATGCAAATCCAATACAAATTTTAGAAGTTATAGAAAATGTATTGAAATTATCATATTGCAGTTATGCTACAAAATTGTTTTCCAAGGGAAGTAGTCTGCGGTTCTTCGACTCGAGTAGGGTTAATTCGGTGCAAAACGGGCCACTTTTCAAAAATTTGTTGTGGCGAAACGCCTTGAGCTAGTTTATTAATATAAATGACATATAACTACGTTACATTAAAAAAAAAGAATATGCATTAGTTAAAGGATAATTGTTTATTTTTTCTTTTTTAATTTTTTTAAATTTTTTATGAAAACTTGAAATAAAAAATACAATTTTTGACAAAAAAAAAGTTTTAAAAGTTAAATTGTTAAATAAAAAATATAAATAAAAATAAAAAAATAAAACCCGACGGTGATACCTGGAAAATTAGTTGAAGAATCTGTGTGCAAAATTTCAAATTGGTCAAGTAGATTTTGAGTATTATTATTAGAAAATTACACTTTTCAGGAGAGCGCCTTAAGGTTTTGGCTGCCCATACATCGAACATAGAATGACCTCTGTTCACCTACCCATTACTTCGTTATTTTTGCTCAGATCGATGTCAAATTCGGACTTTATATTCTTAAACATTCATAAAAAATTATAAGTAAAAAAACGACGAGAAAAAGTGAATACCCTACCTAAGAGGAGATTATTTGTATACTCTATGGGTAGTACAAGGGTGTTATAAGTTAGTGCCACCCGAAAACGTAAGTAACAGGCAGAAGAAGGCATCTCCGACCCCATAAAGTATATATATTCTTGATCAGCATCATCAGCCAAGTCGATTTAGCCATGTCTGTCTGTCCGTCTGCCTATAAGAGCTAGATCCACCAAATTTGGTGACAGCATTGGAAACTGTTGCACGCAGGTCAAGTTTGTTTTAAAATTTGGCTACGCCAACTTACGCCCCCGAAAATCATAAAAAACGTTATATTAGCTATAGTCGTGATTTTCGGTTTAAAGTAAATAGATATAATTAATAAGTAGGCACTCGCGGACTGTTCAAACATAAGCACGTTTATATATAAATATATAGTTATCCTTTACTAATCGATGCAGATGTGCATCGTGTTTAGCACATGTGCGCGTATCTCTAAACAGTGACCACTTGGGCCTAACACAGATCTGTGCACTAGACAAATATATACACTTTCACAGAATATATTTAAAGATATGTGCGAGAGGGTTGTTTTTCCCCTATCGCGCTCAAAAATCTTCCCCATGTTAGGGATAAACACAACGATCCGTTGGACTAGCGATAAGACTAGGTTTAAGAATTTCACGACCGCTACTTAAGCGCGGACTTTAAAATAAAGATCTGTTTGAATTTAGAACTCCCAGGATGAAGACGTCTTATTTATTAAGCGTTCTTTTCATCTTGGTCCTTCGCGCAACTCTGTAAATTTTCCTTACCAATGGTAAGAGACTCAGAGGACGGATAGAACCTTAAAAAATCAGCATGCAGTGCAAAGGCGCCCGCAGCTAAGGTTGCTAAAAAATAAAGTTTCCCCCCATGTGGTAAGGAACAGAGTCTAGCTTAAGCAAAAGGATACAAAAGAGTCCTTTTTGTGTGGACAGTTTGCAATTAATCTATAAAATTGCGTTCGATAATCAAAAATCGAACAATAAAAAAGTTTTGCATTTCTATTGTAAATAATTGTGTTCGAAAAAGTAAAATCGAACAATAAACACTTTCTGTTGGACATGAGAGCCACCTAAAGTAAAATATGCAATAAAGTATGCATTTAGGTCAATGTACTTGGACTGTTGGTCTTAAGTGCCAACAAAGTTATCTTAAAATATGATAACAATAAATGGTCGAAGCTATCTTCAATGGGAATTGATGTCGAAATTGACGTCAAAATTAAAAAAAAACAAGTGGGAAAGCTACAGTCGAGTGTGACCGACTGTGAGATACCCGGTACCCAAAGCAGTGTGGGTGAAATTAAACAGCACATGAACATGAAAAAAAGGAAATGTTGACAAATTAAGACATATATTGCTAGAAACATGTTGAACATGTTGGGCAACTCTCAAAACCGACAAATGTTGCCAGAAACATGTTGAGCAACACCCAACAAAGAATGTTGCTAGGAACATGCTGAGCAACACGCACGTGCGCTCTCTCTCTCTCTCTCTCTCTCTCTCTCTCTCTCAAAAAGTTTACGCAGAAACTTTATTGTTTAATAACTTCTATGTTTATCATTCGATTTTACTCAAATTTTTAGAACACGTCCGCGATTGCCTACTTATTAAGTCTATCTATTTATTTTAAGCCGAAAATCACGCCAATAGTTTATATAGCGTTTTTTATGATTTTCGGGGGCGGAAGTGGGCGTGGTCAAATTTTAAAACAAACTTGATCTGCGTGCAACAGATTCCAATGTTGTCAGCAAATTTGGTAACTCTAGCTCTTATAGTCTTTGAGATCTGTTGTTTCACACGGACGGACGGACGGACGGACGGACGGACGGACAGATGGACAGATGGACAGACGGACATGGCTAGATCGACTCGGCTAGTGACGCTGATCAAGAATATATATACTTTATAGGGTCGGAGATTTCTCCTTCTGCCTGTTACATATATTCCTGGTTGGCACTAACTTATAATACCCTTGTACCCTACGGGTACCGGGTATAATAATAGAGAACATCCTCATGACAAAACATTAAAAAAAACAAGTAAGAAAGCTACAATCGAGAGTGCTCGACTGTGAGATACCCGGTACCCAAACGTTTGACGGTTTAAATACTTCTTAATTAAAAATTAAATCACCGCTCGAATTAGCTCCCGACTAAATAAATTATTTGTCATATATTAAATCGGGACCCAGGGAGGCCATTGCAAATAAATGGGTAAACCATTTATTCATTTATTACAATTACATTCTATTACAAGAAACAAATCGCCTCCTTATTGAAAAGTGTGGAAACTATTAGAAGTAACAATCGCTGTCCATAACCCAACATAGAGCATAGCCCAGACGTCTAAGCGGTGGGCAAGCGTTTTTTATGCAAGAAAGTTCTGAGTTCTAAACCCGCCCATGCCAAAGAATTTATTTACATTTTTACTTCAGATTCCTATTCATTTTTCGGCAAAGTTGGGTTAAAGTAAATTTAGTTATTTTTTATCATTTCTTGGTCACGCTCGTTCTTTTCTGTAGCATGGCGAAATTTTTTTGGTCAGCAGTCGATAATTTTTCTCTTTCACACATACTTGTTTTGTGCATCTCTATTACAATAAACTAACCGCCTTCTGATTGAAAAAGTGTGAAGGCTATTAGAAGTAACA
Organism: Drosophila triauraria; assembly: GCA_014170255.2. NCBI lineage: Eukaryota > Metazoa > Arthropoda > Insecta > Diptera > Drosophilidae > Drosophila > Drosophila triauraria. Next base: position 26,477,631 of record CM024336.1, read on the forward strand.
ATCGCTGTCTATTTCTGAAGATGGAGCATAGCCGAGGCGTCTAAGCGATGGGCATTCATTTTCTATGCAAGAAAGTTCTGAGTTCTAGTCCCGCCCATGCCAAAAAAAATTTTTTACATTTTTTTTCCGATTCTTATTCATTTTTTCTCCTCTTTATTTAAATAATACATTTTATATCAGTTCGGCAAAGTTGGGCTATTAAAGTGAATTTTGTTATTCTTTGTCATTTCTTGGTCACGCTCGTTCTTTTCTGTAGTTTGGCGCAATTTTTTTGGTAAACAGTCGATCTTTTTTCTCTTTCACACACACTTTTTTATTAATAAATAAAATAATAAAAATAAAAAGCATCTTTTCATTAAAAAAATGTAGAAGCTATTAGATTTTAACAATCGCTGGCAATTTTATTTCAGCTCTGCCAAAATTAGGTTAACAGTTGTTGAAGCATACTTAGTATGAAAATGGCGCTTCATATGAAATATAGGTAGTGGCCCAGTTGTCTAAGCAACCGATGCATTTACGTTTTGCAAAATTGGCCCGAGCTCAATCCCACAAAAAACCAAAATATTTTCTTTTTGTATTTTTATTCTAAAATTTTTTCTATTTTTTCTCCGGGTATAATAACAAAGGAAAAAGGAAAAATGCAAAAAAACAGAAAAAAAAGTATTGGCGCGGTCGGGGCTCGAGCCTACGACCTAGACGGCTACAGGCTACGCAACTTGCAATAGCAGCATCTTAGGGGTGTTTTAAAATTCTAACCTTATTGCTAATATCTCCCATGTTTATCATCCGATTTTACTCAAATTTTCAGAAAACGTTTATTGTATCTATTCACTTTAACCCGAAAATAACGAGTATAGCTTATTTTACGTTTTTTATAATTTTTGAGGGCGGAAGTGGGCGTGGCCAAATTTTAAAACAAACTGCGTGCAACAGATTCCAATGTTGTCACCAAATTTGGTAACTCTAGCTCTTATAGTCTCTGAGATCTGTTGTTTCACACGGACGGACAGACGGACGGACGGACAGACGGACAGACGGACAGACGGACAGACGGACAGACGGACATGGCTAAATCGACTCGGCTGGTGACGCTGATCAAGAATATATATACTTCATAGGGTCGGAGATTTCTCCTTCTGCCTGTTACATACATTCTCGGTTGGCACTTACTTATAATACCCTTGTACCCTATGGGTACCGGGTATAAACACGCATATACTTCAGGCCATTGCAACGGATTAGTAAAATAAATAAAAAACAGTCCACCTAATTTTAAATTGCAACTTTTAAAAAACTATAAATGTAAAATATACCCCCAATCTTACTGGCCCTTGGCAGAATGTTTATATCGAACACTGCTTTTTTTTTGTATACATTAAATTGTTAAATAACATTTTAGTCAATATATGTCAAATGTTAACGAGGTGAGATAAAAATTTTAAAAACTTCTGATATCAAACAAAAACACCTCTTAACGAGGTGAGATAAAAATGTCGATGGCACATGTAACTCAAAAAATTTCTGATACCAAATTTTGTGACGATTAATAGTTATTTAAACAAAACTAATTAAAAATTTTTTAAATGGTTTCAAAATCGGCACTTAGCTGAAAAATTTTAAAGAGGCAAAACGGGCAGCGTGCCGCTTTTGAAACTAATTTAAAAATTTTTAAATATTTTTGTTTATTTTATTTATTATTTATTATAATATTTAAATTTGTAAAGGCAAAACAATTACCATTTTAAAATACCTTTCCAACGACATATAGCACGATTCTGTAGCTTTACTCGTTTAAAAGTTATGGGCGCGGGAAATCTAGCTTTTTTAGCTGTTTTCCCGCCAAACTAGCGGGAAACCCAAAAAGTCATAGAACAAATGTTTACCTCGAGCTGTTTAATAAAATAAAAATAGTTCCAGGACTCTAACACAAAAAAATCGACACACAGACAAACAGACAAACAACAGGACAAACGTTCTTATTTCGGAAAAGCCGTTAAAATCTTGTTTATTGAATATCTTTTGAACGGAGTATCGGATCAGAATGATCGAGGTGTCATTCGACGCTTATTTAAAGCTAGATCACAACAACATTAAAAATTTGGGGATTTTTGCTCCACCGGCCGCAACAGCTCCAATTTTCAAAATTTTCAATTTCGCACTTCCATTTCTCCTAAACAAAGTCATTTTTGAAAAAATCTTGGTATGCAGTTTAAAAAAAATGTACAATACCTTTCGATCAAGATATAAATGGTTCTGATCGCACTATCGCAGCAGATTTTCAATTCTACGGCTGTATATAGTAGTCTCCTTGCGCACAGCAGTCTCGGTGCTCATCGTCACTACGTGGACTGCCGTCCACAGTGATATAGTAGTTGCCTTGCGCGCACTCAAGATGCTCACCACTACCACGTGGACGACCGTTCACAGTAATAGGAATTTACTGACAAAACGGAGAAATCCAATACCTATGTATACTTTCCGGTGCGTAAAACTTTACTCATTCGGCGGCAAGTACAAACTTTTTCGATTATCTGGCTTTGCTCATTAACGTCCTTTACGCACAATTGTAGTGTATGCTCTACACATCAGACAAGTTGGATATTTTAAACGTTGCATGTATTATATATAATGGGAGCAAAGTGATTCCACGTTCAACATTTTCGTATAAATGGAATAAACTTTTTGTTTCTCGATTCCTTGTTTAATTTGAAACACATAAACGTAAATAGAAAAATATTATAAGAAGCAATGTAATAGTAAAAAATAATAAGCAAAAACAAAGGACATGTACTCAGTCTTGCACCTTATATGGAAAAATTAATAGAAATTCCATATTAATATTTTGTCCAAAGACAATTCTTGTCTTTATATTTTTTTTTTTGTAGTTTGGCATAATCTCAACATTTTAATCGGATTGAGGTGGGGACTTTGAGTTAATCGCTTCATCAATATAAAATTTTGGTTTTCCACACATTTCTTAATAATTTTTGCAGTGTACTTAGGATCCCCATCTTTTTGAAAAGTGAATATCCTTCATAAAAGTCAAACAAATTGAAAATGGGAATGCACCGATACAGATCGCATCTCTAAAAAGCCAGACTTGAGCTCGTTGAGCGTAGATTTATGAGTGTGATTTTGTATGTGTAAGACTTTAATATTATACCATTATTTATGTATATATCATACCTTTTTTATGTGCTTCACTTTACTAAATATTAATTTTTTCCTCTTAGATCCCCCAGTTGTGAAAGTAAGTCCACCTGATATGGTTACCAACACAAGTGAAATAGTTCTACTGAATTGTGAATATGTTGCGAATCCGGCTTCTTTAATCCAAGTTGATTGGTAAGTTTAATTGACGGTGTTTCATTGACATGTGACCCGTGTACCTTTTATCGCTTCTATGAGTCTATATTTCTTACAAAACATTCAACGCTTCACTTTGTTTTTGTGCTTAAAGTTAATCACGTTCAATACAAGAAAAGTTTTTTATGTGTAATAGAACAAGTAGAAGCACTCGACTGTGAGCATCCACAGATCTTTATTGTTAAACTAGCAATCCCCGAGCGGCTTTGCCCGATGTAATAATAAACCACGAGGAAAGTATTAACGTGTCAGAACTTTATATTGTTAAGGATTGATTAAAATCATATTATATAGCTGACATATAAATACTTGCAATTTATTAATTTAATATAACATTTGGTATTAACACAAGTAAGAAAGCTACAGTCAAAAGTGCTCGACTGTGAGATACCCGGTCCCAAACTTTTAAAAACCCTATTGTTGTATTTCAAGATGTACACTGAGAGAAAAGCACTTGCCAATTCATCGCTTAATATACCGATCCCTCAAGAAATGCGAATAAATCAATCATAAAGAAGAAAAATGAGTTCAGTGTAAAAACAAGAATAAAGTAAATTGAGATTAGCGGTGGTAAAAAAAGATCAATGAAATTGTTGTTGGCTGGCTTGGTCTTATCAGCATAGGACGGCGACAGAAATAGGAAAGCGCCGTGGGATCGAAAAACTTACCTATGGGACGGGCTAACACAAAGCCTACGCTGTGGGAATTTACAAAAACAAATGTAATGCGTGGGTATATGGCATATGCTTGATCATCACGAATTTATAACCTTAAGGCCAAGCGCACACTAGCGGCTGAATGCGGAACTTATTGCTGAGATTATAAGGGAGCTGATAACTTCAAAGCTCCTCAGCGAGCTGAGATTTTTTAAGAGCGCACACCGACAGCTTCAACTGAAGCTGACGCTTATTACAAATAAAACGAGAAAGAAAGCTAACTTCGGTAAAGTCTGCAATTGGATCATAGAAAATCGATCCATTTTGGTAACGTAAAAAAAAAAAATGTCAAATTATGTAAATTTTGTCAATTTTACATTTTACATGTATAATTTTACATTTTCATATAAATCGACCGATCCCTTCTATGGCAGCTATATGATATAGTTGTCCGATCTTAATGAAATTAAAACCGTAATTCTAAAACTATAAAGAACGACTATATTTCGAAGTTTATAGAAATTCGTTGAAAAACAATGAAGTTAAAATTTTTTTTACATAAATTTCGCCATCATTCCTTTGGCAGCTATAGGATATAGTGGTCCGATTTCGGCCATTCCGACATATATACTGCGTGCTAAAGAAATAAGACTATGCTAAAAATTTTAGCCCGATAGCTAAAAAACTAAGAGACTAGTTCGCGTAGAAACCGACAGACAGACGGACAGACAGACGGACATGGCTAGATTGACTCGGCTGGAGATGCTGATCAATAATATATATACTTTATGGGGTCGGAGATGCTTCCTTCACTGCGTTGCAAATATTATGGCAAAATTATAATACCCTCTGCAAGGGTATAATAAATTAACTTCGAAAATCGACTAATTTGGCCCGATCATTCCAATGGCAGCTATCAGGCAGGCTCCGGTTTTCACTTTAGTTTTTCGTTTTCGTTTTAGACCAAAATCGTACGTTTTCGTTTTTAGGTGCTCCGGTTTTCACAAACTTTTTGTCATCGTTTTGTTATCGAAATATTTAATTATTTTTATTGCTCAAACAGTTGACTTGGATGTTTTGAGAAGTAAACGGAATGTTTAAATGCCATTACTTTTTTAATTGTTTGTTTTAAACCCAAATAAATGCAGAAATTGTTTATTTATCGGTTCAAGAGCGCTGCCACTCTTTAAACAGGAAATTTTATACCTTTTTAAATGGTAAAAGTACCATTTAAACAATAAAATTAAACTGTTTTATTTATTAAAACCTTTCTTATCTTCTTTGAACATAATTAATGCCCTACTTTTAATTTTACAAGCATTTCGACCAGATTGTTTCGTTCCACCAACAGTACGGCAGCACTGGCAACCAAAACGAAAGTTGTTCTTGCCGACGGCAAATATTTTATTTGCGAATTCGAGGTGGGGTCAGAAAATAATTATTTAAAAGTAATTACGAGCTAGATTGATCTACTGATGGTGTGAAATAAACATCAATAGACCAACGAGCCAACTATTTTTTTCCTTTTGCAATTAAGAACCGATTTGATGTAGAAAAAGGCATTTACTTTTCATTTCGACAAGACAAACTTGCCCGTTTTTGAAAACGAAAGAATCTTGTGAAAGTGAAAACGGGAGCACCGATTTTCGTTTTCGAAAACGAAAACGAAAGAATCTTGTGAAAGTGAAAACCGGAGCCTGCCTGTATGTGTATGTTATAGTGGTTAGATTTGGATAAAATTTTAGGTGTATGTCTATATTTGAACTAAAAGACCATTTACTATTTTTTAAGCCGATATCTGAAAAAACAACGAAAATCTGACCATTTGGCCCGATAATTCCTATGGCAGCTATATGATATAGTAGACAGATCTAGACCGTTCCGACTTATATACTTTCTGCAACAGAAATAAGACTATCTGCCAAGTTTCATTCAGACAGCTTTAAAACTGAGATACTTCACCGTTTATCATTTTGCATCCCATTTTGCAACACAATTAAACAGCTCGTCAGCTTGCTGATAAATCAAACTGGTTTGATCGATCAAGCAGAGCTGAACTTAACTTGCAGCTGATTAGCTCAGCGTAGCTTTCAATGCGTGCACTTTTTAAGCAAACAGAGCGTTTGTTTTTTCAAGCGGAAGACTCTCAGCAATAAGTTCCGCATTCAGCCGCTAGTATGCGCTTGGCCTTATATTCGAAATCTCGACGACGCACCAACACTCGCTCGATTGCAGCCAACGAATTTTCGGCGCGTGTCGAAGGTAGAACGATTGGCTTTCCTTTTCGGAAACATCTATTTGCTGCACTCTAAAAATAATGTCGTTTCTTAGAGCTAAAGTGTTGGGATATAATTATACTGTGAAAACTGGCGGTTTGTGTTGTTTTTGGCAAGATGAGCGTAAGTTCAAATACCGCTCTATTCACAGATTTTTTTTTTCTTTCTTTTAATTGCAAATTTCGTTTTTCTCCTTTTTAGTTAATACATTTGATTTCAGTTCTACCGAAGTTGGGTAATGCAACGAAATTAGTTTTTTCTTGTTAATGCTTGTTTCCTCTCTTTCTGTTTTGCAGTTTTGCGCACTTTTTGGTATAACGTACACACGTAATTCAATATTTAATATGCGAATCGCCGCTTATTATACAATATTGGAAATAGCTCAGTGGTCGTTGAAATTAAGTTTTGCAAAATCGGCCCGCGTCCAGTTCCAACGAAAACCAAATTTTTCTATTCTTTTATTTATTATTCCGTCCGTCCGTGTTGGTAAACAGATCTGAAAGACTATAAGAGCTAGAGCCATCAAAGTTGGGAACAGCATTCTTATCCGTTGCACGCAGATCAAGTTTGTTTTAAAATTTGGCCACGCCCACTTCACCATCCGAAAATCATAAAAAAAAAATTAAAAGCTATAGTCGTAATATTCGGTTTAAAGTAAATACATAAACTAAATAAGTAGGACTGTGCGGTCGTTTTCTGAAAGTTTGAGTAAGGATTATAAACTTTGAAGTTATTAGGCAATAAAGTGAGAATTTGAAGAAAGGCTCTACCAGACACAAAGCTGTATATAGCCGACCGGGTCGAGGGTTCGTTCTCAGCCGCAGGCGAAATTTTCTTATTATAAGTACCCATAGGGTATTATAAGTTAGTGCTAACCGAGAATGTATGTAACAGGCAGAAGGAGAGTTCTCCGACCCTATAATCAAAGTCAATTAAACTTATAAAACTATAATCTAGTGGGACTTCTAATTTAATATGGAAAACCAATCCCACAAATATATATACATATGTAAGGCATTAATGCCTGTTTATTGTTAAATGAATGCTGGATGTTACAGATATTAATTAATGAACGGCGACTGCAACGGAATTGGCTTGATGGCGACTTATTGGCTTCTACGGACGACTGCTTCTATTTGACGACTTGACCGACGATTGACCCTCGGACTTGATCCCTCGACGACTACTATGACTACTTGACAACTGGACTCTAACTTGACGACTTTTATTCGCAGCATACTCGTAAACTTTTGCTTCCGCTCGCTTTTTCTCTTCGACGCTAGTGACTTCTATATCTTGGCTCTAGAGATTCCTAGTGTAACTATGGTATTTCTATCGGCTGCCAGGTTTTTTTTGTTTACCAAAAATTTATTAAAGAGGACAAATTTTATAAGCTAAATAAATAAAACTGCAAAAAAATTACCCAAATTCGGTAGAATTGAAATGAATTAATTGAATAAAAAGGAGAAAAACTAAATATGGAACTAAAATTAATAATAAACAAGTGGGAATGCAACAGTCGAGTGTGACCAATTGTAAGATACCCGGTACCCAAAACATTGTGGGTGAAATTAAACAGCACATGAACATGGAAAAAAGAACATTTTCTGACAAATGAAGACAAATATTGCTAGAAACATGTTGAGCAACACTTAAAAGAGACAAATGTTGCTAGGAACATGTTGGGCAACTCTCAAAAGCGTTTATCATCCGATTTTACTCAAATTTTTAGAACACCTCCACGATTGCTTACTTATTAAGACTATCTATTTACTTTACGCTAAAATCACGCATATGGTTATATACCGTTTTTTATGGTTTTCGGGGCGGAAGTGGGCGTGACCAAATTTTAAAACAAACTTGATCTGCGTGCAACAGATTCCAATGTTGTCACCAAATTTGGTAACTCTAGCTCTTATAGTCTCTGAGATCTGTTGTTTCACACGGACGGACGGACAGACGGACAGACGGACAGACGGACATGGCTAGATCGACTCGGCTAGTGACTCTGATCAAGAATATATATACTTTATAGGGTCGGAGGTTTCTCCTTCTGCATGTTACATACATTCTCGGTTGGCACTAACTTATAATACCCTTGTACCCTATGGGTACCGGGTATAAAAAAAAATCTTTCGAATGAGTTTGAGTTGAACTCATGCTGTTTTTTCCAAAAACAACATAAACCCTGCCCTCAGACCTCTAGGCTACACCCCATATTATACAATACAATACGGCAAATGTCGCACAAAATATTTTCAACACTTTTGTTCTAAAAAGAGACATTATTTCTGTGTGCAGAAAGGAGAGCCAACCGCTTTTTATTCGGCACGCGCCTAAAAATTTTATTCGTAGGCTGCGATCGAGTGAGTGTTGGTGCGTCGTCGAGTTTTTGCTGTAAAGCTTTTAATAGGTTAAAAAGCTTAATTGTCTGTCCGTCTGTCCATCCGTGTGAAACAACAGATCTCAGAGACTATAAGAGCTAGAGTTACCAAATTTGGTGACAACATTGAAATCTGTTGCACGCAGATCAAGTTTGTTTTAAAAATCATAAAAAAATCATAAAAAACGTTAAATAATAAACGTTAATAGATAAAGTAAATGAATAGGCTTGATGATAAATATAGGAGATATTAGCAATAAAGTTTGAATTTTAAGATATCCCCCTAAGGCAAGCTGCGTAGCCTTGGATTTTGCGGGATATCAACTCAGACCTTTCTTCCTTAAAAAACGTTTGCCCAGCGCTAAGACCTCCAGGCTACGCATGGGAGCTTATTTGAGCGGCGATTTATTTTAAGAAGTATCTAAGTAGTATCATTTAGTATGTATTATTTCAAATTGAATTTTAATGTAAAGCACAATAGCTTAGGTACCGGGTATCTCAGAGTCGAGCACTCTCGACTGTAGCATTCTTACTTAATAATTTTGCCATGATATTTGCAACGCAGTGAAGGAGGCATCTCCGGCCCCATAAAGTATATATATTCTTGATCAGCATCACCAGCCGAGTCGATCTAGACATGTCCGTCTGCCTTGTCCGTCTGTCTGTCTGCCTGTCGGTTTCTACGCCAACTAGTCACTCAGTTTTTGAGCTATCGGTCTGAAATTTTCAGCATAGTCTTATCTCTTTAGCACGCAGTATATATGTCGGAACGGTCGAAATCAGACTACTAAATTGGTTTTTCAACGAATTTCTATAAATTTTGAGATATACAGGCAGGCTCCGGTTTTCACTTTTGTTTTTCGTTTTCGTTTTAGACCAAAATCGTACGTTTTCGTTTTTAGGTGCTCCGGTTTTCACAAACTTTTTGTAATCGTTTTGTTATCGAAATATTTTTTATTTTTATTGCTCGCACAGTTGACTTGGATGTTTTGAGAACTAAACGAAATGCTTAAATGCCTTTACTCTTTTTTATTGTTTGTTCTAAACCCAAATAAATGCAGAAATTGTTTATTTATCGGTCCAAGAGCGATGCCACTCTTTAAACAGGGACTTTTATACCTTTTTTAAATGGTAAAAGTAACATTTAAACAATAAAATTAAACTAGTTTATTTATTAAAACCTTATTTTGTCTTCTTTGAACAAAACTAATGCCCTCCTTTTAATTTTATAAGCATTTCGACCAGATTATTTGGTTCCACCAACAGTACGGCAGCACTGGCAACCAAAACGAAAGTTGTCGTTGCCGACGGCAAATATTTTATTTGCGAATTAAATATTATATTATTATTATTATTATTATTATTATAAAATAAATATTTAAAAAGTAATTACGAGCTAGATTAATCTACTGATGGTGTGAAATAAATATCAATAGACCAACGAGCCAACTATTTTTTTCCTTTTGCAATTAAGAACCGATTTGATGTAGAAAAAGGCGTTTACTTTCGACAAGACAAACTTGCCCGTTTTTGAAAACGAAAAAGTCTTGTGAAAGTGAAAACAAATTTACATAATATGACATTTTTTCAACATTTTCAAAATAGATCGATTTTCAATGATCCAATTGCATATACAAACTTCGGTTTACCGAAGTTAGCCTTTTTTCTTGTTTTTTTCTTTCAGTTCGTTTATAAAACATATTGAATTATAAAGTTTGATTGTAGAAAATCTATTGCCATTTGTTTGTCCGGTTTTCCGATACTATATCTAACTGACTGCCTAAACCTTTTGCTTTTCGTATTTGGGAACTAAAAAACCGAAGATAAATTTAAGGTATTTTAAAATTGATTGCTATAATTAAGATTAGGGGTCACATATTTAGTTTTAATTCCGATTAGGCCCGATCGTTCCTGTGGCAGCTATAAGATATAGTGGTATACATTACATGAAATTTAAAATGTCTGGTTATAATTAATGTAATGGATCATACATTAATTTTTAATCCTATTATTTTTAAAGACATATGGCATATAAAAGATATTAAATATACATATATATATGGTTATAATTAAATTAAAGGATCATCTACTTAAATTTTATCAAATATCTTGTAAAAAATTTACTTTGTTAAACTAATTCATTCTTTTCATTGGCTGACTGCGATCGAACAAGTATGGGTGCGACTTTATGAAATGTTTAAATTTTGATTTGGGAGTGTTCAGGGGTGCACTGATCAATTTTTCAAGAACAAAGCAGAACGGACATTTAGACATCTGGGCCGCACCCATTGTTTAAGATTGACGGCAATTCTCATACTAAGTATGCGTCAACCACTTTTAATAAAAAAAAAAAATTGGTTGTCTGTAAAGTCGGCTTACTGACGATAGTTGAACGTGACAACGTCTTAAGAAAATACTAATGGAATGGTAGGATTTTTCAAAAGTAAATTTTAATTTAATTTGTTTAATAGATTTGTATGTAAGCTAAAAGTTTAGATAATATTTATACCCGGTGCCCGTAGGGTACAAGGGTATTATAAGTTAGTGCCAACCGAGAATGTATGTAACAGGCAGAAGGAGGCATTTCCGACCCCTTAAAGTATATATATTCTTGATCAGCATCACCAGCCGAGTTGATTTAGCCATGTCCGTCTGTCCGTCTGTCCGTCTGTCCGTCAGTCCGTCTGTCCGTCCGTCCGTGTGAAACAACAGATCTCAGAGACTATAAGAGCTAGAGTTACCAAATTTGGTGACAACGTTGGAATCTATTGCACGAAGATCAAGTTTGGTTTAAAATTTGGCCACGCCCACTTCCGCCCCCGAAAATAGTAAAAAACGGTATATAAGCCAAATGCGTGATTTTCGGCGTAAAGTAAATAGTCAGTCTTAACAAGTAGGCAATCGTGGACGAGTTCTGAAAATTCGAGTAAAATCGGATGATAAACATAGAAGTTATTAAACAATAAAGTTTCTGAGAGAGAGATAGAGAGAGATAGAGAGAGAGAGAGAGAGCGTGCGTGTTGCTCAACATGTTCCTAGCAGCATTTGTCTTTGTTGGGTGTTGCTAAGCATGTTCCTAGCAACATTTGTCGCTTTTGAGAGTTGCCCAACATGTTCCTAGCAACATTTTTCTCTTTTGAGTGTTGCTCAACATTTTTATAGCAATATTTTTCTTCAGTTGTCAAAATTTCCTTTTTTCCATGTTCATGTGCTGTTTAATTTTACCCACAATGCTTTGGGTACCGGGTATCTTACAGTCGGTCACACTCGACTGTAGCTTTCCCACTTGTTTTATTAAAAAAATATAAACTTTCATTATTGAGTGCAATTTTACAACTGATTTTTCTTATGCTAATGATAAATAATGTAACCTATGCTTTATTGGTTTGCTGCTGCCGCTTCTGCCGCTGCTGCTGCCTCTGCTTACATTCTCTGCTACCATCGTTGAACATCGCTGTTGTCGCTGATGTGGTCGGTCCTAATTGGTCGCTGTCGCTGATATGGCTGCTGCCGCGGTGCAGTTGACCATTTCTTATTCTAATTGGTCAATGTAATTTGGCAATAATTGTTGTTGCCAAATGCGCTCGGTGTTGGGTTTAGTCACCCAGCGTTAAAGCTTTCCCACAATCGTAGAGTAGGAAGTGAAAACTCAGCGCAAGTAGCTGCTGAACTCAATTGGGGACATATTGAAAACATTCCGGCCAATAACTTTATATACTTTATATACACACTCGTAATCTATTTGTTGTTGTTCAGATTTCTGCGCGTGTGGCTATACTCTTACTTTGGTTGAGCATTTAGCATTCTGGGTGTTAACTTGTATATAGAGAAGGAGGTAATTGGAAATCACAATGAAATTGATCAAGTTAGATTTATTTGTAAGCATAAATACAATTACATATGTCAATGTTTTTTTTACAATTTAATAGTTTTTACAAGTATTAATGTGCGTTGAGCAATTGTTTTACAATTTTTAAACTCGTGTAATATTTAATTTCTTACAATCTGTTTTATTCTGTTGAGAATAGGACGATGATAGGAAAAGTAGGAAATGAAAGGGAGTGTTTCGAGTTTAATGTGTCTTACATTTAAAATTTAAAATTTGGAAACATTAAAATTTTCCAACCTGTCATTTCAGACACGGTGTTGTGATATGTGGAAAATTTAATATTTATGTTTTAGTTTTTTTAAATCATAGCTACGCTCGATAATTATTTCGATTGAATAGCAAAGCCATCGACTTTTTATTCAACGTGAAATAGTTATGTTAACTTATTGTTTTAATTTTGACAATTATAGCATAACCTACAATCGCTGCACTAGCGGACCGATGCTATTCATTTTAATGACTAAAGCACGAATATTCGACAATATATCACTGAATATATAATTAATATCGAAAGAATCATTACCTTTATTGCTGTAATGATCGTTGCTATAAACAATTGACACTTTTCACTGCACTTGATACTCGATCAAAACATGTAAATGTACTATAGAATAGCAGCTGTCCACTCAGACGCATCGCTCACTCAAGTAGGAGAGAGACGGATGTCGAACGCTGCCGAACGCAAAGGCCGATTGTGCTTCTTTGTCGCTCGTTCCGCGCTCTCGCTTGCACTTTAAGCCTTAAAAAGCCTCAGATCAGTGATGTCCACACAAATGCAATGACATGTGACTTGCATTTGTGTGCGTAAGAGAAAAACGAAGTTGGCTTCGCGCGAGACGTTGCGGTTGCCAGAGCAGTGCAAAGCATTAAATTTTAACCACTCGACCTCTCGTTCTCTCTCTTCTCTGCTGCTGCTGCTCACGTCACGTTTACACTGTCAGAGGTAACGACGCATGAGTCATGTTTTTTCGAGCGTGCAGCCGGCTCTATAAGACGTTATCACGTCAAAAAATGTCGCAAAGGTGTAGAACAGAAAGGGTGTAACAAGAAATTACGAAAAAAACAAAATTCATCTTGTTAAATTTGTTTGCAAAGCCCAATTTTGGCAGATTTGAAGTGAAATGTATTCATTAAAGAATATGACTATTAATCTAACATAGCCGTTTATGTACCGGGTATATTACAGCCGAGCTTTTTTTACTTATTTTGCTGTAAACAAGTGTTATTGGTGTCGCTGGAGAAACTAATAAGATATATACTTTTTCATTTAGGTATCGCAATGATGATCTAATCAATGTTAACGACACGGATCATTATCAGGGTGGAAATTCAGAAAATGTGGCTCTTGTCATAAAATCTACAGAAAAAGATGACATTGGAAATTATTCGTGCCAATTATCAAATACTATTGGAAAAGGAATTTCTGAAGAGAAAATTAATCTTGACGTGCAGTGTAAGATACATTTAAAAGATAATTTAAGCCAACTCTAACATTTGTTTATAACTTATTTTATTCAGTTGTTCCTAATGTAGAGGTTCAAATGATACCAGCTGGTCCTGTAAAAGAAAGCGATGAATCAAACGTCACACTTTATTGCAATATATTAGATGCGAATCCTTCAGTTCTTACCAAAGTGAGGTGGTACGCTAACTCTACGTTACTTAAGGAGCTTCCAGACTGTGAAGAAACTAGGGTAAGAACATTAAAATAAATTTAAATTTAATTTAATTAAAAATTACATATTTCAGGAGGATCTATGCCACATAGATCCAAGTAAACTCTTATTGGAGAGTATTGGACGTGGTTTTTTCTATAATTATTCTTGTGAAGGATTTAATGCTGCTGGCTGGGGTCCCCGCAGTGAAGACAAAGAACTTATTGTAGGTTTTAGTTTAAATGCAATTGATTTATGATAATTTGCCTTCTATTTTTTAACGCCTTAATTTATTCCAGGTACATTACGAGCCTGGACCCGCTTCGTTAACTCATTTTCCTCCAATTGCTGTTAAAAAAAAAAATGTTATACTTTCATGCTCTGTAGATGATCCCGGATATCCCGACTCGAATAGGTTTGTAACGCAACAAGCCAAACAGATTCAAAAAATCACCAAAACACCATATTCACCACTAATTGATTTTCATACCGTACAAGCATTGCAACCGCAGGAAGCCGAAATTGCTTTAGAAGCGTTGTTGCTGCAACAGCAACAAGAACGGCTCCGCTTCAATGCTTCGTCAGAAACACATTCCCAAAAAATATCAGCTAGCGTTTCCCACCAAGTTCACGAAATCAAAGAAACACACGCTTTAATTGACTTAAGTTTAAATCAATCCCTTTGTACATTGCTCACGCTCACAACCTACATGCCACAATCGCAAATCTTAACCCTTTACTCTGAGGTACAACAAAACTCTTTTTTAAATGCATTTGCCTTGTCATATTCATTATTCCGCAAAATGGGCAAATTTTCCTTTGTTGCTCAACCGGTTTCAAAACCCAACAGATATCGTTGGCTTCGCGGAGGTCGGGGTCCTCTGCAGGACATTGTAACTAAGGACTGGACAGTGGAGCCAGTTGGCCTAGACAGTCGGACCAATTATTCATGCTACGCATACAACGAGGGGGGCAAGGGCGTAATGGCCACAGTCAATTTGGAGGTACACGCACCGCCATTTTTCATAAAGAACCTTGCACCGTATACTGGCATCCTGCACACTTTGCCTAATGCCACTTTAACGTGTCGCATTGAGTGCGTTCCGCGTTGTGACATACACTGGGAAAAAGATGGTGTGCAAATTGGAAAAAATAATAGCCGGTACTTCGTTAAAGAAAAGTATATGGAGGCGTCTCCCGCCACAGGCGATTTTGAAAGCATTTTATCTGTTTTGGTAAGTATTAAATTATATTTTTGCTATTATTTCTTCATTGTTAGGTAATATTCAATTGTTCTTAAACTAGTAACTAGCTTTTAACAACAAAATTGCATTTTTTTTGGCAGGCCAACAACGCTGTTGCGCCAGATCTAATTCGCGTAGTCGCGTAGTAGCGACTTTTTTTTTAACAATGATCGACTCTTACTTTATATACAAACGTTAGAAGTTTTCAACGCACTGAAGGGGAAGTATCAAGTATCATAAGTATCAACTGCAGAGTCGATCTAGCCATCTCTCCGCCTGTCCATCTTTCCTTTAGTCCCTCTGCCCTTCCTTCTTCCTTCCCTTTGTCCATCTGTCCATATATCCGCTTATACACAAACAAGTCCCAAAAGAAAGTCTTCCTTAAATTACTTGTAGTATATTAATATCAAATAATAACTTCGGTAAGCCGAAGTTTGTATACCCTTGCAATTTGCAATTGGACTAATAACAATCGATCCATATCGTTTTAATTAAAGAATAATAAAGTAGTGTCAATTTTCATGCTATTCACCTAGACATTTTACATTTTTGTATAAATTAAAAAAACTCCTCTTAACGAGGTAAGTGGCGTGGTATAAGTGGCGATAATGCCAAATTTTGTGGCTATTTATAACACATGCCTGCAACATTTTAGTCTTATCAGTTACAAGAACAGTCGAAGGTGGTTCTTATGTATATTATCGCGCTGAACATGAATCTGTGCTCCAAAATGCTCCATCGCGTCAGAATTTATTTAAAGCCAAGAATAAGTACCAGAAGATTGCGTTAGATTGCGACCGAAAAAATATATTGTTTAATTAGTTTCGAAATCGGCACTGAGCTGAAACATTGGATTTATAAACAAAATTGACAGCAGCGTGCAAATGTGGAAACTAATTAAATATTTTGTTTATTTTTTTTAACGACATAATTTAACAAATGTATAAGTTTGTAAAAAAATAAAACCAGATCCTTTTGCTATTAATTCGCTTTAATCATACTTAATACAACAATCGCCGTGTGGCCCAGGGGTCTAACTGTCTGTTGTGCTTTATTATACCCGGTACCCATTGGGTACCAACCGAGAATGTATGTAAGAGGCAGACGAAGAAATCTCCGACTCTATAAATATACTTTATATTATATTCTTGATCAGTGTCACCAGCCGAGTCGATTTATCCATGTCCGTCTGTCCGTCTATCTGTCCGTGTGAAACAACAGATCTCAGAGACTATAAGAGCTAAAGCTACCAAATTTGGTGACAACATTCGAATCTGTTCTGATTATATTTGTTTAAAAATTTGACCACTCCCTCTTCCTCTCTGTTCATTAAATAGGCCATATTCGTTATTTTTGGGTTAAAGTTAATAAATAAAATAAATCAATAGGCTTGAGCGGAGGTTTTCTGAAAATTTGAGTATGCTCGAATGATAAACATGGAAGTTATTAAGCAAAAATGTTTCTTTGTATGCTTCTTCTTTTTCTGTTGACACAACCAATGCGTGTTGCTCAAAATTTCCCTAGCAACATTTGCCTCTTTTTAGGTGTTGCTCAACATGTTTCTTGCAACATTGGTCGATTTTGGGTGTTGCTCAACATGTTTCTAGCTATATTTGTCCTCATTTGGCAATCTTTTCTTTAATCCATGTTTATGTGCTATTTAATTTAAATCACCATGCCGGGAATCTCACAGTTGGTCACACTCGACTGTAGCTTTCCTACTTGTTTTCAATTAATTTCGGGATATAGCCGTTTTTTACGGTTTTTGAATTACGGTTGTAATTTCATTAAGATCGGACAACTATATCATATAGCTGCCATAAAAGGATCGGTTGATTTATATGAAAATGTAAAATTCTATATTAAAAAAATCTGAAAACAGCGATAATTTTATTTTACCAAAATGGATCGATTTTCAATGATCAAATTGCAGACTGCAAGGGTATACTTCGGCTTACCGACCTATGCTTCTTTTCTTGTTTTGTATTTTTTATGATTTCAGTAATTATATAAAAGTAAAAATTCATAAACAAATTGCTATTTTTAGCAGGGACTGCAAATAATAATTATTTTGTTTTTTTTTACTTGTATGGAAAATCCGAACACTTATAGTATTTATACAAGAGCAAGAAATATACCATTCTTTTTCTCTAAGGGCTATTTATGCATTGGTACCATGACCTTCAAATGTGTAATTGTTATTTTTATACCCGGTACCCATAGGGTACAAGGGTATTATAAGTTAGTGCCAACCGAGAATGTATGTAACAGGCAGAAGGAGAAATCTCCGACCCTATAAAGTATGTATATTCTTGATCAGCGTTACTAGCCGAGTTGATCTAGCCATGTCCGTCTGTCCGTCTGTCTGTCAGTGTGAAACAACAGACCTCACAGACTATAAGAGCTAGAGTTAACAAATTTGGTGACAACATTGTTGTTTGTTTTAAATTTTGGCCACGCCCACTTCCGCCCCCGAAAATTATAAAAAACGATATATAAGCAATAGGAGTGATTTTCGGCTTAAAGTAAATAGATAGAATTAATAAGTAGGCAATCGTGGACGTGTTCTGAAAATTTGAGTAAAATCGTATGATATTAATATTATTGATTGATTGATATTAAACAATTAAGTTTCTGGGTAAATTTCTTGAGAGAGAGAGAGAGAGCGCTGACGTGCGTGTTGCTCAACATGTTCCTAGCAACATTTGTCTTTGTTGGGTGTTGCTCAACATGTTCCTAGCAACATTTGTCTTTGTTGGGTGTTGCTCAACATATTCCTAGCAACATTTGTCGCTTTTAAGAGTTGCCCAACATGTTCCTAGCAACATTTGTCTCTTTTGAGTGTTGCTCAACATGTTTCTAGCAATTTTTTTCTTAATATGTCAACATTTTCTTTTTTCCATGTTCATGTGCTGTTTAATTTCACCCACAATGCTTTGGTTACCGGGTATCTCACAGTCGGTTACACTCGACTGTAGCTTTCCCACTTGTTTTATACAAAAATAACACTGGTCGACAAAAAAAAAAAGTGCCGGCCAATAAAAGCCATTGGTTCTGAAAGATCTGAACCGGTACATTACTAGTCCGAAACTGAAAAGTTTCCGTCACCCACCAATTTTGAGAAAATCGCGGTCAAAGTATCATGCACTGCTTGAATCGGCGCTTGTCAAGGCTTAATAACTCCCAAACCTTACGTAGCCCAGCCTAAAAAGAGCTTTGGCCTTTCTACTTCAATATTAAACAAGAATATTCAATGGGAGACATCTCGTTCTTTAGTTATAATGCATTTTACAAACTTAAATTTACCTGTGTAATCATTTTTCTATGAGTACTACAATAAAACTTACGAAATAATGATTATTTTTTTATCAAAGTTAAAGTTTATAACATAATAAATATTTTGCAATCAAAACTAATGATTATGTTTTTATTTTTATAATTTTATAATTTCCGTTTGTCCGTCTTTCTATCCGTTGCTACGCAAACTAGTCTCTCAGTTTTTGAGCTATCTGAATGAAACTTTGCAGATAGTCTTCCTCCTATTGCAGTTACTATATTTGTCGGAACGTCTGGAATCGGACCACAAGAATTACGGTTTTAATTTCATTAAGATCGGTCAATTTAGATAAAAATGTAAAATTCTACCGTAAAATGTATAATTCACAAAATTTAAAAAATGTGATATTGTTTTAACATAACCAAAATGAAACGATTTACAGTGATCCAATTGCAGGTTGCAAGGGTATATAAACTTCGGCTTACCGAAGTTAGCTTCCTTTGTGCGTACATATTCATACATATATATTTATAAAATTACATGAATAGTCATATAGACCCATATGCACAAATGAAAAAAACTTTAAAACCGCAAAAAAAATTTTAATATTTTCATTTGAAAAAAGTTCCAAAAACAAAGACATCTTATATTTGATATTTAACGAGAAAGAAAGCTTGCAGTCTGCAATTGGATCATTGAAAATCGATGAATTTTGGTAATGTTAAAAAAAAATTTCAAATTATGTAAATTTTGTAAAATTTTACATTTTACATGTAGAATTTTACATTTTCATATAAATCGACCGATCCCTTCTATGGCAGCTATATGATATAGTTGTCTGATCTTAATGAAATTAAAACCGTAATTCTAAAACTATAAAAAACGACTATGTCTCGAAATTTATAGAAATTCGTTAAAAAACAGAGAAGTTAACATTTTATTTACATTATTTTGTCATCATTCCTATGGCAGCTATAGGATATAGTGGTCCGATTTTGGCCGTTCCGACATATATACTGCGTGCTAAAGAAGTAAGACTATGCTTGAAATTTCAGCCCGATAACTCAAAAACTGAGAGACTAGTTCGCGTAGAAACCGACAGACGGACAGACAGACAGACAGACGGACATGGCTAGATCGACTCGGCTGGTGATGCTGATCAAGAATATATATACTTAATGGGGTCGGAGATGCCTCCTTCACTGCGTTGCAAATATCATGGCAAAATTACAATACCCTCTGCAAGGGTATAAAAATACGTCTTAACGGGGTGGGATCAAAGTTATTATGGCACTTTCACGTTTAAAGGTTTCTGATATCAAACTTTGTGACGATTAACAGTAACGTTAACAAAAATAAATTACAAATAATTCAATTAGCTTTGTTTTCGGCACTAAGCTGTAAAATATCTAGACTTGTCACTTAAGATTTCTACCAGCGTGCCGTAATTCCGTAAAACTCAAAAAAGAACAAAGGGCTGAAAAACAAGAGCAATATCGCTTACACCGCACCAACTCAGAATATAATAAGAATAATAAAAAACATGCCATGACAGCTCTTCCTTATTTTGTGCTGCAACAGCAAGATACAGATACCCCACAGGTCGGTTTGGTCTCTCCCTGCCCTATAAATTGCAATATTTTGATTGAAAGGATATATAATTGAAAGTTACCAATAGTCTTTTCTAAACAATTCAATTTTGTTTAAACAATTTTTATTGAACTTTCCAAAAGCACACATTTATTATATAACATTAATTTTTAGCACTTTAATATGTCAAATTGGCCACGTAACAAATTCGATATCGAGGCCGACAATGCAAACTACTCATGTACCTCAACATCCAATACAGTAGGAGCTGGTATCAAGAGTGCGACATATTTCAGTATTGAATGTGAGTAAACAAAAGCCATTGGCTTACAGTGATCTTTATAAAACAGTCAACATTTATACATATTTAACCATTTTAACAGATGCACCAGATAATACGACCGTTTCACAAAACATTACCTACGTGCAAGAAGACACAATACCAGGACGGATCATATGCAAATCACGAGCTAATCCAGGTAGGTTTTTTAATTTAGTTTTTTTTTTATTTTAATAGTTTTTGATGTAATTATATAATACTCACAGAGCCATCTTATAAGTGGTTGTTTAAAAACGAAACAATAGCCAATGGAAATGCATTAATTATTAACACCGCCATGAAACGGAAAGATAATGGCACTTATACCTGTTTTGCCTATAACAAGCACGGGAATAGCAGAGCAGAAACAGTAATAATAGTGCAATGTAAGTAACACCTTAAGATCAAATCCACAAAAGCTTATATATTTGTACACAATTTAAATATTTTAAAGTTACCCCTTATTGCGAAATCGAGAGACGAGAAATCAATGGACAGGACGCTTTAATTTGCACTGCATACGGAAATCCCACGGAGGTAAATGGATATTTATTTATAATTTTCTGGTGCGGCTATAAAGAACCACTAGTTCCAGTCTCTTTAGGTGAATCTTATACAAACAAAACCAAGAGAAAGCTAACTTCGGTAAGCCGAAGTTTGTATACCCTTGCAGTCTGCAATTGGTCCATTGAAAATCCATCCATTTTGGTAAAATTAAAAATATATTGTAGTTTGTAAATTTGTCTGTTGTTGTTGTCTGGAAAACCAGCTATACAATTAGATCTGTGTGTGATCTCGGCATATACACGAGTATTGAACTATTTTATTTTAACGGTTTTATTTTAATTATTATCTGCAAGGGTTTGACAACTTGGGCTTGCCGAAGTTAGCTTCCTTTCTTGTTACATTTCATATAAATCATCCGATTGCTTCTATGGCAGCTATATGATATAGTTGTCCGATCTTAATAAAATTAAAACCGAAATTCTAAAAACCGTAAAAAATAACTAATTGTTTAATCGTAATTTAGTGCGTGGGAAAGGTAGAATCTTCAAATCTCCAAAATTTCTTTAAAAATCATCGTAGACAAATTTTTTAAAATGAGTTTTAAGTCTAAAAACAAGAACGAAAGCTAACTTTGGTAAGCCGAATTTTGCATACCCTTGCAGTCTGCAATTGGATTATTGAAAATCAATCCATTTATGTAAAGTTAAAAAACTATCGACTTAGGAAATTTCATTTTTACATTTTAACATTTTTACAATTTTACATTTTTATATAAATTGACCAGTCGCTTCTATGGCAACTATATGATATATATTTATAATATGATTACAAAATAATTATTATTTCTTGATTTTTTTATCATTGATAAAAAATTATTATTTAATGATTTTTATCTTTGATAAAAAAAAAAATAATTATTTTGCAAGTTTTATTTAGTACTTATAGAAAAATGATTATTTTTTGATAAAAAATAACAATTACAGATTTGAAGATCATGGTAACAATGCATAAATTGAAGGGTTCTAGCTAACTCGAGGTCATAATCGTCTTAATTTCTTATACGTACATCAAGACTCGATTATATGCCACGATCACACACAGTTCCTCATGTACAGCGGGTTGTCCAGACATGTTTCGATCAATACCACTTCGATCACCATCGATGAACTTTGCTGTACGAACAACTCCCAACATCAGCGCCTATTTAAGCAAGCGTTTCGCTGAATCTAGTCTTGAGAATCGCAGCGACACTCTTGCGTTATTAATTTTCGGCTGTGCTAATATTGGTGGGCCAAAAGGGGGGAACGTTTATTTCTTCTCCTCTTGTATGTGGCTTTGGACTTTATTAACAAATATAGGTCGCCAATGGAAACATTAAAAAAAAAGAAAATAATTATTATTTGCAGTCCCTGCAAAAAGTACCAATTTTTTTTTATTAATAATTATTTTTATGTCGAGTGTGCCCGACTGTGAGATACCCGGTACCCAAAGCATTGTAGGTGAAATTAAGTAGAATATGTGTTGATGATGACAGCTACCTGTCCGGAAAAGATGGTAACCAGATAAACACTTCGTTCCTTCCCTTCAAAAAATTTTCTGACTGTGACAGAATAACATATCACTGCTAACTTTACTGTTATTTATCGATTTTTGCTGTAAAGCACTAAACTGTCACTTGGGTGATAAAAAATTCAAAACGCTTTAAAGACGAAGCCTGGAAAGTTTTGCTCTTCAGTTTACTGCCCAGTCAATAGTACAACGGCGATGGGAGATCATATTAAGAAGAATAACAGACCAGAGTTTGCTGCAGAGAAGCGGGAAAGGTATTGGCACTGGTGGAGCAGTGGCAACCTCTTTCTCTGTTTCAGCCATCGCCGAAGATATAGGTAGAATCATTAAAAAAAAAAACGCAAGCATTCAAAACAGCTGTCCGTCTCTTTTAATTGTTATCGGTATCGGAAATAATTTTGTTTCCGGGCCGGAAAATATTTTACAGGGAGTCTGGGTCTCAACTAAAGTTAGGTCTCACATTTATACGATAGGTATTCAAATTTTCTAAGCCGGCACTTTATCTGGCCTCAAAAATTTAACAGGGAGGGTAGGAACCGGTCCTAAGAAGACGAATTTAAGGCCTGCTGTCCCCTTCTCAGTCCGTCAGTCCGTCAGTCCGTCCTATAAAGTACATATATTCTTGATCAGCGTCACCAGCCGAGTCGATCTAGCCATGTCCGTCTGTCCGTCTGTCCGTCTGTCCGTGTGAAACAACAGATCTCAGAGACTATAAGAGCTAGAGTTACCAAATTTGGTGACCACATTGGAATCAGTTGCACGCAGATCAAGTTTGTTTTAAAATTTGGCCACGCCCACTTCCGCCCCCGAAAAACATAAAAAACGGTATATAACCATATGCGTCATTTTCAGCGTAAAATAAATAAATAGACTTAGTAAGTAGGCAATCGTGGACGCGTTCTGAAAATTTGAGTAAAATCGGATGATAAACATAGAAGTTATTAAAAAATAAAGTTTCTGAGAGAAAGAGAGAGTGAGCGCGCACGTCCGTGTTGCTCAAAGTGTTCCTAGCAACATTTGTCTTTGTTGGGTGTTGCTCAGCATGTTCCTAGCAACATTTGTCGCTTTGAGAGTTGCCCAACATGTTCCTAGCAGCATTTGTCTCTTTTGAGTGTTGCTCAACATGTTTCTAGCAATATTTGTCTCTATTTGTCAACATTTCCTTTTTTCAGATGTTCATGTGCTGTTTAATTTCACCCACAATGCTTTGGGTACCGGGTATTTTACAGTCGGTCACACTCGACTGTAGCTCTCCCACTTATTTTTTTGTTAAGCTTGTATATTATAGTGTAGTCGTCTGCATAGGCGGTGAATTGACAATTCTTTTGTTTGGCTATTATTTGGTTTAACTTGTTGTAGGCTATAACAAACAGGATAACCGAAAAGGGTGAACCTTGGGGTATACCGTTGTCTAAAGATTGTGAGGTCGAGTATACCTTATGGGCAAGAACTGATATTTTTCTATTGGTAAGAAAGTTAAATATATATTTGGCTATTTTTGGTCCTATTTTCCAATCTTTGAGTTCGTCCATGATGCTGTGAATGCCTACCCTGTCAAAGGCTTTGGCAAAGTCTAAAGAAATGATAGAGGCATGATTTTTTGTTGACAGGGAGGAGGTTATCTGATAATCTAGCATGGCTAGAGAATCAGAGACCGATTTTCCCTTTTTGAATCCGAATTGACGGCTGTCTAATAGCTTGCCATTTGAAGCTAGCCACCAAAGCCGCTTAGATATAATTTTATCCATGACTTTTGCAATGCATGGGTTGAGGGAGATAGGGCGATAAGAGTCAATGGAGGTTTTGTCCATATTTGGTTTGGGTATAGGTATGACAGTGCTCACTTCAAACTGCTGGGGGATTTGTGAGTTAAGGATGTTATTAAAAAGGTTGAGAAGTCTTTGCAGTAGGCTTGGAGATAGGTTTTTTATTATTGGATAGCTAATACGATCTCGTCCCGGAGTCGTGCCTTTAAGTTGATAAATGGAAGCTAGCATTTCGATCTGGTAATATCTTTTTCAATACTAAGGGCAATAGTAGATGGTATGTGTGAGAAGTCGTGGGTTGAATTTGATTTTTGTAGAATGAAGGTTGGGGGAAAATTGTTGTCGAGTGCTGAGTTAGACCAATGGGTACTAAGTGTGTTGGCTATTTCATTATTATCAAGTATGTTTTGTGTGGGGTTATTGGGGTCAGTAAGGCAATGAATGTTTAAGCCACAGAAGCGGTTTATGTTTGACCATATTTTGAGGGTGGAGGACTTTGGGCTTATTTCAGCTGTAAAGTCTTGAACAGATGTTCGTTTTCTAATTTTTATTTCCCGTTTAAGTTTGGCGTTTGCTTTTTTGGATGCAAGTATGTTTGTCATGTCAATGTTTCTGTTTAGAGTGAGCCAACAAAAGTTTTTTTCGTTTTTGAGTTTTTGAAGGGTTGGGTCCCACCATGGAACAGATTTCTTTATTTTAAATTTATGTGATTGGGGAATAGTTTCATTGGCTGCTTGAATAAATATTTTAGTTATGTTGGCTGCTTCTTTGTTTATGTTTGAGCTGGGAAATCTTTCGTTAGATAACTTTTCGGAAATGTCTTAAATAGGGGCCAATTAGCTTTTTTAAGTTTGAATCTGGGTCTTTCAACAGGGCAGGTGATGTCCTGTTCAAACAAGTCGATATGAATGGGATAGTGATCACTACCCGAGAGGGAGTTATCTGTATACCATTTGGAGCTAAGTCAGAGTAAGGGTGAAGCGATGGAGAGGTCTATGTGGCTGAAGGTATGGTGTGTAGTAAAGTGAGTTGGTGATCCGTTGTTAAGTGTTATTACTGAGGATTGGTTAATAAATTTAAATATTATGTTGCCTCTAGTATTGTTGGCCTGTGAGCCCCAACTTCTATGCCAACTGTTAAAATCTCCTGTAACTAGGAAGGGTGGTTTTAGACTGTCGTAGATGTTTCTGAGGTTTTGGATTTTAAAAGATTTTCTGGGCGGTATGTACGATGAGATTATGGTGAATTTGATTTTGGAGTGAACTTTTACTGCTATTGTGTCAAAGTCGAGTGCATTAGTCGGTACGATTTGTTGTTGTATTGAGTTGTGGATTAGAAGTGCTACCCCTCCATATCCGTTTATAGCCGTATTTTCGTGGTAAAAGGTATAGTTAATTGGGATAGGAATGTTTTGAGTGGAGTGTAGGTGGGTTTCTTGTAATGATATTATTTTTGGGTTGTGGTTTTTAATAAAGACTTGCAACTGGCTATAATTGTTAATATACCCGTTTAAGTTCCATTGGAGGACTTTTAGCATTGTTAAAATTAAGTTTTTGTTGATAGTGCTATATGGTATTTTCTTGTATGTAGGCTAAGGTTAAATGCTGTCGCTATCGGTGTTAAGCAAACGGTTAGTTATTTTTTGTTTTTCTTAGGTTTTTGTTCATTTTTTTCCTTAGATTTAAGGGGCTTGGCAAGTGTGTTTTGTTTGTTTGTGTAAATTTTGAGTTTGAGTTCTTCTGATAGGGATGAGCTGAGTGTTGATGTTGATTTTGATGTTGAGGCTAATACGGGTGTGGTGTCCATGGGTACTTCGAGATCGTCGTATAATGTTGCTTTTCTTTGTTGTGGTTGGGCAGGTGTGATATTTTTTGATGGTTTGACTGCAGTTTGGTGATCGGAGAAGCAAGAAGGTGGTTTTGTGGGTATTGTTGCATTTTTGGTTGGTTGTTTTGTTGGTATGGTAGAGTATAGTGCTGGTTGGTGTATGTGTCGGGTGTAGTATATTTTGATGGCTGTTTTGTGGTCAACTTTTTCTAGGGTTTTGATTGATGTCAGCTCTTTTTGCTTTATGAATGCTGGGCATGTTTTGTCAATTGGGCGGTGTTTGTTGGTTGGGAGGTCGTATTTGCAGTTTATGCTGAACTTATCGTTGGCACATGTTGCGTCATTGGATGTGTGTTTCTCTGCGGAGCAGTTGTTGCATAGTGTGTTTGATTTGCAAGCTGTTGTGGGGTGACCAAGTCTGAGGCAGTTGCGGCATCTGAGTGGGAGTGGTATGTATGGGCGTATGTTTACCTTTTCATAACCAATCATCATTGTTTCTGGGAGTGTCAGTGATGCGAAGGTTATAATGATGAGTCCGGTTTCTTTTAGTTCGTTTTTATCCATTTTCTAAATTTTTCGTATTTCTGTGACGTTTTGCGATTTGAGTTCTTGCAATATGATTTCTTCTTCGATGTTTCTTAGATCATTTGAGTAAATTACTCCCTTGGAAAAATTAAGAGTAGTATGCTCACTAACTGATACGGGAAAGTCATGGAAGATGCTTAGCTTTATGAGTTTAATGGCTTGGAGTGTATCTTTGGTCTTGATTAGTAGACCTCCAATTCTTGTTTTTTTGCACGATTCCACTACACCATTGCATGTATAGTCAATTACTTTTTTTAATAAGGAAGGGGGATACATCTTCAAATATTTTATTGTCTGTTCTGTTTATGTTGATGAATTTGGGGCCGGTGTCGCTTGACTTGAAAAGTCTATTTATATCGGGAGGCATTTTTGTTGTTGTAGGGCAGGTGCCCTGCTGAGGTTTTTGGAACTGTTCAGTAGTTGTTTTGTTATTGCTTTTTTTTTCGAAATTTGTTTTGTGCACTTGTACACTTATTTTTGTTGCAGTTATTGTTTTTAACTGATAATATGTAATAAAATATGTCATTTTGGCCTGGTTGTTCCTATGGCAGTCATATGATACAGTGGTCCGATTTCCGAAATATATACTGCTTGCGTAAGAAATATGCTGAAAATCTTAGCCCGATAGTTCACAAGCTGAAAGACTAGTTTGCGTAGAACTAGATCGACTGGCTGGTGAAGCTGATCAAGAATATATATACATTCAGCGTTGCAAATACCATGACAAAATACTAATTCCGTGTGCAAGGGTATAAAAACCAAGTGGATAAGTTTAATAGTTCAAAAGTTATTAATTTTAAAACGTGTTTGAACAAACAAGGCTATAAACGGCACGCCGTTTATTAAGTTAATTAATATTTAATTAATAATTTCTTTTTCTGTCGGTTGGTTTTTTAATTAGCTTTCTTCCAAAAGAAAATTTCTTCTCTAAAAATTTATAATTAGTCCTAATCAGACCGCTTTTAAGAGAATTAGTGATAACTTAAACTTGATTGCCAAAGTTAATTATCCCTCATGATTTCAATAAGAAAAATTAGAGATATTTTTTTATCACTCTCAACAAATGAATATTATTTATTTACAGGTTGACTTCTTATGGTCAATAAAAGCTGAGAATGAAACAGTTGAACATTTGGGAAGTGGCGAAAAGGGGGAACTTTTGGAAAAAAGTTATTACTTACTACAAGAGGACTATGCAATTGCCAGGACATATAGATGTGTTGCCAATAATACGGTTGGCTCAGGACCATTTTGTGAGATTGAAGTAGCTGGTACGTATACAATTATATATTAATGATATATTTGATTTATATCGGAATGTATGAATTAATCGTGGTGCATTTACATCTCAAATATTTTTTTCTTTTTGCGCCCAATGTGGCTTGGACGCCACTTTGGGAGCTTCGAGTCTAACCATAAGAGTTTAATTTAGTGTAAAGTTTATCATTTGTTAACATTTTAAATGGTAAAATATATTTATTAAAAAACGATGGTTTTGTAGCGGATGAGCGTCTGCTCAGTTTTATGCATTTATTCATAATGAATCTTAAGCTTAAAAGTTAAAGGGGGCTAGCGGCTGCGCTGCCTCCAAATATCGGCAGCGGCAGCAGCGCCCATATACATGCCAGTATCTATGCTCATACATAAGAGAGCGCGAGTGGAGTTGGTATATGCATGTGTCTATCTGTGTGCGTTGTCAAGCGGTGAGAATTCGCTGACACTTGCACTTCCCATACTGTCAGCTCTGAGGCGCAATAGGGTGATCGCATTTCGTCTGGCCACTTGGCCATTGCTTATGTTTATTTAACAATTCTGTAGCACAATGAAGACATTGGTACAGTGTGCACTCGCTACACGATACATGCATACTACATTAGTTTGTAAAATGTAGACATGCTTTTCTGATACATTCATTTCGAATATAATATAAGTCAATGTAGTAAATTAGATTGATTCAACATCAAAATTATAAAAAATAATAATTAATTTAATTTAATTTAAATGGTTAATGGTTTGTAATATTTGCACTTATAATTTGGGTTACATAGAATTCGTATTAATTTTCTTTTAATCACATTAAATGCAAAAATGAAAATTTCCCTTTTTTGTTACAAAACAAGTGGGAAAGCTACAGTCGAGTGTGACCGACTGTGAGATACCCGGTACCCAAAGCATTGCGGTGTACATGAACATGGAATGTTGACAAATGAAGACAAATGTTGCTAGAAACATGTTGAGCAAAACTCAAAAGAGAAAAATGTTGCTAAGAACATGCTGAGCAACACCCAACAAAGGCAAAATGTATGTAACAGGCAGAAGGAGGCATCTCTGACCCCATAAAGTATATATATTCTTGATTAGCCTTGCCATCCGAGACTATAGATCTAGAGCAGCGGTCGGCACGGCCCTATTCGGCGGGATAGCATTTTTCTTAGTCGGCGTCGCTGCCGCTCATGCACAGTATGCGTTAAATAGCTAGCTTTTAGTTTAAAGTTTTTTTTTTGCCATATTACATATCTAGCCATAGATTGTTAAATTTTCACTCATACAAATGAAATTTTGGCATGTGACTGTAGTGGAACAGATTTAGAGTTACCAAATTTGGTGACACGTTTATCTATGCACGTAGACCTAGTTTGTTAAAAAATTTTTGTTAACATCAATATCTTTCGAGATAATCGCAGTTGGACAAAAACTTTAGAAAATCATAACATTGAAATAGTGCATGCAATTTGAAATATATAAAAATACGGGTATCATTTTGTCATACTAGGTTTAATATTAAACCGGTTTTTTAGTAAAAAAAAAAAAAACAGTCATTATTTCTTTTTT
Source organism: Drosophila triauraria (assembly GCA_014170255.2). NCBI lineage: Eukaryota > Metazoa > Arthropoda > Insecta > Diptera > Drosophilidae > Drosophila > Drosophila triauraria. The sequence goes on from CM024336.1 coordinate 26,507,372, forward strand.
TCTCTTAGAGCCAGTCGATTTTCGCTCAAATTTGTTTTTTCAGGTAGTGGAGGTTCAGATACATAAGAAAAAAATCTTAGAATGGAACAAGTCTTTGCTAAAAAAAATACTTTTAATTTCATAGTTTATCCATTAATTACTTTTGGATAGGGATATATGTATTGGTCCGACAATTTAAGGCCTAGGTAAAAGAATGCGAAGAAACTACACTACACTACCCTACCGAACATTTTATACATTTGATACAAAGCCGTTTTTACATAGCTCTGAAGTTTGCACCGACAGCCTAACAGAAACAAACACGAAGCGCTTGCAGTGTTGGTGTGCCGACAGCGCCGCCTGAAATTTTTTCCTATGCACAGTGTATAGGACGCTGCCAAACCTTGATCTATTGGTTTTACATGGAACGTGGAGATTCAACTGCCGGAATAGATCGGTGCTTTCCACATAAAGACAATGCTTAGTATCGTTTTCTAAGAATGGGAGGTTAATTAGAAGAGGTCAAATAAAATAAAGGGGCAACTTTAGGTTTGCATCCCACTAAGTCACTAAGAGTGAAAAGTTATTTCGAACTGACTCAATGCGTTTGCTTTGGACGTCCCACTGGGGACTGCAAACGCAAGATCCATATTTTAAAATAGGACGAACTAACGAAATCTATAAATTGGTTCGTGACGTTGGGGTCATCGAATTCCTTTGAACACCGTTGAATATATTCAAGCACACATCTGGCTTTATTAACAATGCACGGTCAATATGATCAATTAACTCTAACTTAGGATCTAGGCGAATACCCAAATCATTAGCTAGAGTTAACAATATAGAGTGATCATTTCCAAAGATTCAGCGTATAGGTCCCAAGCTTGGGAGTGATACTTGAGAATTTCATCAGCTTGCATTTGGAGCCCATTTAGGTTTGCACTGCACAATTTTTAAAAGTTATTAACCCCTGTTTATAAATCCTTATATTGCACGCAAAGTTTAATTTCGTCAGAGTACATGAGTACTCTAAAGTTAATCAAAACTTTGGGCAGATCGTTAATAAAAAATGTAACCAGTAAGGGACCCAGGTGACTTCCTTGCGGGACACCAGGGGTCTCCATGGATAACATTTTACTGTTTTTAAAACGGACCTTTTGTGTTCTGCATTTTAGATAACTTGAGATCCACCTAAATAGATCGACAGGACAACACAAGTCGAGTTTTCTAACAAGATGGGAATGATTAACGGAGTCAAATTCTTTTCTGAAATCAGTATAAATCACATCTGTCTGCATGTTTTGTGGAAAGCCCCCTACAATAAAAGAAGTAGGCTCCATAAGGTTAAATGTCATTGATCTTCGTTTAATAAACGAATGTTAACATGGGGACAGTACAGATCTACAAACATACTTCAAATTGGGAATTTCGAAAAGTTCTGGGATGGCTGACATCTTTTTTCAACTTCTCATTTTTGCGTTTCTTGCTTTCTTATGGGCACCACAAATTATGCAACGTATCGAAGTAAATCTAATTGTTTTCTCTGGAGTATTATGTTTTCTTCTTTTTGAACCTAAATCACTGTAAGAAAAGTCTTTTCTACTATTTTTATATTATTTTCTAATATTTTTATAAAATGATCCTGAAAATGAAGCTTTATTTTTCCAAACGGAATTAAATTTTTTTTTTAATTTTCTCTTTTTGGTTTTCTAGGTTTGAACAGAAGATACACTTATAATAAACATAATCTTCTTAGTTTCTTGATTTCCGGCACGAATTTCGAGCTCTATCGTGTCCAAAGCCGGGAAACTCAATGATTGAAACGGAGTGGCGCAGATTCCATATGTCCGCCATTTTGTAAAATTAAAAAAAAAAATCATTTTCGATACCACCTATAAATATATCCATAGTTCCACAATGATTGCTTGATTATTTCCCTTAAAAAAATACCAAAAAAAATACCAAATTTTTTACGTTAACATGTATATCTCCCGTTAAACCATTAATATTAGACCTGCAGAAGCATTTGAAACGGGAAGCTGAATTAAATTCTGTGGCAGAGTATCAGCAAGCGAACAAGGAGAGAGCAATGGAGAAATGTTCTTGCCCGTTTCCCGACCCTTGCAACGATCTGCTAATAATAACACCGACCAGCAAAACATCCTCGCTTAAAACTTTGTTTTTAACTGACGGACAACTCCTGACTAGATGAATTCTTCTATTTTAAAGTATGTCAGTCAAATAACACTAACATAATTTGGGGCGACCAGATTATTCCGAAAAACAATTAGCCTCAATAACAAAAGTTAACCTGACATTGAAAAATCGCCCTTACAAAACGTTAAAAAGTCGTCTAAGCCAACATAACTGCAACTTAAAATATAATTACCAGACAAAAATTTGTTTTTAAAGTCAGTTTAGATGGTTTTTTTTTGTATCTCTGCAGTCCAAAAAATAGATGCCTTCTTTACAAATATGCATTTGGATTGCGAACGGCGTTTCACGCCATAACCTAAAAAAACTTACTTTCTGTATGTCAATCATATCGACCTTATGCTGCTGGTAGAAACGTACCTTACAACAAAAGAAATTCCAAGTGAGAAACTATACCTCCTACCCCACAGATCATCCAGATGGTGAATCCCACGGTGAAACCGCCACCAAATCCCCAAAAGCGTGCAACTAATTACTTGTAGGCCACATCAATAAAAGTGCAGTCAGGTAACGATAACCTTTCCATAGCCGCTGCCTACTGCTTACCTCGCTTTAAAATCTCTGAGGGACAATTCATGGACTTTTACAGCTGACTTGGAGATCTTTTCATAGCTGCAGAAGACTATAATGCCAAGCATAATGCCATCATGCTGTCCCCTTTGCATTCGCATTATCTCTGAGTTTCTCATTTTACACAGTTTTTTTTTGTTATCAGGTCAGTTTATACAGTACAGCTTCACGTTGCCCTATGGGGGATCGTCAGTACGCTTTGATGCTGATCGGACAACAACCATTTTAGTGCACTTAGAATGTCAAAGAATTCCGACTTAAGAATTTCTTTTGTATGCTTGGCGACAGCATTTTTTCGGCCAGAGGGGAAAGTTTTAATTCCCCTTTCATCTTGTTCTTTGGAACTGGGCTTTCGCAGTTTGAATTCTGAACCTGTATTTACTGTATATATATATGTATATATTATATATATTTTGGGACTTGTACATATGTATGTTCCACGGGTAATATATTTGATTTATTGTGATTTATTATTAGCTTTAGTCGATTTCAATAGTCGACCTTATTTTAAACGTCAAAAATAGTCATAGTTGCCATATTGTATGAAATGTCAGCTATCTTCTTTCCATTTATATTCCTCAATTTCTATTTCTAACACACACATGTGCGAACTTAACAATGCAAAATACAAAATAATTTTACATATTCTTTGATTTTTGTGCCTATTCGTCGAGATATTCAAGCTTGTACAGTTGCAATTGTCAAAAAATATAACACTGTAACAAATCCGCTTTTTTTTTCGATGCTTGCAAAATGTTTCATTGCCGTGGGCATTTAAAAATAATGAACCATTAAAATGAATCAGGGTCAACCCCCACCAATCACGTTTGTGTTTTTTGGTTTTTTTTTTCGTTGCTTGCAAAATGTTTCATTGCAGTGGGCAATTAAAAATATTTGAACCATTAAAATGGATCAGGGTCAATCCCCACCAATCACGTTTGTGTTTTTTTGGTTTGGAAAAGGGCGTGACCAAATTCTTAAACACCCCTGATTTTCGTCACCATATTTGGTAGCTCAAGCTCTTATAGTCTCTGAGATCTGCTGTTTCATACGGGCAGACGGAGATGGCTAAATCGAGTTGACTGGTGATGCTGATCAATAATTTATATACTTTACTTCTGCCTGTTACATACATTGTCGGTTGTCACTAAGTTATGCTATAATACGCTTCTACAACGGGTTTCAGAAACATGTTTTAATGGCTCTATAGTATTGTTGATACAATCCTAGTTTCGGTCTAATCTTTAAAAGATCTATTTATTTCATTTATTCTGTCTGCTTATAGTGGGCAATTAACAATTCGTTTCAAAAACCTTTTTGATTATTACGTGTTATATGTTATTATTCACCTATTGAACATATTCAGATTACCCCATGTTTGGTATTATTTTCTAATTCGCTCATCGGGTTTATATGCCAATTAAAACTTAACTATTCAGTAATGTTATATTTAAGGAAACTCATTTACAAAAATATTTTTAATACACTTGGCCCTCGCTTAACACGGGGGTTACGTTCCTAGAAAATGTCGTGTTAAGCGAAATCGTGTTAAGCGAAACATGGATTCAGTACAAAATAAGGGGTTACGTTCTCAAAATTCAAAACTGGCAGCAATTAAAATTTTTGATTGTTCAAATTTGGTCGGTTTTTATTAAAGTTTTATTTTACAAATTAAAAGTTAATATTTAACTAAAAAAGTGGCTTCATGTAATTAATAATTAATTAATAGGTTAAACTTAAAAATGGTAAAAACAAAGGAGATCATTTCATTCTATTAATATCATTCATTGTTTGAGCCAGTTTATTTTTGTTGCCTCATTTAAATCAAGGCTTCTTGCAATATCCGTGGCAGTTTGCCCATTGTCTAAACGGTTTAGAATTTGTATTTTTGTTTCTATAGAAATGACTTTTCGTTTTAAAGGAGCCCTGTTCCTTTTTTCTGCCATTGTAAAAGCTGAAACTAATTTATTTTTATTGTGTATTCACTCTTTGATTTAATCAAGCTGTACTTACCACAAAATCTTTGACTTTTTATTTACGCGTCTGCAAAGCTCAAGATTTTTGCACCTACTACAACAAGCGTACATCTGACAGATTATATGTGGGATTTCCCTTTTTCGACAAGTAACCCATGCGTATGACACAGGCACAAAGGCACTAACGCGATAAACGAAGTAAAAAAAATACATATCGATATTTTGCAATCGTGTAAGAACGAGGTTTTTAGCGTGTTAAAGGGGTATGGGTGCAAATTTGCAACCGTGTAAGACCGAGTTAGTGCTAAAAGAGTTCGTGTTAAGCGAGGGCCAAGTGTACATTTTAAATATAATTACGAAGTAAATATAGAAAATTCTAATATGTATTAATGCTAATGCGTGTTAACTTTTCCTTAACATACTTTGTTTCATACATGTTTTGTTAATATCATGCTTTCATGCGATTACCATATTAAAAAGTGCGTCCAACAAGTAAGTAACTAACACTATACCATGAGTTCTTTTCAATATAGCCAATAAGATATTTCATAGCCATACATGTGTATATAAACATTTTATTTTTCTAAAGCAATGATCTAAGACAAAAAAAATTATAAAATAATCATTATACCCGGTACCCATAGGGTACAAGGGTATTATAAGTTAGTGCCAACCGAGAATGTATGTAACAGGCAGAAGGAGAAATCTCTGACCCTATAAAGTATATATATTCTTGATCAGCGTCACTAGCCGAGTCGATCTAGCTATGTCCGTCTGTCCTTCTGTCCGTCTGTCCGTCTGTCCGTCTGTCCGTCCGTCCGTCCGTCCGTCCGTCCGTCCGTCCGTCTGTCCGTCCGTGTGAAACAACAGATCTCAGAGACTATAAGTGCTAGAGTTACCAAATTTGGTGACAACATTGGAATCTTTGCACGCAGATCAAGTTTGTTTTAAAATTTGGCCACGCCCACATCCGCCCTCAAAATGATAAAAACGTAATATAAGCTATACTCGTTATTTTTGGGTTAAAGTTATTAGATACAATAAATGAATAGGTTTGAGCGGACGTTTTCTGAAATTTTCAGTAAAATCGGATGATAAACATGGGAGATATTAGCAATAAGGTTAGAATTTTAAAACACCCCCCTAAGACGCTGCTATTGCAAGCTGCGTAGCCTGTAGCCGTCTAGGTCGTAGGTTCGAGCCCCGAGCGCGCCAATACTTTTTATTGTTTTTTATACCCGGTACCCATAGGGTACAAGGGTATTATAAGTTAGTGCCAACCGAGAATGTATGTAACAGGCAGAAGGAGAAATCTCCGACCCTATAAAGTATATATATTCTTGATCAGCGTCACTAGCCGAGTCGATCTAGCCATGTCCGTCTGTCCGTCTGTCCGTCTGTCCGTCTGTCCGTCTGACCGTCTGTCCGTCTGTCTGTCCGTGTGAAACAACAGATCTCAGAGACTATAAGAGCTAGAGTTACCAAATTTGGTGACAACATTGGAATCTGTTGCACGCAGATCAAGTTTGTTTTAAAATTTGGCCACGCCCACTTCCGCCCCAAAAACGAAAAAACTTAAATAAGCTAGATTCGTAAATTTTGGCTCAAAGTAAATAGATACAATAAATAAGTAGGCATTTGCGGACGTTTTCTGAAAATTTGAGTAAAATCGGATGATAAACATGGAAGTTATTAAACAATTAAGTTTCTTACCATATTGAGCCACAACGGCAGTAGCGAAAAAAAGTGTTGCGTGCTTTTGGGCGCAGTATTAATTTGTAATGCATCTGCTTACAGAATTTGTCTCTTTTAAACTTTGCTCAACATGTTTTTGGCAAAATTTGTCTTTATTTGTCAACATTTTGTTTTTCCCATGTCCTTGTGCTATTTAATTTCACGGACAATACTTTGGGTACCGGGTATCTCACAGTCGGTCGCACTCGACTGTAGCTTTCTCACTTGTTATACCCGGTACCCATAGGGTACAAGGGTATTATAAGTTAGTGCCAACCGAGAATGTATGTAACAGGCAGAAGGAGAAATCTCCGACCCTATAAAGTATATATATTCTTGATCAGCGTCACTAGCCGAGTCGATCTAGCCATGTCCGTCTGTCCGTCTGTCCGTCTGTCCGTCCGTCCGTCTGTCCGTCTGTCTGTCCGTGTGAAACAACAGATCTCAGAGACTATAAGAGCTAGAGTTACCAAATTTGGTGACAACATTGGAATCTGTTGCACGCAGATCAAGTTTGTTTTAAAATTTGGCCACGCCCACTTCCGCCCCCGAAAAACAAAAAAAACGGTATATAACCATATGCGTGATTTTCGGCGTAAAGTAAATAGATAGGCTTAATAAGTAGGCAATCGTGGACGTGTTTTGAAAATTTAAGTAAAATCGGATGATAAACATAGAAGTTATTAAGCAATAAAGTTTCTGAGAGAGAGAGAGAGAGCGCACGTGCGTGTTGCTCAACATGTTCCTAGCAACATTTGTCTTTGTTGGGTGTTGCTCAACATGTTCCTAGCAACATTTGTCGCTTTTGAGAGTTGCCCAACAAGTTCCTAGCAACATTTGTCTCTTTTGAGTTCTGCTCAACATGTTTCTAGCAATATTTGTCTCTATTTGTCAACATTTCCTTTTTTCCATGTTCATGTGCTGTTTTCACCCACAATGCTTTGGGTACCGGGTATCTTACAGTCGGTCACACTCGGCTGTAGCTTTTCCACTTGTTTTTCTCTGTTTTTTTGCATTTCTTCCTTTTTCCTTTGTTATTATACCCGGAAAACAATTCGAAAAAAATTTTAGAATAAAAATACAAAAAAAAAATGTTGGTTGTTTGTGGGATTGAGCTCTGGCCAATTTTGCAAAACGTTAACGCATCGGCCGCTTAGACAACTGGGCCACTACCTATATTTCCTATGAAGCGCCATTTTCATACTAAGTATGCTTCAACATCTGTTAACCTAATTTTGGCAGAACTGAAATAAAATTGCCAGCGATTGTCAACATCTAATGCCTCTACATTTTTTAAGGAAAATATGCTTTTATTGTAATAGAGAAATGTGTGTGAAAGAGAAAAGAGACCGACTGTTCACCAAAAAAATTGAGCTAGAAAAGAACGAGCGTGACCAAGAAATGACAAACAATAACAAAATTCACTTTTATAACCCAACTTTGCCGAACTGATAATTATATTAATTGAATAATCGGATATAAAAATGTAAAAAAAAATTTTGGCATGAGCGGGATTAGAACTCAGAACTTATTGCATAAAAACAATTGCTCATCGCTTAGACGCTTGGGCTATGCTCCATAATTGGCAATATACAGCAATTGTTACTTCTAATAGCCTTCACACTTTTTCTATCAGAGGGCGGTTTCTTTATTGTAATGGAGATGCACAAAAAAGAGAGAAAGAAAGAAAAAAAGAGAGAGACCAAAAAAATTTCGCCAAGCTACAGAAAAGATCGAGCGTGACCAAGAAATGTCAAAGAAGAACAAAATTCACTTTTATAACCCAACTTTGCCAAACTGATATAAAATGTATTAATTGAATAAAGAGAAGAAAAAATGAATAAGAGTCTGAAATAAAAATGTAAAAAATTCTTTGGCATGGGCGGGTTTAGAACTCAGAACTTTCTTGCATAAAAACGCTTGCCCATCGCTGGGCTATGCTTTATGTTGCGTAATATACAGCGATTGTTACTTCTCATAGCTTTCACACTTTTTCAATAAGAAGGCGATTTGTTTATTGTAATAGAATGTAATTGTAATAAATGAATAAATGGTTTACCCATTTATTTGCAATGGCCTCCCCGTGGTGTTCCCTGGGTCCCGATTTAATATATGACAAATAATTTATTAAGTCGGGAGCTATTTCGAGCGGCGATATAATTTTTAATTAAGAAGTATTTAAACCGTCAAATGTTTGGGTACCGGGTATCTCACAGTCGAGCAGTCTCGACTTTAGCTTTCTTACTTGTCTTAAAATGAATATGAAAATATACATATACAAAAAAATACATTATGGTACTAATGTAACAAGATTACACTAGCTTACACTCAAAATGCTCCAAGCCTGTTGATGTGAATTTCTGGTAGAGTTGAGTCCCCAGATCACGAAAATGGCTTTAATTTTTTTTCTATGGATACGTTTATTTATATCTTACTTCAACTTAATCTTATAAATTTTTGTTTATTTTTAACGAAACTTAGCTTTTTTTTCATAGCTAAATCCGACTGCTCATCACATCTAGCAAAGTTAACCGACCATCTAAAGGCGGTGTTCAACACTGTACCTTTAATCTAGTAGACATCTGGCCAAAAAATTTTAAAAAATTTCTAATTTTACTTAACTTTAAAAATCCACGATAAATCCATTTTTCAACGGATTTCTGGAGTTGTAGGCCTGTTTGATACTTTGGGCGATCAACTTTAGAAAAAAACATGTTTTGATTTTCCAACGGATTTTTTTCGAGTTTTTAGGATGCTAGCAGCATGTTAAAATTTTAGTTAACGGATTGAAATTTTCACTTTTTTTCAAGTTTATCCACCTCTAGCACACAAAGTACTTATCCAATATACATAACGTTGAGATCAATACTAAGCTCGTTATACTGCTTGAAGTATAATTTTGAGACAACGCGTATTAAGTTTAAACTCTTGGTTTTTTTTTTTTGTGTATACATATTCTTGATCAGAATCACCAGCCGAGCCGATCTAGCCGAATCGATCTAGTCATGTCCGTCTGTCCGTCTGTCTGTCCGTTGCTACGCAAACTAGTCTCTCAGTGGTTGAGCTATCTGAATGAAACTTTGCAGATAGTCTTTTTTATTGCAGTTCCTATATATGTCTAAACGGCTGGAATCGGACGACTAAATCTTAAAGCTGCTATAGGTATGATCGGAAAATTAATGAAACAAAAATCATAACTTCTCTGTTATTCAACGAATTTCTTTAAATTTCGAGATATAGCTGTTTTAATTTAATTATTTTTGTTCATATTTAATCGAAAGTGTTATTATAGAGACATGGCAGCTAAAGTACAGTAAACAAAAGAAAATGTGTGGAATATTGTTTCCATAGGGAACAAGTATTTCAGCTATAGTCGAGTCTGACCGACTGTGAGATACCCGGTACCAAAAGCATTGTCGGTGGAATTAAATTGCATATGGACATGGAAAAAAAGAAAGTGTTGACAAATTAAGACAAATGTTGCTAGAAAAATGTTATGCAACACCTAAAAACGACAAATGTTGCTAAAAACATGTGGAGCAACACCGAAAAAAAAACAAATATTGCTAGGAACATGTTGAGCAACACGCACGTGCGCTCTCAACATAGAAGAAGAAGAAGCATACACAGAAACTTTATCGTTTAATAACTTCCGTGTTTATCATACGATTTTGCTGAAATTTTTAGGAAATGTCCGGGAGTGCCTACCTTTTTATTGTATATATTTACTTTAAGTCGAAAATTAGGACTATAACTTATACTAGCAATCCCCAAGCGACTTTGCCGCTTTAAAAATAATAGACCCTGAGGAAAGTATTATAACTTTGGTCAGATGTTTATATCCCATATGATTGACTTTAATTAAATAATCATATTCTATAGCTGGCAAATACTTGCACACTGCACTGGAAAAATTATTAAAACTTTAAACTATAAACAAGTAGAAAAGCTACAGTCGAGTGTGACCGACTGTGAGATACCCGGTACCCAAAGTATTGTAGGTAAAATTAAGTAGAATATGAACATGGAAAAAAGAAAATGTTGACAAATTAAGACAAATGTTGCTAGAAACATGTTGAGCAACACCGAAAAACAGACAAATATTGCTAGGGACATGTTGAGCAACACGTACGTGCGCTCTCAACATAGAAGAAGAAGAAGCATGCACAGAAACTTTATCGCTTAATAAGTTCCATGTTTATTTTCTGATTATACACAAATTTTCAGAAAACGTGGCTCTAGCTCTTATAGTCTCAGGGTTTATCAACACGGACAGACGGACATGGCTAAATCGACTCGGCTGGTGATGCTGGTCAAGAATATATATTTACTTTATAGGGTCATAGATTTCTCCTTCTGCCTGTTACATATGTACATTCCATGTTGGCACTAACTTATAATACCCTTGTATCCACAAGGCAACAAAAAAAAAATAAATTAAGTTTTGTTGGAAAAAATCGTCATTAATTGCTTACTAAAATTACAATTTTAATTTTTTTAAAAGCTTCGATCAAGGACAGCAAAAGTAGTTGTTGAGCTTGTATGAAAATTAGAGCAAAATCGGTTTAGCGGTTTTTGAGAAATCGTGTTTACCGACATGATAAAAATTGTTTTGAGCAAAACGAGTTTAAAGTTTCCTAATGCCATATACCTCCTTCGGGCGGTCGCTCTTTAAAACTTGGCCATTCAACATTGCCGCTTTGACAGAATATTATTGAAAGTATAAACTATCAAATAAGCAATCAAAGACAAAATGAATTTTTTGAAAATCGTGACTGTATATAACCCCTTAAGTAGTCTTTGACGGAGGCAAGATCTTCGAATGTAATAAGGTGCGTACCGTGAAACCAGACTTTAGTTCCGTTGTCTACTCTGACATTGGCTGTTTGGTCATTGATGATGATAATTCCCTCATCGACTCGGTTGACGGGATGTAAGTCACTTGGCTGGGTTGCGCAGTGCGCCAATACGTCTTTATGAACGTAGCTCCTGGCGATACGGTACAATTTTTAATAGTGTGGACTTCTCCACCACACATGGCCACAACGTTGTCCATTATATGCAGCATAACATTATGGTGAGCGACAGGAAATATAGTGATCTTTTTACAAGCAATTTTAATTTTAGGGAATTTAATTATGAAGTGTAGGGAATTCGTGGATTGTAATATCTTTACGGACGCTACGGACATAAGGTCCCCTATGGGGGTATTAGTGGGTTCCTCAGGCCAAACTGACTTCAGGTCTGTGTGTTCAAGTATATTTGGACTGAAAATGTTAATTTTGGCTAATGTAATGGCAAGCATTAAGTTCTGCAATTCCATCATTAGCATTATATTTCTGGCAAGGAGTGTTTTATATAAATGGCCTGTGTCGACTTGTGAGCCTTTCGCAACTATGTATCCCGAAAGGTTTGCCGTGTAAGTTACCTAGGAAAATTTTTCCCATACTAGCACTTCGTCATCAATGATGGGATATATTTCGCTTGCAAATAGTCAGCAATGTGCGCCGACGCCAATGACAGGTATAGTAGGATGATAAGTCTGCACCTGTGAAAAGAGTCTTAAGGAATGTGCCAAAAAGAAACTGCACACTTTCAATTGTCAAAAGCTCTCAGTGGGAGCTTTCGATCATGCCATGCGATGCTCCGTCAGAAAGCTGTATGAATTCAGCGTTGTTTGCATGTTCTCTTTTCAACATTCATTTGGCACATTTCGCAATGCCTCGAATTGAAGAGCATGTTCGCCAAAAAATTGTGTACAATTACTGTACAGAAAACGGTGTTTCGTGCCGAAATTTGGCAAATCGCTACAAAGTTAGTGTTAATAGTGTTAAAAATATTATAAACAAGTTTGGGGAGACTTGCTCTCTAAAAGATTTGCCAAAGACTGGTAGAAAAAAAGGTCCAAGGGATGCGAGCGTCGATAAGAAGGTGCTTGCCTTAATTCAAAAAAATCCCACGATGTCAGCTCGAGATTTGGCCAAAAAAAAAAATTGGTTGTCTGTAAAGTCGGTTTACTGACGATAGTTGAACGTGACAACGTCTTAAGAAAATACTGATGGAATGGTAGCATTTTTTTTTTTCCATGGTGGGATTGTAAGCGGTTCTGTAAAATAAATCGTCGTTCGATACAATATAAAAAAATGTTTCATAAAATTCTTCATTCAATTATTCATTTTAAATTTAACAAGCGGGAAAGCTACAGTCGAGTGTGACCGACTGTAAGATACCCGGTACCCAAAGCATTGTGGGTGAAATTAAACAGCACATGAACATGGAAAAAATAACATTTTCTGACAAATGAAGACAAATATTGCTAGAAACATGTTAAGCAACACTCAAAAGAGACTAATGTTGCTAGGAACATGTTGGGCAACTCTCAAAAGCGTTTATCATCCGATTTTACTCAAATTTTTAGAACACCTCCACGATTGCTTACTTATTAAGACTATCTATTTACTTTACGCTGAAAATCACGCATATGGTTATATACCGTGTTTTTACTATTTTCGGGGGCGGAAGTGGGCGTGGCCAAATTTCAAAACAAACTTGATCTGCGTGCAACAGATTCCAATGTTGTCACCAAATTTGTTAACTCTAGCTCTTATAGTCTCTGAGATCTGTTGTTTCACACGGACGGACAGACGGACAGACGGACATGGCTAAATCGACTCGGCTGGTGATGCTGATCAAGAATATATATACTTTATGGGGTCGGAGATGCCTCCTTCTGCCTGTTACATACATTATCGATTGGCACTAACTTATAATACCCTTGTACCCTATGGGTACCGGGTATAAAAAACAAGGACGAAAAGCTACATTAAGAGTACTTTGAAAAATTGGAAAAATTCGAATTTTTCGGACTTTTTTCTAAGCGTGTATCATTAAACAAGAACGAAGCATTCAAAAAAAAAAAAAAAAGAGGTTGGTGGCCCAACGTATCAAACAAGCCGAAAGCGCCAGAAATTTGTTGAATAATAGATTTATCGTGGATTTTCAAAGTTAGCTAAAATGAGAAAATTTTGTCGCGCCAAATACTAGATTAAAGCTAGCATGCACGACAACCTCTTTAGATGAAATGATAACTTTATTAGATGTGATGAACTGTTTGATTTGGCTTTGGGGAAGAAGCTAAATTTTGTAAAATAAAATTAAGTTTGTATAAAATCAAATTAAAGCATTAAAGCAAATTAAGTATTCGCCGTTATATACATACTTTATTTTACATTAAAAACCGAGTAATAAAGCTGACGAGGGGCTCGATTGTGAGATACCCGGTACCCAAAGCTATCTTTTTCTATGTAGCTAAAAGATAAGTCAGCCGTTCAGTGGCACGTCCAACTCAAATGGCTTGAAGCTCCCTCATTCTCCAAAACGATAACTGCAATCGGCTTCAAAAATAATAGTTCGAAAAATAACGTAAAAATAAAACAAGATACAAAGCTACAGTCGAGTGTGATCGACTGTGAGATACCTGGTACCCAAAGTATCGTGGATGAAATTAAATAGCACACGGACATGGAAAAAACAAAATGTTGACAAATGAAGACAAATGTTGCTAAAAACATGTTGAGCAACGTTCAAAAAAGACAAATTCTGCAGCTGTACGGAGCTGCATTACGAATTAATACTGCGCCCGAAAGCACGCAACACTTTTTTCGCTACTGCCTTTGTGGGTCAGAAGAAATTTTCAGAATCTATTAATTATTATCTATTAACTTTAAGCCGAAAATTACGACTATAGCTTATATAAAGTTTTTTACGATTGACGGGGGTGGAAGTGGGCGTGACCAAATTCTATAACAAACTTGATCTGCGTGGAACAGATTACAATGCTGTCACCAAATTTTGTAACTCTAGCTCTTATAGTCTCTGAGATCTGTTGTCTCACACGGACACCAAGACGGACAGACGGACATGGCTTAATCGACTCGGCTAGTAACGCTGATCAAGAATATATATACTTTATAGGGTCGGAGATTTCTCCTTCTGCCTGTTACATACATTCTCAGTTGGCACTAACTTATAACACCCTTGTACCCTATGGGTACCGGGTATAATACGAATATTGCGTGTCTTCATAAAATTAATTATGTTTATATCTACCCAACTAGAATTACCTTACTGATTATATTGTACTTTTTTTTTTAATAATTAGAGCAATTGGCTTGGTGGCAACTCTGGGAGAAGACTACACTCATCATATTAGTTGCTGCTATATTTGGGTTGTTGCTGACCGTCATTATCATCTGTTGCATTATTATATGCGTGTGTCGTCGCCGTCGGCGCCAGGATAAATGTGAGTATTGGTCTTATAGAAGAATGTAAAGTTGTACAGTGAATAAAAAGGCTAAGTTGAAAAATAAGAACAAACACTAAATTTACAAAAGTTAAGAAAATATATACAATCTATTAAGTATTTATATTTGGGTATTTGCTGTTTCTTTGTTAAACTAAAAATAATGTGTTATAATTTTCGGAATTATCTTAATCAAACAAATTCAGTCAACAGGAATAATATAATTACAGAAATTATAATCCTTTTTATATAAGGATATGGAGGCTACAGAAATCGCTGAAACCTTTAACGATAGCGAATCTTTGTTATATAAGGCTACAGAAATCGCTATCGCTCCTATTTCCATATCATTTCAATCCTCTGTGAATAAGGGTTGTATAAATTATGACAAACCCACAGCAAAATAATTTAACATTATACATTTTGAGTTATTACAAAAAACATTTCAGATATAAGTATACTGGGGCTACAGAAATCGCTATCGCTTCTATTTCCATTGCATTTCAATCCTCTGTGCATAAAGGTTGTATAATGTATGACAAACCCACAGCAAAATAATTTAACATTATACATGTTGAGTTATTACAAAAAAAAATTTTATATAATGCATATACCATTCGCAAATCACTAGTGTCTTATCCTGCCACCTAGCTCGATTCGGATATTCGTAATTGTTGCCCTAATTGCCACCTTATTAAACTTTTGATTTTTTTTAATTAAGCATTAGCATTAAGCATGTGGTGATGTTGATCAAGAATATATGTACTTTATGGGCCAACCCCATTTGAAAGGGCTCAGTTCTGCCTTTAATATCTAATATTAGCGAAGTGTATACATAGAACGTCAGGGTTTAGCTGAGCTAGGGGTTTCAACCCCTATAGTTTTGAAAAAATTATGTGATGTGAACTTTTCAAGTAGGAATTTGTGTTCAGCACAAAAATTCCGTTCACTGTGTAGAGTAATCGGTACTCCCGTTTTCGTTTTCACAAGTTTTAATAAATTGAAAAACGGGCGCATTTGTCTTCGCGAAATGTAACGTAAAAGAGACAAAAGAGAAAAAATGAGCCTGCCTGATTGTTAAATCGGATGATGAAAGTGGGAGCTATTTGCCAATAAGGTTGCAGCCTTTCATCTCTGCCTCGCTCGCACTCTCACTCCGCTTAGATGCTTAATCAAGTCTTGAACTATGAATTTGAAGTCTTTTGAAGCCATTTTGTTTTTAAACCCTTAATGAGGGACTTATAACTTTACTTAGAAGATTGCAACGCAGTGAAGCAAATTTTCTATACTCTTGTATATCAGGCCTCTTCCGTTTTTACTTGGAAAGGAATTTCATAAAATTTTCGAAATTACCTTTTACCATTGTTCTGTCTTTGGACCCTCTTGAAAAAAGCTTTTGGACTCATCGAATTTTAGCCCGCGGTAGTCTTCCACCTATGGACATTAATGGAGACTTAATTAAATTCATTAGATTTAGATTGAGGGTATAAAAAATAGAGCTTGATGCAGCTTTTAAAGCGACTATGTCCAAAGTCATACACAAATGGTGAAGAAATTAAAATTTATCCGATTATAACCTTGAATTAGCTAGAGCATTAAAAAACATATAAGAGTTCGCCAATGTAAGCATATTATTATTATAAAATTTAGGCAAACACATTTTTAGGCATTATTATTGACTAAAACTTATTTTGTAGGCAATACAAAATAGCCTAAACTGAAGGTAAAGTTTGTCCAAAATGAAACCTTTTTAGGAAATATGTGGCATTACAAAATTCCATTATGGCCTAAAATTAAGGTACTGTGTGAATGCTTAGACCCGGTTCATACCCTTCCTGTTTAATTTTGAGGCCAGATAAAATTCCGGCTTAAAAATTTGATTTCCTATCATATAAATGTTAGAGCTAACTTTAGCCGAGACCCAGAGTCCCTGTAAAAAATTTATCGGCCCGGAAACAAAATTATTTCCGATACCGATAACAATAAAAAGAGACGGACAGCTGTTTTGAATGCCTGCGTTTTTATTCCCGGTACCCATATGGTACAAGGGTATTATAAGTTAGTGCCGATCGAGAATGTATGTAACAGGCAGAAGGAGAAATCTCCGACCCCATAAAGTATATATATTCTTGATCAGCATCACCAGCCAAGTCGATTTAGCCATGTCCGTCTGTCCGTCTGTCCGTCTGTCCGTCTGTCCGTCTGTCCGTCTGTCCGTCCGTCCGTCCGTGTGAAACAACAGATCTCAGAGACTATAAGAGCTAGAGTTACCAAATTTGGTGACAACATTGGAATCTGTTGCACGCAGATCAAGTTTGTTTTAAAATGTCGCCACGCCCACTTTAGCCCCAGCAAAACGTAAAAAACTTAATATAAGCGATGTCGTAATTTTGGGCTTAAAGTAAATAAATAAAATAAATAAGTAGGCATTTGCGGACGTTTTCTGAAACTTGATTCAAATCAGATGATAAACATGGAAGTTTTTAAACAAGAAAGTTTCTGTGTGCTTCTTCTTCTCCTTCTGAGCCACAAAGGCAGTAGCGAAAAAAAGTGTTGCGTGCTTTCGGGCGCAGTATTTATTCGTAATGCAGCTGCGTACAGCTGCTGAATAAGTCTCTTATGAACTTTGCTCAACATGTTTTTGGCAACATTTGTCTTCATTTGTCAACATTTTGTTTTCACCATGTCAGTGTGCTATTGAATTTCACGCACAATACTTTGGGTACCGGGTATCTCACAGTCGGTCACACTCGACTGTAGCTTTCTCACTTGTTTTTTAATGATTCTACCTATATTTTCGGCGATGGCTGAAACAGAGATAGAGGTTGCCACTGCTCCATCAGTGCCAATACCTTTCCCGCTTCTCTGCAGCAAACTCTGGTCTGTTATTCTTCTTAATATGATCTCCCATGGCCGTTGTACTATTGACATGAAGAGCAAAAATTTTGTTTCCCGACATTTTTCCAATTTGTATATTTTTTCCACCCGAGTGACAGTTCAGTGCTTTACAGCAACAATCAATCAATAACAGTAAAGTTAACAGTGCTCTGTTATTTTGTCAGATAAATTTTTGAAGGGCAGGAAATCAAATTGTTTTTATCTGGTGACTATCCTATCTTTTCCGGACAGGTAGTTGTCAGGCAGAAGAAGTTATTATTAAGAAGTTATTAAACTATAAAGTTTCTGAGAGAGAGAGAGAGAGAGAGAGAGAGCGCGCACGTGCGTGTTGCTCAACATATTCCTAGCAACATTTGTCTTTGTTGGGTGTTGCTCAGCATGTTCCTAGCAACTTTTGCCGCTTTTGAGAGTTGCCCAACATGTTCCTAGCAACATTTGTCTCTTTTGAGTGTTGCTCAACATGTTTCTAGCAATATTTGTCTCTATTTGTCAACATTTTCTTTTTTCCATGTTTATGTGCTGTTTAATTTCACCCACAATGCGTTGGGTACCGGGTATCTTACAGTCGGTCACACTCGACTGTAGCTTTCCCACTTGTTTTTACTGTTACAGTAGACTTGCTACTTCCATCGTAGCACAAACATATCTAATAGTTTGCCGGCAACCGCCACTCCATGCTAGGGATGTTAAAACCAGTTCGAAATAACCCTTTGCCTAAAAATTGATATCTTTGATTCCTAAAATGTTATGGATTTTTATTCAATATGACAAATTTTTAAGGCAGTAATGGCCCTAAATACAGTTTTTATGCAATAAATCTAAAATTCCTTAGCCCTTATGAATTTTTATTTTCTTGGTGTATAGCAGAGGTGCCCAAGCCCCCGCCACATGTGGTTGGTAAAAATTCTGCCGGTTCTCTGCTGCTACACAGACAGTGTAAACGTGACGTGAATTAAATTTTAATTCTTTGCACTGCTCTGACAACCGCAACGTCTTGCGCGAAGCCAACTTCGTTTTTCTCTTACGCACACAAATGCAAGTCACATGTCATTGTATTTGTGTGGGCACCACTGGTGTATAGTCATGATTTTCTGTTTAAATAAATAGATATGGAAAAAACATTTGTGCGAAAGTGTTTTAAAATTTGGAGTAAAATTAGATGATAAACATGGAAATTATTAAACAATAAAGTTTCTGTGTATGCATCTTCTTCATCTATGTTGAGAGCGCACGTGCATGTTGCTCAACATGTCCCTAGCAATATTTGTATTTTTTCGGTGTTGCTCAACATGTTTTACCCTATGGGTACCGGGTATAAAAGGAAATTTAAGTAAAACAGTTAGGGTTATCTCTTTTTTATTTTGTTGTTCGCAGCTGATGGCATATCAAGGAGTTGCCATATAGCAGAAGAATGTTTTCACAAATTACACAATAAGTAAAAAAAAATTTGTAAATTTCGAATAATGATAATACAGGTCACGAAAAATCTAAGAAAATAATTAAAAACAACTTATATAACTTTAAATGAGCTTTTTTTTTTAATTCCTTATTCATAACAGAACTGGTTCCATTAATATATTTTTTAACAACACTTTAAATTCTTACTAAATAATGAGCAAAAACAGTGCCCTTAGCTCCGAAAATCCAGGTCAGACATTTGGGAAAATTGGCTCATAGTGATTTTGACGTAAAATCATTCGGCATATTGATGGTGATTTGGATATGTAATTACTAAAATGCTTATTTTTATTACTTTACATGGATAATGTTAAAAATTTTTGATCATTCATAATTAAATAATTGATTTTAATGTTTACCAAATACCCGGAGCTCGGTGGTTTGGAATTAGAGCGAAATTGCAGCGTAAGCGATTTCTGTATAACTTTTTTGTTTTCCAAGCCATACGCATAACCCTTAAAATAAAGGTTTTTTGTTTGATTTTAAAACTACTTCTTTAATTTTATCATCGAGCGACTCCATTGCTCCTATCGGACCGACATAGTCTGCCAGTTGAATCAAATTGCCAACAGGAATGTATACAAGCTTCGGTCATCCGAAGTAAGCCCTCTTCTTCTTCAGCAGGTTGTCTTGTACTAAGAATAGAAAGGTTACCATTTTTTAGTGTCTTGTTAAGGTTCTAGTTTGTCATTTGTTAAAATAAATTAACAAGATGTAGGGTTCTTCGGAAGGAGTGATTTTGTATTTTAAATTTAAAATAATGCTTTGAAAGCAAAATCATAAAATTTACGATAACAATCTGAAACAAGTGGGAAAGCTACAGTCGAGTGTGACCTACTGTGAGATACCCGGTACCCAAAGCATTGTGGGTGAAATTAAACAGCACTTGAACATGGAAAAAAGAAAATGTTGACAAAAGAAGACAAATGTTGCTAGAAACTTGTTGAGCAACACCCAAAAAAGACAAATGTTGCTAGGGACATGTTAAGCAACACGCACTGACACTCTCAACATCTCTCTCAAAAGCTAAGTGCTCCGACACGCGAAGTGTTCCTAAGCAGTGCAATAGACCGAGAGTGTGACTATGTTATTGACCTCTCGTTTAGATTGAATGCTACGTACGTCAGAGTACCGGGTATAAAAATTGAGTGCAAATAACCAATAGAAAAAAAAGTCATATACAATTAGGAGCACATTCTCATTGACACAAAAATCTGTCACTTTATTTTTTTATCTACCGAAAAATGTTTAAGTAAAACATTGCCTTCTGGTAAACATTTTAAATCATATAAACACTAACTTGACGTTCAAGACTGCCTTTTTCCGAAACATTTAAATGACGTCTATGATAAATGTTAGAATGACGTTTAAAAATCGAACCCTAAAATTAAAATTTTATTCTTCACATTGGTTTTTTTCCTATATACAATAAAATAATATTAAAAGAGAAAGGCAAGGAAAAATACTTTACATTTCGTAACTTTTTTGTAAATATAGAATTTAATAATCCGGCTAACTATAACTTTCCAGTACATAAAACATTTTGTTTGACTTCTCAATATATTTATATGCACCGCTTTTATTCACAATTGCTTGATTCGACAACATTGTTTGATGTTTAAACGGCTAACGCATGTCACGCTTAACATTGTGTCCTTCAACTACAATTCCTCGAACATCCTTCATGCATGTACACCAACAATACGAAAACATACAAAGACTTCACGGACATCTCAATAAGTGCTACGCAAAGGTAAGTAGAAATACTCGTACTTATTAGTTTTAATAGTTTAAATAAGCAATAATTACCAGAGACCAAACATTTTTTTTTAAAACGTTAAACTGCATGCTGCAAGAGTATACAAACTTCGGCTCTTCGAAATTAACGTCCATTCTCGTTATCGCTTAGGGACGACAAGCACTGAGACTGTGAAAAATGCGACCACTATGTAAATAGTAGAATTGGAAATCAACTATGATCTCTTTGTAAGAAGCTATACACGGATCATGAGGTTTTAAAAAGAGGTTGTGCTTTCTTAGATTATTGTAAAATCTGTTGGTTTAGAAAAAATGAAGGTTAAAGTGCAAAATAATTTTTTTTTTTTGACATTTTTTTTACATTACCAAAATGGATCGATTTTCAATGATCCGATTGCTGACTGCAAGGGTATATAAACTTCGGTTTACCGAAGTTAGCTTTCTTTCTCGTTATATATGTATATAAATATATAAATATATATAAATATATATATATATATATATATATATAAGGTGTCATCACTACGATCACCTAACCAGCTGGCACACCTATCCCTGACACTCACCGAACTCAATCCAGTTTTTCCACCCATGGCAAATTGGCCATATTCAAAGGATGAAGTTAGCAGCGCCGAAGAGCAAGAAGTCGAGAATGTACGAAACCGAGAAGTAGTCGTAGTAGAAGAAAAGTCGAAAAGCAGAGAAAAGTCGCAGAAGGAGATTTCATTAAAGTTGAAAGTCGTTTAAAGTTGTCGCGAAATTAAATCTGTACCAACCTAATCCTATATCATTTATCTGTTCGTCATTACATAATTCTTAATACAAACTTTATATTACTTAATAAATCTTACATATATATGTAAGGCATTAAAGCCTGTTTATTATTAAATGAATGTTAGATATTACAAATATTACGTAGAGAACGGCGCAATGGCGACTGCAACGGGATCTGCTTTATGGCGACTTCTGGCTTCCACGGACGACTGCTGCTACTTGACGACTTGAACGACGATCTGACCCTCCGACGCACCGACTGTTATGCTCGGACTTGATCCCTCGATGACTACTGCTACTACTTGACAACTGGACTCCAACTTGACGACTTTTAGCTACTTTTCTCGTACCGCTTCCACTTATGCTTATGCCTCGTTTTTCTCTCCGACGCTAATTCCGCTAGTGACTCCCAATTCTTCGCTCTAGAGACTTCTCGTGCTACTATCGTATATCTATCAGCTGTCAGGGACGGTCGCAACCATCGATAACACCGACTGTACTTTACATATATATACATATATATACACATTTATACGTGTTCACGCGTGAACATTCTGCCACGGGCCAGCAAGAATGGGTGAAGTTTTTTAAATTTGACAAAATTTGATTACATAAAATATATTGAACAATTAAAAATTTTTACATCAATTTAGTGGACTGTAAAGTTTTAACATTTTTTTTTTTTTAAAGGATCTTATATTTTTTTTTTTAATTTTATATATATATTTTTTTTAATGTGTAGTCCAACCGGGGAATATGTAGACTCCGCTGGCGTTGAAGACGTAAAGTTGAAGTTGAAGACCTCTGTTGATTTGTCTGCTTCTGATGTGCAGACGATGATGATGATGTTGATAATACCCAGCCGATGTTTGTATTCTCATGGCCGAGCCGATTGAATTAGAGCAGGAACTTTCTTTCTCCAGCTTCTCCATAGATCGATTTTTTTTATTTTCGAACACAATTTTTTTAGATAAATTGCAAACTGTTCATACAATAAGGACTCTTTTGTATCTTATTGCATAAACCAAAACTATGTTCCACCTCATGGGGCGAAACTATAGTACCACCAGCAACCTTTACCGCTTTGCCCGGTTTTTTAGGTGCTGTCCTTCCTCTGATTCTCTTACCACTCGGGGGAAAACTGCAGAGTTGCTTAGAAGAGATCAAACATAGTAGAGCGGTCCTTCCTCTGAGGCTCTTACCACTAGGGGGAAACCTGCAGAGTCGCTCGAAGGTCCCAAATGTAAAGCGCTTCCAAAATATAAGACATTTACATGTGAGTTATTGTTAGAAACTGATTTTATTTAAAACGATCTCCGCTTTATATAGAAGATTGGATTCTAATTTTACTTTATGACCTACGCAGACGGCACATCGCTTCCTTTTCTTCCGAGGTCCCACGCAGTGGTTTAGATTACATTTACAATATTTTTCAAGTGCCCAAGTGGCGGCTATATTTAAAGATAGGAGCGCCTGCGCCTGCAGAGCACATCTGCATAGATTTGTATTTATAAGTATATATATATATATATATTCAAAGGCTACTGTTAACGCGTGAACATTTATAATATACGTGTTCACGCGTGAACAGTAGCCTTTGAATATAATTTACATAATAAAACCAAAGTGAGCCATGGTAATTTTCACAAATTACACAGATACAGACTGATAAAAAAAATAGTCTGATTTTCAGATTTTTGGTCATAGAATCGTGACCATTTGGTCACGAAAGTAGCGTAATCACATTTTGCTCTAGGCTTGAGAAAATTTTTATAGGTTCAAGATTTTGTACATTTTTTATTTTAAATTTTTTTAGTCCTATTTCATGCCTCAAAAATCTGCAAAGAAGAAGACAAATGTTTGAATCAAGTCAAAAAAATATAAAAACATTACCCACATTCCCATATTAAGATTTCATTTATTGTTAAAATAAAATAGTTCTAAATTGGTTTTAGAATTACTTGTGATTTTATCTGGAATTAAAATTAATTAATATTAATTTAAGTTTTCATCTAGCAATAATTGCATTTTATTATTGCTACCATAATTATCGCCTATTTACCATAAGCTAGTGTCTCACATCAGTCGGACTTCATATGCTACGATATTGTCTCTGCGTAAAGATAACTTTTCAACCAAAATCTGTCACTATTATATTCAGCAATTGCCAGAACCAGTTGGGAATTATACATGTCAAGGCAACTCTCAAAAGCGACAAATGTTGCTAGTAACATGTCGAGCAACACACAACAAAAACAAATGTAGCTAGGAACATGTTGAGCAACACGCACGTGCGCTCTCTCTCTCCTTCTCTTTATTTTAAGTTGAAAACGAGAAAGAAAGCTAACTTCAGTAAACCGAAGTTTATATACCCTTGCAGTCAGCAATTGGATCATTGAAAATCGATCCAATTTGGTAATGTAAAAAAAAATGTCAAATTATGTAAATTTTGTAAATTTTACATTTTACATGTAGAATTTTACATTTTCATATAAATCGACCGATCCCTTCTATGGCAGCTATATGATATAGTTGTCCGATCTTAATGAAATTAAAACCGTAATTCTAGAACTATAAAAAACGACTATATCTCGAAATGTATAGAAATTCGTTAAAAAACAGAGAAATTAAAAATTTTTGTACATTAATTTCGCCATCATTCCTATGGCAGCTATAGGATATAGTGGTCCGATTTCGGCCGTTCCGACATATATACTGCGTGCTAAAGAAATAAGACTATGCTGAAAATTTCAGCCCGATAGCTCAAAAACTGAGAGACTAGTTCGCGTAGAAACCGACAGACAGACAGACGGACAGACAGACAGACGGACATGGCTAGATCGACTCGGCTGGTGATGCTGATCAAGAATATATATACTTTATGGGGTCTGAGATGCCTCCTTCACTGCGTTGCAAATATCATGGCAAAATTATAATACCCTCTGCAAGGGTATAATTACGCCTATAGCTTATATACCGTTTTTTATGATTTTTAGGGGGCGGAAGTGGGCGTGGCCAAGTTTTAAAACAAACTAGATCTGCGTGCAACAGATTCCAATGTTGTCACCAAACTTGGTAACTCTAGCTCTTATAGTCTATGAGATTTGTTGTTTCACACGACAGACGGACAGACGGACAGACGGACATGGCTAGATCGACTCGGCTAGTGACGCTGATCAAGAATGTATATACTTTATAGAGTCAGTGACTTAGCCTTCTTCCTGTTACATACATTCTCGGTTGGCACTAACTTATAATACCCTTGTACCCTATGGGTACCGGGTATAATTAAGGTATGAATAAAAGAGTGCATAAATAACTTATTTGAAGTCAAAAAAGTTTATTTATTTTGTAGCAATCGCCGTGAACCTATTGTGTCGCACGCTACTTGTCGTACGCTACATTTTTTCCACTGTCATACATATTGTAGTTTTTCTATGAATAACTTCATATTTCCTTGAATATCAACTTAATAGATATCAAAGAGAAGATTTGGTAGAAAAAGTGCAAATATTTCGTATGTTTTGCATGCGAAAACTGAAATATAAATACCGAAGTTCTAAAAATACCAAAATTTTACCAAATTTTTGTGTTTTCTTTTAGTTTTTTGACCGATTTTTACATGAAATTACTAAGATATGCTATAAAACCATTGTATTAAGAAGTTGTTGATTTGGACTGACATTTTATTTCTATATACCCTCAATAATCAAACTATTTTTTGTACAAATTACCAAACAAAATGTAGAAATAGATAACGTTTTTGAATTTTATTAAAACGGGCCAAATTAGAGTTCATCTGCTGAATCAGTTTTGCTTTATCCCTTGTTATTACCAATAAATTGATGAAAATTATTTAATATTGTTTTTACACAGAGGCGCATCTGCATCAACTCTCGTAAATCGCAGCAACGACTTTTTTTCCGTAAGAAATACATGTGTCAGACAAGGACAGAGAGGGTCGCATCAACTACCTATTCTAAAAATATACAATATAACTAGTATTCAGTATTTTTACATATTTAGTTGATTTTTGTACTTGACGCTATGCGCGAAATAGTCACCATTGCCATAAAAGCATGCTGTTCACTGTATTATAGAAAAGATAAATTATTTGAGTAATTTTAATTGGTTAAAATAAGACATGCTCTATATAATTATACGGTATTTTATATAGTGGAATGCCCACTAGTTAGAGAGGGCACAGTACGCCTACTGCATCAGCTCGGGATCTGTGTAAATAGTCCCAGCAGGAAAAAAGTTGATGCGATTATAAGCGGCTCACTATGGGGCGACTAGAACAAATACCGCGACAAAATGAAATTTTTTTTTCTAAGATATTCAAAATTGTGTAAATGCCACTTTAAAGATAATTAAATTCTGCATATAAATCTGAAAGAAAACGAATATGCGTTGATTAGTTCTCCCACAACATGCTTTTAAAGTAGAGGCTTTGGAATACATATTTGCAAAACTATACAAATAATACAGTCTAAAGCGTTTTAAAATTGTTTTTTTTTTTTAACGCTTTGTTAAATTCAAAGTAAAATTTTTATAACTATAAAATTGGACCTTACTTAATATGTTTATAAAAATAAAAACCGAATTGCTTTATATAATCTTTTTTTATTTTTTTTTTAATAAATACTAAAAAATACTGTTTTTTTTGTTATTGTTGGACATAAAGTAGTGAACGCCGTCGAGTTCCGTTGTTAAACTACTTTTAATAAAAACTTTAAATATTAAACTTAAAGTCATAAAAAAATTAGCCTGCCCTTTTGTGCCTTTTCTGAGAAAATCCTCTTTTAGTTAACGAAGATATTTTACAAAATTTATTTCTCGTCAGCCCTGGTTCCGTAGCGCGCACTTACAATATGAATCCCTAGTATAGGCGGCTAATGAGGTGTTTGCAAATAACTTTGTTTTGGTTGGCGGCATGAGCTTTTGGTTGAGTTTTCTTATAACATTTTTATTCTTCCACCAACTGAACAATAGTCCAGAAAGCACGAAACAAGGACTTCAAACATTTTTGAGGAAAGTGCAGTCGAAAGAACTCAAATATGGATGGTTTAAATAGATTGCTGATTAGCTCAGATCCTTTCATTTTAAACTTTTTTAAGAGTCCTCAAAACAAATACTTAGAATGCCGAAGGCGGATCTTGATCTGTTAAAAAGTACTCCTAAAGAACAGCACGAGTATGAAAATATGTTTGATTATTCGGAAAGTGATAGTGAAGATAATTATGATGAATGAATGTATATAAAAATGTTGAGTGTATAATATGGTTATATTATTGTCTAAATGCAATAGAATTTAACTAGAACTTAAAACATTATTTTAATTTTAAAAACTATTCGAGATTCTAGACAATTTTATTGAAAAAAGTTAGAAATATGGAAGTTTGGCCCTATTATTCCTATGAAAGCTATATTATATAGTTGTCCGATCCTAATAAAATTAAAACCGTAATTCTATAATAGTAAAAAATGGCCATGTCTCGGAGTTGATGTAAATATGTTGAAAAACAACGAAGTTATAATTATTTTTCCTTGAATTTTTAGATCATTCCTATGGTAGCTCTAAGATATAGTCGACCGATTTTGAAGTTTTTTTTTTTAATGAAATTAAATAAAAAAAAAATAATGTTAAAGTTAGAACATGATCTAAGAATAAAAAATTTAGTTATGGCAAAAAAACAAAAAAAATAAAATATTTTTTAGTGTAAAAAAAAAAATGTTTCACTAAATAATTTCATCCTATGATGTTTTTTTACTAACTTTATTACTTCTAACAATACCTCATACAAGTTTTTTTGCTTCACGGCTCCGCTGATTTAAGTCGCTGTTTTGCCATTTTCGCCCCATAGTGCGGCTGTGTAAAAAGGCTATAACATTTTTCAGTTTGTTTATATACATAGTTTGATTTTTATCGATGACGATAGGCAAAGTAGTGAACATGCACTCACTTTTGCTCGGCACTGATAAAAAAAGGTTTTTATATCAATTCATATTTTCGAATGTGGTTTAAGAAAGGAATTACAATTATTAGGGCACCGGCAATACCCTCCCTGTCAAACTGCCTGACAACTACCGGTCCGGAAAAGATAGTTATACCCTTGCAGAGGGTATTATAATTTTGCCATGATATTTGCAACGCAGTGAAGGAGGCATCTCCGACCCCATAAAGTATATATATTCTTGATCAGCATCACCAGCCGAGTCGATCTAGCCATGTCCGTCTGTCTGTCCGTCTGTCTGTCGGTTTCTACGCGAACTAGTCTCTCAGTTTTGAGCTATCGGATAGAAATTTTCAGCATAGTCTTATTTCTTTAGCACGCAGTATATATGTCGGAACGCCCGAAATCGGACCACTATATCCTATAGCTGCCATAGGAATGATGGCGAAATTAATGTAAAAAAAAATTAAACTTCTCTGTTATTCAACGAATTTCTATAAACTTCGAGATATAATCGTTTTTTATAGTTCTAGAATTACGGTTTTAATTTCATTAAGATCGGACAACTATATCATATAGCTGCCATAGAAGGGATCGGTCGATTTATATGAAAATGTAAAATTCTACATGTAAAATGTAAAATTTACAAAATTTACATTATTTGACATGTTTTTTTAACATTACCAAAATGGATCGATTTTCAATGATCCAATTTCAGACTGCAAGGGTATACAAACTTCGGTTTACTGAAGTCAGCTTTCTTTCTCGTTTTTTATTTTTATCGGTTATCGGAAATATTGTTTAGCTTTACTTTCTAGTAGCGACTTTTACAATGGTGTAGATCTGGTCAATTAATCATGATGAATGGTCATTGTTTACATGTGTAAATGTTGAATTTTCTGTAGACTGTCAGCTTTGGCGAATGATTGAATTCGTATTCGAATTGGACCCAGCCAACCATTTTCGGAGCGCTCCGAAGTAGGATCGAAAAGGGACTCCCAAAATAGCACCTTAAAAGAGCGTTTTCGGAGCGCTCCGCAGTAGGAGCGAAGAGGGACTCCAAAATAGCACCCTATAGGTGCATTTTCGAAGCGCTCTGAAGTAGGAGCGAAAGTGGACTCCGAAAATGCACATTAAAGGAGCTTTCCGAAGTTGGAGTGAAAAGGGACTCCAAAAAAGCTCCTCGTAGGAGCGTTTAGGGAGCATAATTTGGTATATTATGCATTTGTTTCATCAGCATTCTCTTATTTACCTGCCTGGCGACATGCTTAGTGTGCTCGACTTTAAATCTAAAGGTCGCGTGTTCGAGTCCCAGTCGGAACAATTGAGTTTTAGAAATGGAAGTTGCTTTATAAAACATTTATAATATTTACATCCATTTAACAGTATCATATTAACTTACATAGGAGTGTCGGTTAGGTTATCTTTGAGAATTTAAGGACTGCTTTTTTTTTTAAAATGTATAAGCTAATAGAGGAGTCCGCACGGAGTCCTTGCGGTTTATCTAGAGGAGCATTTTGGGACTCCGAAATCACTCCTTCTAGGACTCCTAAAGGTGCACTGTTTTCATATAAATTGAAAAGGCCATTTTCTCCCGCAAACATGCTCCTCTAGGACACCTTTCGGAGCCTCCCTAGGAGGGTTTGAGCTCCGCACAGGGAGTCCTAAAGGAGCACCCTGCGGACTTCACTGGTTGGCTGGGGATGTACTTGTGATCTGAGAAGGATGGTCTTTCGAGGACTCTTCATCCCGATAGCATAGTACTTTGTCCTGTGAAGAGTGTCCGATAGCATAGTACTTTGTCCTGTGAAGAGTGTTATATCTAGTACGTTTGATGAAGCCTATGTATGTATGCTCCTTCCCACATTTGCTACAGATAAGTTGGTTAAAAGTATAAATTCTAAAAGTGACTCACTCTGTCGTTGATGTCCGAGCTCCCCCTCACGCTGCGATGTGCGTTGGCGTCTACACCTACGAGCAGTTGCTGGTCTTTAAGACCGGATTCTACTAGGCTCCTGAGATTCTTCAGTGGAGCTGGCCTGTCGTGTGCCATGTAGCAGGAAGCTACCAGATGGCATTTCTCCTTGCTCTCTAGCATCACCACAGTCAGGTCGTCAGAGCTGTAATAAAGTTAGCGTGGATGCCCTTCCGCACGAGTACGGCGGTTCTATTCCTGCTTACCGGGGGTGTGTAGAATACGTTGTAGTTTGGGGACTTTATTCCGGCCACAGAATTGGCCGAGGCAATCCACGGCTCCATGGCAATTAGAAGCTCAGCCGATGCTGTTTTGCTCTTATGGAGGTTGAGCTGCAGCACCCGCAGCTTCATTGGTACTTAGCTCACCTCCGGACGTGTTGACAATAACTGTCAGTTCACCGTCCTCCTCCTCATCGAAGTCTTCCAGCGATAAGTCCTGGGCGTCGTCCACAATGGTGTCCAGACCTAGGTCCTTCTCCACCTCGCCTGACAGCAGGGTGTGCGCATCATTGTCCCCGCGGTGGCGCTTTTTGAGGCTTAGGTATACGCTACCCATTCCCCACGCCTTTTTCCCAAATCGTGGATGCAGTACATCCACCGCCTTTTTGTTGATCTGAAGGACCACACATGGGCCCGCCTCTTTGGGTAGTGGGCTTGCAATGTGGAGGATCCTTCAGTCAGCGGCTGGGATGTCTGGGTTCTGTCGCTGTAGCAGTTCCAGTGCACGGTCCCCCTGGACGGCGCTGAGGGAAGAGTACCTTCGCCTTTGATATGGATGGTTTGGCCCCCTCCCATAAAGCTTCCAACCGGCCGACAGTTTGCGTCAGCCAATTCCAGGAACTCTCTTCGTCTTTGAGTATGGGCTGCACGTTCTCCAGGTCGACGGCACCTGTGCGGTTAAGCTTGCGCTGCGGTATTGTTTTTGTTTTGTGGCTTAAGGGTCAAATTGTCAAGAGTAATTGACTTTCGCAAGATCGGTCCGTTTTCAATATTATGTCGAGACAGACAGATTATTAAAGATCTTGTATTAACCTATTTTGGTCTTTTTTAAGACTTTACAGACTTTTCAGGCTTCAAATTTTAGATCTGACTGCAGCTCTTATAGTCTCTGAAGTCTGTTGTGTTGTGTAGACCAGTGATATCCACTCAAATCCAATGACATGTAAGATTTATGTGTATTTGTGTGCGCACCACAGGGTTATAGTGTCGGTGTCGCGGCAGACCGCCGGCAAAATAACTCGCAGACTCGCGAGTCGAGCGCGTGGACAACACTGATGTAGACGTAGAAACGGACATGGATAATTCAAATCGTTCGATAAAATATACTTTATGGAATCGGGGCCCCTCTGCCCGTTACATAAATTTTCGGTTGACACTACGTTATAATCAGTAAATCAGTAAGATCAGCAGATTGGGTCCTGCCGCAGAATCTTTTTCCTTACTTTCCTTGCTTTGACCATTTCATTTTTTATTTGTGTATAATTTTCGTCCACTAGCTGCATCACATTTCTGGGCATTTACGTGCTCCTCACCACCAAAATTTTATATTCTTCTGACCAGCAAAATATTATATGCTTCTGACCAGCAAAATATTATATAAAATATAATGCCGACATTCGCATATCAAAGACACTAAAACATTTCTTTTCACACGGAATTTAAAAAATTACGAACTGACCAGACGCGTTTCGATCGACACCATTCGATCTCGTCAGTGGCTTGCTCTACGATTAACCAACCAACATTAGTACATTTTAGGCAATGTTTTGGTGTCTAGCGGGAGGGGAAGAGAGTTTTTACTTATTCCGCCTCCGGCTTATGTGTGATACTTGGACTTTTTTCGCAACAGAAAGCTAACGACGTGTGTCGTTATTACGGCCGAACTTTGTACTGCAGTTTTACATATGTAATTACAATTGCATACAATTTTTTGACTTACATATGACAAGTTAAGCCGATTAGACCTCGAGTTAGCTAGAACCCCTAATTAACAAATATGGGTCGCCAAAACAAACTTCTGAATAATAAAAATAAATAAGAAAATCTGTCAGAGCGTATTTAAGCCATAATACATATATTATTGCTAGGAGCGATAACTCGCTATACAGCTTCCCGTGAAGAGGAATTTATGGTCCGAAGATCTTTTGGCAAGCCGTGTATTTTTTCTGACAAAAATAAAATTAGCACATTTTCCGCGCTTCTGCTTATATTACTTGATAAAAACCACTGCGCTAATCGCCAGTTAAAATCATCAGTAACATTGAAATAATTATGGAAACTAAAATCTGTATTTTCTTCAGTCTTTTCTGTTGTTTCTACTGTTCCTGCATTTCGAATTGCTTGAATTTTAGCGTGCTTCACTTCACATAAGTAACTGCTATTGATACGTTTAAAGTTAATTTTACATCACTGTAGACGGCAGTCCGAGACTGTGGTGCAGTCTGTGTATACATCTGCTACGATAGTCCGATCAGAACTATTTATATCTTGATTGAAAGTTATTTTAAAGCTCTTTTAAACTGCATAAAGTATTTATAAAGTGCATAAAGTATATATATTCTTGATCAGCAACACCAGCCGAGTCGATCTAGCCGTCTGCCTGTTCGTCTGTCTGTCCGTCTGTTTTCGGTTTCTACGCGAACTAGTGTCTCAGTTTTTAAGCTATAGGGCTGAAACTT
Source organism: Drosophila triauraria (assembly GCA_014170255.2). NCBI lineage: Eukaryota > Metazoa > Arthropoda > Insecta > Diptera > Drosophilidae > Drosophila > Drosophila triauraria. Next base: position 26,539,647 of record CM024336.1, read on the forward strand.
TTAGCACAATCTTATTTTTTTAGCTCGCAGTATATATGTCGGAACGGCTGAAATCGGACCCGTAGGAATGATGGCAAAATTAATGTAAAAAAAATTTTAACTTCTCTTTTTTAAACGTACAGCGATAAATTTCAAGTAACATAACAGCAGTTTCATACGGTTTTATTTTTATAAAGATCGGACAACTATATCATATAGCTGCCATAGAAACGTTCGGTCGATTTGTATGAAAATGTAAAATTTTACATGTGAAATGTAAAATTCTACAAGTAAAATGTAAAATGTTTTCAAACTTCGATATTTTTATACCCGGTACCCATAGGGTACAAGGGTATTATAAGTTAGTGCCAACCGAGAATGGCAGGCAGAAGGAGGCATCTCCGACCCCATAAAGTATATATATTCTTGATCAGCGTCACCAGCCTACCTATGTCCGTCTGTCCGTCTGTCCGTCCGTCTGAAACAACAGATTTCATAGAGTATATGAGCTAGAGTTACTCGTCATTTTCGGCCTAAAGTTAATATATAAAATAAATAAGTAGGCACTCGCGGACGTGTTTTGAAAATTTGAGTAAAATCGGATGATAAACATGGAAGTTATTAAACAATAAAGTTCTGTCAATAGTCACACTCTCGCTCTATTGCACTGCTTACGAACAATTTCGGGTGTCTGAGCACTTTGCTTTTGAAAGAGAACAGAGTGCCAGCGCGTGCTGCTTAATATGTCCCTAGCAGCATTCGTCTTTTTTGGGTGTTGCTCAACAAGTTTCCAGCAACATTTGTCTTCTTTTTTCGTCAACTTTTTCCTTTTTCAATGTTTATGTGCTATTTAATTTCTACTCGACTGTAGCTTTCCCACTTGTTTCAACCAAAATGGATCGATTCTCAAAGATCCAATTGCAGACTGCAAGGGTATACAAACTTCGGCTTACCGAAGTTAGCTTTCTTTCTTGTTAACACATATCTCCGAAAAGTCATATTAAATTCAATTCAAATGCATTTTGTGCAGGTGTGTGTCCATTAGTTCACTTTTCTGCTGCGCCGTTTCGATCCTTCCGTGGTACGTTTGGTTGAGTTCGTTAATAAGCTATTGCCTTACCATTTGTTTGTCCCGTTCTGACTGATTAATTATCTTAACTGCTTTCTCTATTTACAATGGCTGGTTAAAGGGGGGCTCCGAACAATGGCATTAGGCTGAATGAGGCTTTTTGTATCCAGGAGCGGTAAAATATAAAAGCATAGGATAATATAATATACTGCTTTGCAACTGCTTGCTTGCAACTGCAAACTGCTTTCGGCCGCCGACCGCCGCCATTTGGAGAACTATAACTGAAACTTGAGACAACCTTACGAGCTCAGAAACGAAAACTAAACCATAAATGAACAATAAAAAATAAGTTTAGCCATTCAGAAGAATAATACAAAACGATGAGGGTAGTCGGACACTCTGTTGCGGTATTTTCTCGACGCTGTAACTTTTAAGTAAAAAATTTCACACTTAATAAATAAAAAGCTTTATAAGCTTTTATAGGCCTTAGATAAACTATTATCTACATTCGTAATTGCCAAAGTGATTACAACAGAACTGAATTATGGACCATTTGTTAAAAAATAAATCAAAAACGAATTTGCGAAAGAAACGAAACTACGCCGAGTTTCTAAGTGCCTCTCGTGTGCTTTGTATGGCTGTATATGCATGTGTTTGTGTTTATGTAATTCCCCTGCAGTACCAGTCATCGTCGATTCATCAACAAAACATAAAAAAAAACTTCAGTGTTGTTGATGAATCATCGATGAAATTTCATACAAATTACTGATGAAATTAACATTGGATAGGACATCAGGCTAGGCGTCATCAGTGACAAATTCATCGATGATTCATCAATTTTTTATCAACTTTTCATCTACATTTCATTGATGATTCATCAACAGTTTCATCAATAGCTCATTAACTTTTCATCAAAATATCATCGAACTGTCATCAACATCATTTTTGAAGAAAGAAATTGAGAGAGCGAGAGGGTCGGTTTTGACGGTTGTTGGTTCGGCCAAAGCCGAAGTCGGCACGTTGATAAAAACGGCCTATTGATGACAACTGGTACTGCATACTTTTTCAATTCAAAGAACAGACAGATGAAGAGCACAACGGCAAGAGTAAGGCAAGACATATGTACATATTTAACAAATAAAAGCAGCGACAATAATTATATGGCTCCCTATCTCCCTCGGGCGTCTCGCTTGCTCCTGTGTGTTGCTATGTATGTATGTACAAATATGTATAAGCAGCGGACCAAACAACAAAAAACGGTAGTGGAGGAGGCTTAACGCTCTTCCGTTGCAGACGAAATTATTGTCCCAGCCCCGGCGCGTGAAGCGCGACAAGAATTTTAGTTCCAAAAACAAATAAAACAGTTACAGTCGAGTGTGCCCGACTGTGGGATACCCGGTACCCAAACTTCCACTTCCCAAACACTTTCGAAATAAAACAATCCTTAATTAAAACTAATCGCAATGAAAATTACGTTTCTCGAACTATTTATAACAGGGAAGGGCAAGCCCCTGCTCTTTGCTGAATCCAGTGCTTTTTCCGTTATTGACGATCATCGAAATGGCAAGAATAAACTGTACGTGTGCGGCCGACGTATTTTGGGTAGCGCATAACTGCAACGCGTCGCGACTGTGACAGTTGTTGTTGTTATACCCGGTACCCATAGGGTACAAGGGTATTATAAGTTAGTGCCAACCCAGAATGTATGTAACAGGTAGAAGGAGAAATCTCCGACCCTATAAAGTATACATATATATTCTTGATCAGCGTCACCAGCCGAGTCGATTTAGTCATGTCCGTCTGTCCGTTTGTCCGTCCGTGTGTCCGTGTTGGTAAACAGATCTCTCTTCAAAAATGATGTTGATGAATCATCGATAAAATGTTGAATTATTGATGAAACGTTGAAGAAATGTTGATGAAAAGTTGATGAAAAGTTGAAGAAATTGTTGATGGATCATCGATGAAATGTTGATAAAAGGATGAAGACTCATTGATTAATTTGTCCCTGATGATAGCCTAGGACATGCCCATGTTAATTTCATCAACAGTTTGTATGGAATTTCATCGATGATTCATCAACATGTAGCGTAGAGAACGCCGATTGAAGAGGGACAATTACAGGGTATTCTGTATTCTCAATGGACTTCCTAATTGTCACCCAACTTCCAGCTTGTCGATCACTATCCTACCAGCGGAGCGGGACCCTTTGAACCCTAGCTCTAGCGGGAGAAGTGGGGGGGTTTTTGCTGCGGATACATGACTGCTACACCACGGTTTTATTATAGAGTCCCTACTGAGTCTAATCTATATAATGAGACGATCCTCATCTGAAAACACACGGCTACTATTGATGCCATATCAAATTAAGTAAACAAAATTTTACACGGAAAGAAGAATACAAGAAAAAGAAGAATGATATTTGTAGTTGACCAGTGGGGTGGTCTTAGATGTTGATTGCCACACCCTTGTTCATTACCCTCCCAACCATAGCCTGCAAGGTAAATAAATGTCTTAGCAGACCCCAAATGTAACTATGTTTTTATCATTTAATTATGCTCCCATGTCATCAGAACTTAGAAAAATTTTAGAATTCCATATTCATAAACAATTTTTTTAATAATAATCAATAATATTCAAGCTCCAATTTAACATCGTATTCATTAAAAAATTTGTGTTCTGCAGTTACTTAAGCTATTTTAATATCCATAACAATTTAAACTAATTTTTCTTAAACTTATTTCTGTCAGTGTATTCATTTCATTTCATTTAATTTTTTTTTTTTTTTTGGTTTATTTCTTACAACGACAATCTACCAAAATTATTATTATTATATTTTTTTCTTTCTATTCCTAAGCTTACATAACGAATTGGTTTTATTTACTACATTGCTTGATTACGAGTGGCAGTGTGTTTGGGTAATTTTATTGAGGTCCTACTGTACGTATTTATTTATTTGAATCATATGAATTTGCGTTAATTTATTTGTATGTTAAAACCACAAAGAAACACTTTGTTTAATTGCTGCTAAACAAAAGGTTAAAGCAATTGTTATTGCTTGAATTTTTTTTGAGTGTAGCCAAATTAACATCTTTTATTTACGTTATTGGCTTATACCGTTTGAACTCCAATACGAAAATCATGTAAAAAGGAAATTGCAAAAGATAAGCAAAAGATCGGTGCGAGCTACTGATAAGCTTATAAGAAGGTGTACCTTTCTACACTGCGCTACACAAGGTTAGGTATGTGTGCGCGCTCGGCACGACTTTTGCTTTAATCTTTGGTTTTGGTTTACGACTCACCCATTGCTATCCTCGAAGAAGGCCTTCTTGATGATGCTGTGCTTGTTGGTTGATAGGGGTTATTAGGGGAGATAATATATTTTGCAACTTTGTTTTACATGTCTTATTTTGTTACTAGTATTGCCAAAGAAATTATTTGATTTTAACTTTTATATTATGTTCGCTGTTGTTTAGTTGCCATTAATTGTTGGTGTTGTGATTTTTTTTATTTTTATTATTATTATTATTTTTTTTTTTAACTGCGCTTATAGAAAAAAATTAATTAGAGACTTAAAAAATTCATCGTGTTTTCTCAGTGTGTCACTGTGGGCGACTTTGTTTTGGGTTTGTTTTCAGCTTTCAGTTTGCACCTGCGCGTACTCACAAACACCACTTTGCCAATACGATTTTTTAATTATTTCTTCAATCACTGATTTAATGTTGTTTATAGATTTAATAATTTCGCACTATGTTACGGTGATTTTTGGGGCTCTTAGGTTTTTATTTAACTAGACTTTTAGCTAGTTTGTAGGTTTTATTTTAAATTTCCATTAAGTAGTATCGGGTGTTCACTGCAAGATTTCACAAGAATTTTCAAGGACTTTTCTCCCATAGCTAACAGAGCTCGATGCGCCTCTTGTGGCGTGAAAATTTCCCGCGCCTTTTTTTATTCGGCGGGGAAATCGTGGAAACCTGTTACGGCGACTAGTGATGCTAAATAAAAAGTTCTTGTTAGAAAAACCTCCTCGGCTGCCTTTATTAGCGGATATTTACCTTTTTTCTCGTGGCTCAGATTTTTGTGTGTAATTTATTTTGCCTCTGTGGTTTTTTTCTTGTATTTTAATGCGAACGACAGGGTTATTTTCTCGCCGTGTAGTGGCAGATAATAAACAGAAAGGCAAAACCTAAACATGTGCAAAAATGTTATGGCGATTTGGAAGGTTGATTTTCAGGAAATATTTACCTTGCCGGTCGGCAAATACTTTTTAAAGTATTTATTTATGATTTCTTGGCAACTTTTAATTAAGATGCAAGAAGGAAATCAAGATTAAATTATTACAAGCACATGGGGCTGTAACCTTATCTTTTTCTTTTCTTGTTTAATGGGAGGAGCGTCGACTGCTCAGCGTGACGAGTTTCCAGAAAAGAGATCGAGGCCCGATGCTATGGACCCGACGAACCCTTTTCCGAATTCCCATTCGGTATTAATCAGCTGGTAAATTCGCATCTCTCACTAGAAAGGGTTGCCAGACAAGATCTCGTCACTAATTATCGATACTGCCCTAGGCCGCCTAATTATTGGATTTTTGAATGTCAACTGTCGGTAATTTTTCTCGCAGGGAGCCATTACACCACCAGATAATCTAACGAGTCTACGAGGCACGATTAGCTGGAATTAGCTTCTTAGATCCTTGGCATGATATGTACCTATTTCTTTTCCTTGCAAATTCTCTAATAGATAATATGCGGCACCTACTTTCTTTTTCACACGACACTTTGAAAACTGAGGACCTAGTTTCTTATTGAAATTCTTAGCGAAATTGCTCAAGTAGAAGTTTCGCTTAAACAGCTCTTGTCCTACCTTATACGAGACTGGCCGTGAGCGCAAATTGTACTGCGTCGCGTTACGCGCATAAGCGGCACGACTATTTTGTTTAATGTCCTCTCGCAGACAATTTAACTTGTCCAATGGATTCAGAAGTGGGGATTCCTCTAACAGAGATAACTTCTTCAGCAATCTATAATCATTCCCATGATTAACCATATTAAAGCCAAACAGGGCTTTGTAAGGCGAACATCCAATGGCTTGATGCAACGAAGAACGCAACGCGGATGAAATACTTGTTAAGTTTGTATCCCATTCGGTCTGATCGGCTCGAAGATAGGATCGAATCGCAGCCAGCAAGGAGCGATTAACCCTTTCCGCAGCATTACTCTGAGGAGAATATAACGCTGTAAACGTATGCTGAACCCCGAACTTGGTCAAAAAGCTTCAAACTCATTAGACTTGAATTGCGAGCCATTATCACTTACAATGGTCTCGGGTACCCCAAATTCAGCAAAGATTTTCTGTCCTAAAAATCTGTAACGGCCGCGGTTGTAAATTTCTTTAGCGGACATAACCAATGGTACCGGCTGAAATGATCAAGGACAATCAGCAATCCTAAATGTCCTTTCTTGCTTCGTGGGTAAGGACCTAAAATGTCTATGTACAACTTTTGAAAAGGCCTACATGATACACTTTGTTGCCCCATTGGAGGTCGTAATGTCAAATTTGGAGCTTTCGTCTGCTTACAAACATCGCACTCCCGAACGTATTCTCTAACTTGCTTAGACAAACCTGGCCAAAACAAATGCCTTCGCAACCGTTCAATAGTTTTCTGCATTCCACCGTGCGCAGATATAACGCAGTCATGTGCTTGACGAATTGCAACTAATCGTAAAGCCTCCGGCACCCATAGCTTCCAACAATCCGAGTCTTGGACTGCATTTCAAGAGGAATGCTCTGTGCGAATGTAAACAAATTTATCTACCGTTCGTAAATCCGGGAACTTTTCTTTATTGGCTTCAACTACTTCCTTGACTTGTATGTAATCAGGATCAAGAAATGCTGATGAATCTAAATCAATTTCTGGACCTATCCATTCGACACTATCAATCTCCGTTTCATAAATCCTCGATAAAGCATCTGGAACGATATGATCTTTTCCTTTGCGGTGAGAAATTGTGAACGTGAATGCTTGCAACCGAAATACCCAACGTGCCAACCTCCTGAAACATTCTGCTGCCGCATTAACCATAGCAGACTTGAATGATCTGTCACTACTTCAAACGGCTGTAATTCCAGGTAGCACCTAAACTTTTCAATTGCTAAAATCACCGCAAGGCATTCGCGTTCGGTAACGCTATAGTTCCGTTGTGACTTGGATAATTTCTTTGACATGAATGCCAAAGGTCTTTCCTCTCCTGTATCTGATAGTTGTACCAGCACCGCGCCAATGCCATGGTCGCTAGCATCGCAATGCAAGGAGAATTTTCGCGTGAAATCCGCGTTTTGTAGAACGGGAGCTGAAGTTAGCACAGTTTTAAGTTTTCCATTGCTTCCTGCGCTTCCGGAGACCATTGAAAACTTTTCTTAGTTTTAACACGTCTGTAATGGGGCAAGTAATTTCGGCAAAGTCTTTTATAAATCGCCTATACCAGCCACAAACCCCTAAGAAGCCTCTAACTTGCTTCATGTTCTTTGGAGTAGGCCAGTTGAGTACACAGGATATTTTATCCGGATCTGTGGCTACTCCACCACTACCAATTACATAACCTAGATAATTCACCTTAGTCACACAAAAGTGACTTTTATTGACATTTAAGGTAAGATTAGCTTTTCTAAATTGATCTGCTATTCGAACTAACACTGCTAAATGTGAAGCAAAATCTTCAGAGACGATGCACAGATCGTCGAGATAGCCAAATACGCAATGACGTAAATCCGGAGGGATTAAGTTATCCATAAGACGTGACATCGTAGACGGAGCATTACACAGTCCAAATGGCATAACAGTAAACTGATACAATGCTCTCCTGGAACGGTAAAAGCTATCAACGGTTTGGCCTCCTCAGTGAGCTCGATCTGCCAATAAGCATCTTTAAGGTCCAATTTAGAAATTAAATTTGATTTCGGAAGGCGAGCAAAGATGACTTCGATGCTTTGCAGCGGATACGCATCTTTCTTTGTGGCATCATTAAGTTTTCTGGCGTCAAGGCATAAGCGAACTTTATTTGGCTTTACTACCATGCGCATTGGAGAACTCCAAGCACTATGCGACGGCTCGATCACTCCTAACTCAAGCATTCGGTCAATTTCCGAGTACATAAGCTTTTCTACCGCAGGACTAACTGGATAGTATCGCTGTTTTACTGGCTTACTATCACCAATGTCAATATGATGCTTAATTAACGCCCGCCAGAAATCTATGCTTAGAATTAATCTCTGAGCTATTGAAGGGATAATGTATAGTTCAATATCTCTTTCCTTTTCCTGATATTTAATTTTCACTCGCAGTATTCCACGAACCTGGTGCAACTTGGCATCTGCGGTTCGGACTTGGGACAAAATTGGTTTAAAGTTTTTATACTTAGAAAAATCTATAAGCGCTAAAGCAGATCCAAGACAACTTATATTTGCTCCAGTGTCAAGCAAACCAAGTTCTGAGAATTCCAAAAATGTTACACTAGCATAACTACGACGGTCTATGTTGTTTTGAAAGACTGTAGACACAATCATAGATTTCTTCCTTTTAACGAACGAAAGTATGTACGCATCCGAATTGTATTTCGGCGACTTATCTTTTCTAGTCCTGCAAAAATTCGTTCTCGTACTAAATTATAGTTTTCTAATCTCTCGTGATAGGGCTTAAAGGGTAATTTTACTTCAGATTTTGTTTCCTGATCTAAGTGGCTTTCTAAAATTTTACCTTTTCCTTACCTATACTAACGTTATCTTCTACTTTTGGGACACCCTTCCTAGATTGGATGTCCCCCTTGCCGGTTTTCCGCCTTTCGCTTGCAGTTTTGGCAATTGGGTGCATACTCCTGCGGCGCTCCGCAGTTGAAACAAAAAACGTTCTTCTCGGCCAAACAATTTTTCCAAATATGGCCGGGAATCTGACAGTTCCAGCACAACAGAGGAGCTGTTCGTGTAATTGCTGAAATGTCGTTCTCTTCATCGGTTTCAAGAGTCTTATTCGGTTTTCTTCATCTAGAGCGTATACTCGATATTGAGCAGGCTTTGCTGGTAGCGGACGTGAACGACCTGCTTCTTTAAGGAAATGTTCCCGTTTATGAACTAAACAGCGTAGCTCGGAAATAGATGATATCTTTTCAAACAAAGTCGTTCTTTCATGTCTACCAGCAAATTTCCTTGTATCATCTCTACTAACTCATCTTCGGCAAAACTTACTGATAGTCTATCCATGAGCTTACAAACACTTTCGTAAAACGTATCGAATGACTCTCCCTGTTTTTGTTTACGTGAGCGAATTTGTTCACGTAATTCCGTAGCTGATCGACTCTCACGATATTGCTCTCGGAAAGCAGCGCAAAATTCACTCCACTTAAACGATTGAACCCTTTTATGATATCTCCAGAACCAACTGCTGGCTTTACCTATTAAGAGCTGATGAATATTCCGACTGATAATTTCTAAGTCTCCATCGAAATGTTCAATTGTTAAGATTTTCACTCTATACAAGAATTCTTCTACTGATAATCCCTCGACTGTTCCATCAAACCTTACTCCCCATTTTTGCAAAATATCTGCAATTTTATGTGGTTCCAATGCATGTGTATGCCTAGGTGACCTATTTCCGGTTATTTGCGCGGGTTGAGCTATAAGGCTTCCAGTTTCTGACAGCGATGATAAGACTCGAGTTACCGTGTCGCGGACGATTGATTCTATATCTCCAACCGATACAGTAGCGACTGCAGCGGGTTTATTCGGTCTTCGTTGCCTTGGAGGGCGACCTCTTCTAACTGGCGCGTTTGTGATTTGATTTGCGTACGACCTTACTCCTTGATCCGTAGGGGCAGAGTCTATAGGCTGCTTAGCCGTGTTCACCTCAAAACTACGTTCTACTGGCATTGTTGTTTAACTAAAAATGGTTTCTGATGACTTTCCTGGGAGACATAATTAAAGATAAATTTTTTTTCTGGCCTTTCTACAATTATCGGTTCATAAAAAAACAAAATTTTATATTTTTCGGGTTATTGTAACTACAAATGATTTATTAATGAACATCAATTCTCTCACTTTACTGATCGGACTTCCACCTATGCAGAAAATTATCGAATATTGATCACCAACAAAACCATTGTTCAAGAAATTTTTGTATTTTATTTTATTCAAGTCGAAAATACTCTGAAAAAAATAAATCTACCAATAATCTCGGTCGAAAATTTTCGAAATTCCAAAAACTCGATTTCCAAAGATGTATAAAAAATTGTAATCAACCTTTATTAACTGCTTTCATAGAATAATAAAAAAATTCTGTCGAAAAAAACAATAAGAGCTTCATATTTAATGTCTGTTGTAATAACCCTGTATTATCCTAAAATATTTAAGAAACTAACACCACTTATTATGTCAGATTCCTAAACTTCTAGGTTGTACTTCGTTGTTATTTGGTTTCAAGCTATTTTTACAAAAATTTCAAAAAACTGAACGTTACTACGGTCGACTCCTCTCAGCATTCGCTAATGATGGCTCGATGTCCGGCAGAGAACCTAAGTTTTAATTTTTGCTCGATTTACAACTTTCGTTAAATAGGGGTTAGTACTTAATTAATTTAACGAGTTAATTAATTAGCACCTGCCCCACGTTGGGCGCCAAAAACTTGTAGCGTAGAGAACGCCGATTGAAGAGGGACAATTACAGGGTATTCTGTATTCTCAATGGACTTCCTAATTGTCACCCAACTTCCAGCTTGTCGATCACTATCCTACCAGCGGAGCGGGACCCTTTGAACCCTAGCTCTAGCGGGAGAAGTGGGGGGGTTTTTGCTGCGGATACATGACTGCTACACCACGGTTTTATTATAGAGTCCCTACTGAGTCTAATCTATATAATGAGACGATCCTCATCTGAAAACACACGGCTACTATTGATGCCATATCAAATTAAGTAAACAAAATTTTACACGGAAAGAAGAATACAAGAAAAAGAAGAATGATATTTGTAGTTGACCAGTGGGGTGGTCTTAGATGTTGATTGCCACACCCTTGTTCATTACCCTCCCAACCATAGCCTGCAAGGTAAATAAATGTCTTAGCAGACCCCAAATGTAACTATGTTTTATCATTTAATTATGCTCCCATGTCATCAGAACTTAGAAAAATTTTAGAATTCCATATTCATAAACAATTTTTTAATAATAATCAATAATATTCAAGCTCCAATTTAACATCGTATTCATTAAAAAATTTGTGTTCTGTAGTTACTTAAGCTATTTTTAATATCCATAACAATTTAAACTAATTTTTCTTAAACTTATTTCTGTCAGTGTATTCATTTCATTTAATTTTTTTTTTTTTTTTGTGGTTTATTTCTTACAACGACAATCTACCAAAATTATTATTATTATATTTTTTTTTCTTTCTATTCCTAAGCTTACATAACGAATTGGTTTTATTTACTACATTGCTTGATTACGAGTGGCAGTGTGTTTGGGTAATTTTATTGAGGTCCTACTGTACGTATTTATTTATTTGAATCATATGAATTTGCGTTAATTTATTTGTATGTTAAAAACCACAAAGAAACACTTTGTTTAATTGCTGCTAAACAAAAGGTTAAAGCAATTGTTATTGCTTGAATTTTTTTTGAGTGTAGCCAAATTAACATCTTTTATTTACGTTATTGGCTTATACCGTTTGAACTCCAATACGAAAATCATGTAAAAGGAAATTGCAAAGATAAGCAAAAGATCGGTGCGAGCTACTGATAAGCTTATAAGGTGTACCTTTCTACACTGCGCTACACAAGGTTAGGTATGTGTGCGCGCTCGGCACGACTTTTGCTTTAATCTTTGGTTTTGGTTTACGACTCACCCATTGCTATCCTCGAAGAAGGCCTTCTTGATGATGCTGTGCTTGTTGGTTGATAGGGGTTATTAGGGAGATAATATAATTTGCAACTTTGTTTTACATGTCTTATTTTGTTACTAGTATTGCCAAAGAAATTATTTGATTTTAACTTTTATATTATGTTCGCTGTTGTTTAGTTGCCATTAATTGTTGGTGTTGTGATTTTTTTTTTATTTTTATTATTATTTATTTTTTTTTTTTTAACTGCGCTTATAAAAAAAAAATTAATTAGAGACTTAAAAAAAATTCATCGTGTTTTTCTCAGTGTGTCACTGTGGGCGACTTTTGTTTTGGGTTTGTTTTCAGCTTTCAGTTTGCACCTGCGCGTACTCACAAACACCACTTTGCCAATACGATTTTTAATTATTTCTTCAATCACTGATTTAATGTTGTTTATAGATTTAATAATTTCGCACTATGTTACGGTGATTTTTGGGGCTCTTAGGTTTTATTTAACTAGACTTTTAGCTAGTTTGTAGGTTTTATTTTAAATTTCCATTAAGTAGTATCGGGTGTTCACTTCAAGATTTCACAAGAATTTTCAAGGACTTTTCTCCCATAGCTAACAGAGCTCGATGCGCCTCTTGTGGCGTGAAAATTTTCCGCGCCTTTTTTTTTATTCGGCGGGGAAATCGTGGAAACCTGTTACGGCGACTAGTGATGCTAAATAAAAAAGTTCTTGTTAGAAAAACCTCCTCGGCTGCCTTTATAAGCGGATATTTACCTTTTTTCTCGTGGCTCAGATTTTTGTGTGTAATTTATTTTGCCTCTGCGGTTTTTTTCTTGTATTTTAATGCGAACGACAGGGTTATTTTCTCGCCGTGTAGTGGCAGATAATAAACAGAAAGGCAAAACCTAAACATGTGCAAAAATGTTATGGTTGATTTTCAGGAAATATTTACCTTGCCGGTCGGCAAATACTTTTTAAAGTATTTATTTATGATTTCTTGGCAACTTTTAATAAAGATGCAAGAAGGAAATCATGATTAAATTATTACAAGCACATGGGGCTGTAACCTTATCTGTTTCTTTTCTTGTTTAATGGGAGGAGCGTCGACTGCTCAGCGTGACGAGTTTCCAGAAAAGAGATCGAGGCCCGATGCTATGGACCCGACGAACCCTTTTCCGAATTCCCATTCGGTATTAATCAGCTGGTAAATTCGCATCTCTCACTAGAAAGGGTTGCCAGACAAGATCTCGTCACTAATTATCGATACTGCCCTAGGCCGCCTAATTATTGGATTTTTGAATGTCAACTGTCGGTAATTTTTCTCGCAGGGAGCCATTACAAACAACAACGAAGTTTTTTTGATGAAACGTTGATGACAGATACTCCAGGGTAGCAACATTTGTCTTTGTTGCGTGTTGCTCAACATGTTCCTAGCAACATTTGTATTCATTTGTCAACATTTTTTGTTCCAATCTTTATGCTCTATTTAATTTCACCCACAATGCTTTGCGTACCGGGTATCTCACAGTCAGTCACATTCGACTGTAGCTTAACCACTTGTTTTGTATTTTGGTCTACCTCCTCAGCTGGTTATTCCGTTATATTTCGTGCCCAACTCTGATTTATAGGCTAAAGCCTAGTACTAAGATGAACGAAAAAAAATTCATAAATGGAAAACTTCATATAAAAAAAAAAGAACGAAAAGAGCAAGAAGAATTTTGCGGTATTTCGTTTGGTCGGGTACTAAAGCCTAGTACTAAGATGAACGAAAAAAATCCATAAACGGAAAACTTCATATAAAAAAAAGAACGAAAAGAGCAAGAAGAAGAATTTTGTGGTATTTCGTTTGGTCGGGTACTAAGATGAACGGAATTCCGTGAGCGAACCGGGTAAAACGGTTGGCAAAAGACACTAATAAACAGTTGTGATTCCGTAAGCGAATTATATCAATTGCATATATTTCGGAAGCAGCATGCTGGGGAAGGGGGAGGAGGCAATCGCTGCTCAGTTGTAGCGGTTCGACAGCCGTGAGAATAATGTGGAATTGATAAAAGTCGTAAAGGCAAGCCATATTATATGCAATTTAGTACATAAATTAACTTTTTTCTGTGTTTTTATTGACAATTTTATTGCATATTTTTTTTTATTGGCGGCGATGGCGGTAGCGCCACTATTATTTGCCTTCAACTCCATTACGGAACATTACATTAATAATACGCCAAATCAAGTTCGTTAAATTAATTTCTTATTTTAAAGTTTATTTATAAAATATATAAATATAAACAAAACACAGCTGGAAATACAAGTCAGTGTGACCGATCTTGACCGATTTTGACCATTTTCTTTGTTTTCTTCGGTCACACTGGTTCCTAAACGAAATATATCGCAATTTCGCTCACGGAATTCCGTAAGCGATTTTCGTCGATCTTAGTACTAGCCTTTAATATGCAAAAACTTAACGACGCACCAACACTCGCTCGATCGCAGCCAACGAATAATATTTTTAATCGCGTGCCGAAGGTCAACGGTTGGCTCCATAGAAGGGATCGGTCGATTTATATGAAAATGTAAAATTCTACATGTAAAATGAAAAAATTTACAAAATTTACATAATTTGACATTTTTTTTTTTACATTACAAAAATGGATCGATTTTCAATGATCCAATTGCTGACAGCAAGCAAGGGTATAAAAACTTCGGCTGACTGCCAGGGTATACAAACTTCGGTTTACCGAAGTTAGCTTTCTTTCTCGTTTTACATTAATTTCATATATAGTTGCTGGCCCTTGGCAAATGTTCATATCGAACACTGCTTTTTTTTTTTTGTATATGTAAAATTGTTAAATATAATTTTTGTCAATATATGTCAAATGCAAACTGCACGTCTAATTTTGTTGGCCCTTGGCAGAATGTTCAAACATGAACACGTTTATATATAAATATATAGTTATCCTTTACTAATCGATGCAGCTCTTTAGCACATGTGCGCATTTTTAAAAATTTTTTTTGGTTCAAAAAATATTAATAATCACATAAAAATATTGATGAAAAAGAAGTAAGAAAATTTCGCCTGCCCCTGCGATTGAACCCTCGACCCGCCGGCTATGTCATTAAAAGGCTAAGGCTGAGTGACTGCTTGAAACAATCTTCGACATTTACCTATGTAAATGAGGTGTCTCACGGGGGCCTTATTAAACCGTCAGATCAATTCAAAAATAAGCTCGAAGAGCTAGAAATAATTTTTTCTCATTATACAAAAGAAAATTTAAGTAACAAACCATTTAAAAGAAAAATTAGTAATCGCAGCACAAAATGTAAAGCTGGATAAACTTGTTATTTCTTTTTACTTTAGAAGCTATATAAATATAAACAAAACACAGCTGGAAATACAAGTCAGTGTGACCGATCTTGACCGATTTTGACCATTTTCTTTGTTTTCTTCGGTCACACTGGTTCCTAAACGAAATATATCGCAATTTCGCTCACGGAAGCTCATTATACAAAAGAAAATTTAAGTAACAAACCATTTAAAAGAAAAACAAGTGGAAAAGCTACAGTCGAATGTGACCGACTGTAAGATACCCGGTACCCAAAGCATTGTGGGTGAAATTAAACAGCACATGAACATGGAAAAAAGGAAATGTTGACAAATAGAGACAAATATTGCTAGAAACATGTTGAGCAACACTCAAAAGAGACAAATGTTGCTAGGAACATGTTGGGCAACTCTCAAAAGCGACAAATGTTGCTAGAAACATGGTGAGCAACACCCAACAAAAACACATGTTGCTAGGAACATGTTGAGCAACACGCATGTGCGCGCGCTCTCTCTCTCTCTCTCAGAAACTTTATTGCTTAATAACTTCTATGTTTATAATCCGATTTTACTTAAATTTTCAGAACACGTCCACGATTGCCTACTTATTAAGCCTATCTATTTACTTTACGCCGAAAATCACGCATATGGTTATATACCGTTTTTGTTTTCGGGGGCGGAAGTGGGCGTGGCCAAATTTTAAAACAAACCTGATCTGCGTGCAACAGATTCCAATGTTGTCACCAAATTTGGTAACTCTAGCTCTTATAGTCTCTGAGATCTGTTGTTTCACACGGACAGACAGACGGACAGACGGACAGACGGACAGACGGACAGACGGACAGACGGACATGGCTAGATCGACTCGGCTAGTGACGCTGATCAAGAATATATATACTTTATAGGGTCGGAGATTTCTCCGTCTGCCTGTTACATACATTCTCGGTTGGCACTAACTTATAATACCCTTGTACCCTATGGGTACCGGGTATAATTAGTAACCGCAGCACAAAATGTAAAGCTGGATAAACTTGTTATTTCTTTTTACTTTAGAATAAGAATATATTTTAGAGTTAAGTACTTAAACAAAAAAATTTGTATCAGGAACCAAAAGCAGCGTTTAATTGGTAACTTTAAATTATTAAAAATCAAACTTAAAAAAAAATCTCGTCTCTTTAATATAAGTGGCATATTCAAAGCCTACGGACATGCTAGGGGTTAATCAACAATCACATTGCCGCCTCACTCGCACTCAATACGACACTCAGTTTAGTATATTTCTTTCACTCCCACTAATTGCAAGCATACAATAAGTGGATGTCAGTTGCCGACGAGACCACCATATGTAATTTCATCTTGTCCTAGTCCTATCTCCAATCCTAGGACGGACAGACAGACAGACAGAAAGACAGACGGACAGACGGACATAGTAAAATCGACTCGGCTGGTGATGCTGATCAAGAATACTATATATGTATATACTTGTCGGAGATGGTGTCGGAGATGCCTCCTTCTGCGTATTACATATATTCTCGGTTGGCACTAACTTATAATACCCTTGTACCCTATGGGTACCCGGTATAAAAAATCATGTCGATAGGTCCAAGGGTATGCGAGCACTACTGAAAAAATGCCTTAGACATTTATAAGTAGAGATTGGAAATATTTGTAATTCATTTTTTTTAATGTTACTATTAATAGTCACAAAATTTTATATCAGAAACTTTTGAACTTGAAGGTTTCATCGTTCCTTTTATCTCACATCGTTAATATGTGTTTTGGTTTGACATTTCTGAGCAAAGGAATTTCCTTAAATGAATTCCCATTCCTTTACTAAAAACTAAAACAAACAAAAAAACTGTAAAATAGTTGAATTTATTAATAAATCATAAAAAAAAGAGCAATGACGTATTTTGAACCGTATAAAATTGTAGTTAAAAATGTTACGGTCTTTGGTAATTATTTAAATAAAATAGTAAATAATATATATAAATAATATATATACTGTCTATAGCTTTTTATTTTTCTCACAATATAATACATTTTTGATAATATTAAAATATGTGATAAGTAACTAAGAATGTACATACAATATCTTTATTTCACGTATCATGTATTCCACAATGCTTTTCTTTTATTTTCATATACACCTACATTATTGCTTTATTGTCCGCTACTCGCATCCCTCACCATCAGTGTTCTATCTTATCAACCGGTAAAGCCTCAAATGGGTGGGGCCCAACCTATTCAAGATATTCAAGATGCAGCTTCGATGGCAGAACTTCTGCCGCACAATCAACAAATGCAAGAAAAGCATAAATTGTCTCAAAAAAAAAATCCAGCTCCCATAACACTGTCCACTCGCCTTACTAGCAGCGTACCTAAATCACCACCGCGCTGGCCGATTCGACCTGGAGTAATGCTGCACGTCAGCAACGATACAAAGGAAAACCTGACAGTAAATCGTATGACAATAAAAGCTAACTCCTTTGGAAGTGAAGGAAATGGTGACCAGTTTTCGGGTCAATTAAGTGCCTGGCCTAACGAAACCCAAACTACTACCAATGAAAACAACCTTACTGAGATTTCGGTAGTATCAGAAAGCAGAGTGGCTGGATTGACTCCACTTGCAGTCCCACATCCAGAGCTTGTTAGCTTTCCGCTGACAAATGAATCAGAATATGTACCAAATGCACCAGCCCTTTTGAAAAATATATCGTCCAAAGCATCCGAGCCTTCTACCCGTAATAAAGCGAAACGTATTTTAGAATTTGTTTTCAAAAGAGGAAGAAAAACATCTGAGGGCTGTACCCGAGATAGTCCGAGCAGCCATGTGGGCCTATTGCAGTCGATTTGGCGTGGACGTGCCTGTAATAAAAATGCCTTGCGAGTTGGAGCTCAGCATCGTCTAAAAGGGATACGGTGCAGTGGAAGCGGTATAGTATTGCTCAGACTCTTTACGTTTTACGAAAGAATTTTACTAAATTTTCCTTCTGTTTTTTTTTTTTATGTTTTATGCTACAAAAAAAAAAATAATAATACCTATTCATATAGTAACATACAAAAAGGAACCAGAGAAAACAGCTTATAGTCAACACATCACAAAATCAGAGCTTATGGCAGAAGATAGTATTACGGTCAATACCAGCAATATTTCATCAAATGCTCCCTTGAAGTTTCAACTGCCTTTATTATACAATCAGGCAGGAGCAGTATATATAGCAGATACAGCTGGCCCTCAGGAAACTCTTACCCAGGAAGTAATGGAATGTACCTGCAATATCGATGGAGTTAGCACCGCGCTATCTTATCAGTCTAGATATCTAACTCTGTTGAGAAATGGGAAACAATTGATTCCGGTAAAAGGGCAACGTCCCCTTAGAAATATACCTGTCATAGCTAATGCCAGCTGCTTACATTTTTCGGCCAATTCACCGCCGGTCCCACCCATCACAATCAAAAATGTGCTATGTAAGAATATATATAGGAGTAATATTCAGACCACTACATTTATGTTATGTTATGTTTAATTATGCTATTTTTTGTTTTATTAGTTTTCATAAATTCTAATGTTTTTCTTGTATTGTTACTTGTATTTACATTCAACTCTAGAATTAGTTAAGTCCAAGTTATTTTAGTGTTTGCTATAAAGAAGAAGAAAAAAGATCATTTTGAAAAAGGTCTCCATTTAAGTTTGGTATACAATAAAGGTACATTTATATGGTAGGGATTAATGGTATTTATATTATGTATACATATATATATGTATGTAAATGATTATATTATTAAATCTATAATAATCAAAACATAATACTTTAAGACCTTAGGCTAGCTTAAGTTTTACTTAATCTTATTCAGATTAAAATAACTTGGATAGGTAGTATAGTAAAATGTTTTGTTTTATTTTAAATCATGTTCTGGCCGTTTCCGACCTATATACTACCTGCCATAGAAATAAGACAATCTGCTAAATTTCATTCAGATAGCTCTAAAACTGAGAGTCTTCACCGATTAACGTTTTGTCTTCTACTTCCTAACACAATTAAATCAGCTCGTCAGCTTGCTGATAAATCAAACTGGTTTGATCGATGAAGCAGAGCTGAACTTAACATAAAGCTGATCAGCTCAGCTATGTTTCCAGTGTCCGCACTTTCAAGCAAACAGAGTGTTTGTTTTTTCGAGCTTAATAAACTCAGCAATAAGTTCCGCATTTAGCCGCTAGTGACAACATTGGTATATATTGGACGCAGATCAAGTTTGTTTTAAAATTTGGCCACGACCTTTTTCGCCCCTCGAAATTCATAAAAAAACTTTTATAAGCTATAATCGTGATTTTCGGCTTCAAGCAAATAGATGAAATAAATAAGTAGTCCTTCGCGGACGTTTTCTACAAATTTGCGTAACCTCGGATGATAAACATGGATGATATTAAACAATAAAGTTTTTGTGTATGCTTATTCTTCTTCTATGTTGAGAGCGCACGTGTGAGTTGCCCAACATGTCCCTAGCAACATTTGTTTATTTGTGGGTGTTGCTCAATATGTTCCTAGCAACATTTGCCTCTTTTAGGTGTTGCTCAATATGTTTTCAGCAACATTTGATCGATTTTATTTCTTAAAATTTTCTTTTTTCCATGTCCATGTGCTAATTAATTTCACCCACAATGTATTGGGTACCGGGTATCTCAAAGTCGGTCACGTTCGACCATAGCTTCTTGTTTTATTTCATTTTATATCTCGAGCTGGAGACAACCAATTCAGCCAACCGATGTTCCATTTTACAGGTGATGACTGTTAATTTTTTTTATGTACGAGGGGTGTTCAAAAAGTATCGCGAATTTTGGATTTTCGCGGGTTATTCGAATTTCGATTTTTTTTATGGCGTTATGTTTGTACTCATGTCTCTCACTTATGCCGACAAGCTCGGTCATTTTGAATGTTCACCTAATTGTTGACAGCTGCTCTGCTTGCAAGAGTTTTGGATCGTCTTCGATTTTTACCTATTCAACAAAAAAGAGTCAAAGAACCTTTAGAAATTTTGTGTAAAAAATAAAGAAATGTAACGAGATAAAGACGGCATCGAAGGAGGAGCTGAACAAGATAAACAAATTTATATTTTGAAGTGCTTCGAAGTGTGTATAATATCTCATGGGGATTACTTTGAAGGGGAAAAAATAGATATTCATGAATAAATAAATAATTTTTGAAAAATTTTGAACACACCTCGTATGTATGTATAAAGCGGTGAATACTTAATTTTTGCCTTACTTCATCTTGATTTTATACAACATTTTTTATTTGACAAAACGTAGCTTTTTTTCCTATAGCTGGATCCGACTATTCATCAGATCGAGTTAAGTTAGCAGACCATCTAAAGGCGTTGTCCAATACTGTACCTTTAATCTAGTAGTTGGCGGGCAAAAAAATTTAAAATATGTCCTTGCAGAGGGTATTATAATTTTGCCATGATATCTGCAACGCAGTCAAAGAGGCATCTCCGACCCCGTAAAGTATATATAAAGGAATATATACTACCAGCCGAGTAGTTCTAGCTTTTCAGTTTTATTTCTTTAGCACGCAGTATTTATTTCGGCCGAAAGTGGTACTACAGTAAAAAGTGTTACATTCTCTGTTTTTCAACGTAGTTCTATAAATTTCGAGATATAGCGGTTTTTTACGATTTCAGAATTACGGAATTAATTTCATTAAGATCGGACAACTATATCATGCAGCTGCCATAGAAGCGGTCGGTCGACTTATATGAAAATTTAAAATTCTACATGAAAAATGTAAAATGGTTAGGTAAATGTTATAGAAATTTACAAAATTCGACATTTTTTCAACGTTACCAAAATGGATCGCATTTCAATGATCCATTGCAGACTGTATACAAACTTTGGTTTACCGAAGTTAGCTTTCTTTCACGATAAATCTATTTTTCAACGGATTTCTGGAGTTGTGGGCTTGTTTGATACTTTGGGCCATCACACTATGGGGCGTCTAGAACAAATATCGCGAAAAAAGTGAAATTTTTTTTTATATATTCAAAATTACGTAAATTCCACTTTAAAAATAATTAAATTCTGCATATAAACCTGAAAGAAAACTAAAATGCGTTGATTAGTTCTCACACAACATCAATTTTTATGCATTTTAAAAATTAGTTTTCCCAAAAACGCACTGTTAAATTCAAAGTAAAGTGATTGAAACAATAAATTTGAAACTTTCTTAATACTTTAATACAAATTGCATTACATTATTTTTTTTTTGTTATAAATCCTAAAAAATACTGTTTTTTTTTGTTTATGTAGTGAACACCGTCAAGTTCCTTTGTTAAACTACTTAAAAAAAAAAAACAAAACTTTAAATTTTAAAGTTAAAGTCATAAAAAAAAAAAGTGTGAAAGGTACAGTCGAGTGTGACCGACTGTGAGATACCCGGTACCCAAAGCATTGTGGGTGACATTGACAATAGCACATGAACATGGAATATTGACAAATGAAGAGAAATGTTGCTAGAAACATGTTGATCAACACTCAAAAGAGACAAGTGTTGCTAGGAACATGTCTCTCTCGCTCTCTCTCAAGAAGAAGAAGTATACACAAAATCTTTATTGTTTAATAACTTCTATGTTTGTAACAGGCAGAAGGAGAAATCTCCGACCATATAAAGTACATATATTCTTGATCAGCGTCACCAGCCGAGTTGATTTAGCTATGTCCGTCAGTCCGTCAGTCCGTCAGTCTGTCTTTCCGTCCTTGTAAAACAACAGATCTCATAGACTATAAGACCTAGACCTAGAGACCTAAAGTTACCAAATTTGGTGACAACATTGGAATGTTTTGCACACAGATCAAGTTTGTTTTAAAATTTGGCTTCGCCCACTTCCGCCTCCGAAAAATATAAAAAAATCGTCATATTTGCTATAATTGTGTTTTTCTTAAAGGTAAGAAAAGGTTTTGAAGAGAAGATCATATATATAGGTCGATACATTTTGTAGGATATTCCGTTAAAGAGATATTCCGATTTGATTTTTATTTTGAATTTTTATAATAACATAAAAAATAACATTTTTTTATTAATATAAATCCAAAAATAAGTTTTATTTTGAATAATAAAACTTATAATTATTACGGTCCCTGCAAAATTTTGATTCTTTCATTAGTTTTATTTTTTGGTAAGAAATAATCATTATTTAATAAGTTTTATTTTAGTACTCATTAAACAATAATTATTTTTTGATCAAAAAATAAAAATACAGATTTAAAGATCTTGTTGCCAATACATAAATTACCCTTAGAGAGTAAGAATGGAATTTTTCTTGCTCTTGTATAAATGCTATAGGTGTTTGAATTTTTTCTATTAATAAAAAAACAAAACAATCATTATTGCAGTCCCTGATTTAATCTGTCATTGAACTATTGGTAACGTTTATATGTAAAAAAAAGTTTCAGTTCAATGTAGTCCTTCTAAGGCTTACAATTTATTGTTTCACAATCTTTTTATACCCTTGCAGAGGGTATTATAATTTTGCCATGATATTGGAAACGCAGTGAAGGAGACATCTCCGATAAAATATATATATTCTTTATCAGCATCACCAGCCCATTTGATCTAGCCATGTCCGTCTGTCTGTCCGTCTGCCTGTCTGTCCGTCTGCCTGTCCGTCTGTCGGTTTCTACGTGAACTAGTCTCTCAGTTTTTGAGCTATCGGGCTGAAATCAGCATAGTCTTTTTATACCCGGTACCCGTAGGGTACAAGGGTATTATAAGTTAGTGCCAACCGAGAATGTATGTAACAGGCAGAAGGAGGCATTTCCGACCCCATAAAGTATATATATTCTTGATCAGCATCACCAGCCGAGTCGATTTAGCCATGTCCGTCTGTCCGTCCGTCCTTGTGAAACATCAGATCTCAGAGACTATAAGAGCTAGAGTTACCAAATTTGGTGACAACATTGGAATCTATTGCACGCAGATCAAGTTTGTTTTAAAATTTGACCACGCCCACTTCCGCCCCCGAAAATAGTAAAAAAACAGTATATAAGCCATATGCGTGATTTTCGGCGTAAAGTAAATAGACAGTCTTAACAAGTAGGCAATCGTGGACGTGTTCTGAAAATTTTAGTAAAATCGGATGATAAACATAGAAGTTATTAAACAATAAATTTTCTGAGAGAAAGAGTGAGAGAGAGAGAGAGAGAGAGAGAGAGAGAGAGAGAGCACGTGCGTGTTGCTCAACATGTTCCTAGCTGCATTTGTCTTTGTTGGGTGTTGCTCAGCATGTTCTTAGAAACATTTGTCGCTTTTGAGAGTTGCCCAACATGTTCCTAGCAACATTTGTCTCTTTTGAGTGTTACTCAACAATTTTATAGCAATATTTGTCTTCAGTTGTCAAAATTTCCTTTTTTTCATGTTCATGTGCTGTTTAATTTTACCCACAATGCTTTGGGTACCGGGTATCTTACAGTCGGTCACACTCGACTGTAGCTTTCCCACTTGTTTCTTTAGCACGCAGTATATATGTCGAAACGGCCCAAATCGGACCACTATATCTTATAGCTGCCATAGGAATGATGGCGAAATTAATGTAAGCTAATATTTTTTCAATATTACCAAAATGGATCGATTTTTAATGATCCAATTGCAGACTGCAAGGTTATACAAACTTTGCTTTACCGGAGTTAGCTTTCTTTCTCGTTTTTTACAATTTTGACAATCCTCAAAGTCAGGACAGACATAGAAATGTGAATTCAGCTATTTTAATAAAATAAATATAATGCCGAGCTCTCACCAACCAGAAAATTGCAAATATGGATCGATTAGTAAGTCTTTTACTGCGTTAATACACACACTCGAATACATGCATTCATATTGACAGATGAGATGCCAACCCTTTAAAATAATATTTTTATCTGTTTATTAAACAGTTATATACTGGGTTTAATACAGGCGGAATACATGCAATTTAAACGTAAAATGGTTTGGCGCTATCTGCTGAACTCTGTTTCATAAGCGCTGAATATACTAATTTTAATGGTCTGGCATCTCATCTGTCGATATAAAGTGTATATAAACCCAGTATATATACATTTAATTGCATAATTAAAGCTATAATACATTTTTCCATTTTGCTGCCATATTTATATGTTTAATATTTAATAATAAATATCTATAAAAAAAAATAATAATAATAAATATTATAGTAATACAAATAATGAGAATATTTTATATTTTAATTTTTATATTTGTATAACTTATTTTCTTTTTACTTTTTTCTCATTTGCTTCCCATACAAAATATATAAATTCGTGGGACTTAAAATATCGCTCTTATCATTATGCAAACGATAATGAAATATTCAACCGATCCGTACCGTGTATGCCTTATACAGTACACGACAAGTCGTCTTCACTGGGGGATCCATTGACGGAACCTGGCGAGTATGAAAATCTTCCGTTTCATGGTCTGCAAACGGCCCCTAACAAGGTACAGTTATTATATAAATCAGTTTACTTGCAGTTTATAGAAATATTAAAGTTTATTAGGCTTAAGTATAGCAGGGAAATAAGAGAATATGTTTAACTGTTTCATTCTAATATAACTGTTGAATAACGTATAGTTTTTTAACTAGTTTTTTATTTAATCTAACTTAGGTTTGCTTTTTTGCTTTCTTAATCAAAACGAGCTGAAAAGAGATTAAATCTAAAAACTAGACACCCACCTAAATCAAACCTTGGTTTGTTTTATATCATATTAATTGAAATTGTAATTACGTAATTTATGTGAAGTTCCTTAACTTCCGTTTGATTAGTTAATTCAAGCAGTACAACTTCTACGGTACAAACAAACAAATTATTTTTATAAAACAAATTATTTTTATAAAACAAATTATTTTTATAAACATTTGTATTATTTATATGTTTAAATGGTCAATAATACAATAAGAATCATATAACTAATAGCTCATAAATACAACTCAATTTTTTTTTTTTTGTGATCGTTTACCTTCAGTTTCAGCAGACTTACCTATTTAAAAATTCTGTGAACACATAAGCTGTACACCGATCAGAAGGTATCGCTTTGGAAAAAAGTGATGCATACTTGGATTTTTATACCCTTGTAGTGCATCTCTGACCCCATAAAGAATATATATTCTTGATCAGCATCACCAGCCGAGTCGATCTAGTCATGTCTGTCAGTCTGTCGGTTTATAAGCAAACTTGTCTTTCAGTTTGTAAGCTATCGGGATAAACTTTTCAGCATATGTTATGTCGGAACGGACGAAATCGGACCACTATATCTTATAGATGCTATAAAAAATTATAAATTCTCTGTTTTTCAACGTATATAGCAGATATAGCAGATCGGACAAATATATAAATATAGGTGGCATAGAAGCAATCGGTTGATTTATGTGAAAATGTAAAATTCTACATGTAGAATTTAAAATTTGTTGGTAAATGTTATGAAAACTTACAAACTTCGATATTTTTCCAATTTACCAAAATGGATCGATTTTTAATGATCCATTTGGAGAATGCAAGGGTATACAAGCTTCGGCTTACCGAAGTTAGCTTCGTGTTTTATGTTGAAATAATCATATAGCATCGGTAAGCGTCGGTAAGCAAAATAATTAGATATTATAATATATAATAATTATAATTTGGTAAGATTTATTTTGCGAAAATTTCGTTTTCAAGATAATCTCAAAAACTAACGCCTTAGCACGCGACATAGGTTGAAATCACTTTCTCGAAAACCAGTTTAAACACTGATTTCATGGAAATAATTTGAGAATGTATTTAATTTAATAATGTATTTTATATAACAAAAAAAAAATGTAATAGTTTTAACTTTAATTTAATTTTACCAACTGTCCTTCACACTTTTTTATGTCGTATTGGGACTTTTTAAGTAATTAGACGTACGAAAGAAGTACTCAAAAAACTTTTAATGTATTCCAAATATTCATTTATGTTCCACATTAATCACAAACTTAAAAAAACAACTTCAAAAAGGTTAAAAAAAATGAATATTCATCTTAAATGAGAATTAATTTGTCTTGTCGTTGTTTTCACTCTTCTACATAAAACTACATTTTATCCTAATTTTACACATGAAAATAGAGACAAAAAGATTTCAGAGAATAGGAAGACATACCCACAGACACATCTATATTTAAATCTGGAGCTCTGATATTATTGTATAATTCATAAAAATTTTTTTAGATAGGGCATCGTCGAGATAGTCTCAGTCCTTAAAAAAAATAGTCCCATGTCGTCTTGTCACCCGTGAACTCTAGTTTTCTAGGGCAAAGTACCTGACCAGAATTACGTATCATGTACTATCTGTTTTATATATGTTTATGTGCCTAACCCTTAGAACTTCGGCCAACACGTACATAAAGCGAAAACTAACCATAAACTAATCACAGCTTTAATTTTTTTACTTCTTTGCATGTTTCGTGTGTTAACTAACAATTGCTACTAATGCAATGGATTAAAATCACAGTTCTCTACTACCCCAACAAATTTTAATAACAACACAAATTTGGACCTCGTCGCCCCACGACCTAAGAGGCTCAATGGAGATAGTAGTAAGCTATCGGTCGTCCATCACCCACATCCAGAGACACTACAGAATCCTCTGATATACCCTCACCACTTTAGCGATCATGAAATGGAAAAAAATCCCAGATCGCAGTACAATAGCATGCACCGCCTACCAACAAGTTATCAACATAATCAAAGCTTTAAAGAACAATCTTCTGCTGATAAAGGTCAACAAAATTTAAGCAATGTATTCTTCAAGAACTACCCTGAATTTTTCCACTGTGAGCAAAACAAAAAAAAACGCTTACAAATATCGAATGGTACGGCACACAAGATCAACAATAACTCTTTGTCAGATGTTCAATTACCAAAAGATATAGAGCATGATTATCAGCCAACCTATGCTATGGTGAGGCGGACTTCGCCTCCACTTACCGTTCCAAAGATTAAAAAGAAGGCAAGCAATGTAAAGTCCTCTTTGGATTCAACCAAATCTCCCTTCTCCTCACATATGTGCAAAACGAATCATTATATTGCTGGCAATAGACATTGTCTTATTGAACCAACTAGTCAGCCCATGCGTCACTATGATCCCCCTGACTACGAGAATATGGTGATAAAGTCTACCGCCGATCAGGATACAGTAAATCTGGACGTGGGCAGAAGCAACCATAATTCTATTTCAAACCTAGCTACTATGCAGTTGCGTGCGCTTCCGATTGATATAGACGAGACTGCTGTCGTCCAGAAAAAGAAACAACACCAGCATCGCTATCACCAGCAAAAAAAAGATGCCTTGTGTGCCGAAAGTTGTGCAGAGTTCCCATTAATGGAGCCCGAGTGTATTAGCATTTATCGAAGTGACTCCGGTATATCTAACAGCTCCTATGAGTCTCAATTGCCTGCGGCTTTGTCACAGCTTCTTTCATCTAAAAAAATAACTGCAGACTCATCAGGCTTATTATCTCGAAAACCTGGTTACATGAACATAGAAGCTCAGAATACTATATTGAAATATGGTGATTTGACACACGAAAATGTAAGCTACAGATCTTCCCTTACCAAAAGGCAAAGTGAAGTCGAAGTAATTGTTAATGAACCGGCATCGCTATCATCCTGTGCCCCAATATACAAGAGTAGTTGCGCCGACACGGCTGTCTTAGAAAAAGTGCAAGCCGTTGAAAGAAACATGAGTACTCCTGACACTTTGGAACAATATCAACTTGGTGATCAACTTGCACTTTCTGAGTCCACCTCCTCAGTTACCCCAAAACGCGTCGTTGGAGCGACAGCCCAACCTAAATTCCCCGAGGTTTCAAATCATTATGAGGTTGGTATTAACAAGATGACACAGTTGTTAATTTAAGAACTTTTAAAAGTTTGTTTATGTTAATTTGGAATTGACAATTTTGGGGTGCAAGGTCTTGGTCTGATCGTTGGCTTGCGTATTCAATACTAGCTTTTCAGGGGTTTTACTGCAATAAAACATTTAAAGATGACATTAGGTCCTACAACTGTAGTATTCTAAGCTTTTTCGAGGGAAAATACGTACCTCTAAGAATTATTTGGATTGTTAATAATAGTAGCTATATAATATAGTCGTCCGATTTTAATAAAATTAATAACACAATTTTAAAAATTATTATTGATAAGTAAGTATAATTGGGCCACAGAAATCTTTGGGATTCTGAAATCACTTCAAACTTCAATAAAATGTTTGAGGCACCAAATTCAGTGCAAACTTGTTGTGTTAAGATGGCAAATTTTGAAGCAGTGTTTTAGACCAGTGGTCCGCACCACTACAGTCACATGCGATCATTATACTAATGAGTGCTGATCATACTAATGAGTGCAAAATGAATTATCTATGTCTAGATATGGCAAAAAAAATAGCTAAAATGTAATGTAATATGACAAAAATACAGCTATAACTTATAAACTAGCAATTTAACTCTAGAAAACGCTAAATCAGTAATCACAGTAACAATTTGACAGCACTGATTCTTCTGATCTCTTTTGTGCAAACTGTGCATGAGCGGCAGCGACGTCGACTGAGAAATTTCCTATCCCGCGGTATAGGGCCGTGCCGACCACTGTTTTAGACCAAATTTTATGGGATTACGCCACCACGGATTTCAAATTTATCATTTCTATAGCTCCCATATGAACGATTGTTTTTTAAGAAATTTGCTTATATAGTGGCTCTTTTCCAAATTCCAGTTTTAAATTTCTTACAATCGTTCGACTATCTAATAAAGGATTCATAGAAACAATTAGGCCGACTTATTAATATTTTTATGTCATTAATAAGGTTAGCGGAAAATTTGTTTTTTAGTTGGAAGCTCTAAGGATACACTCAAATTTAAAGCACACCCTCATATTATTCCTCCATTTTTTAAGTTTCGTTCCGTTTCTTATATTTTAAATCTAACAAGCTCAATCTAGAGCTGGCTAGAATATTTAATTCTGTTTTAATATAATTATATATAAAGATATCTAATTTTAGTTAATTTATTTACTTACATGAATTTTTTGTTGGAATTGGGATACACACGGCGGTAACAACATCATCGTTTATACTGCATGCTCTTAATTATTCAACTAATGATAGCAAATCAAATGGCAGACTTTTAATTCATTTCTAGCTAAAAATGGGAAAAGTGATGACAGTAGAAATAACCACAAAAGCAAACTCCGAAGACAAACTATCTGCGACCCATACTCACATATTAAACGATATCCATATGGAACCTCAGCTAAGGCGCCAAGAACACCAGAGAAAGGTAGAATC
This sequence comes from Drosophila triauraria, assembly GCA_014170255.2. NCBI lineage: Eukaryota > Metazoa > Arthropoda > Insecta > Diptera > Drosophilidae > Drosophila > Drosophila triauraria. Next base: position 26,569,222 of record CM024336.1, read on the forward strand.
AAGAACTTCACTAGTAAGATTGAGGACCTATCCAATGAACGGGTGCTAGTTCCAAAAGAATTGTTTGTTCAGGTACCACGATTAGATTCCCTGACCCTCAATAAGGATTTTCCAGTCGAGATCCTTTCGAAGGGCTTGCAAGAACCGCTTGGAAAGGTGGACTACGGTTGTCTAGCTTCTGGGCGGCCAATACGCCTGCCTTTGCGAAAATATCACACCTTCCATTTTCAAAACACTCAAACAGCCAACGGTAAGCTACATCGACTACGGCAGCAACTACAGCATCAACTGCGAGACAGAGTTAAGTTTGATCAAGAAAAGTGTTTATGGTCCCTCTGTCCACAGTTATTGTGTGAACAGTACGCTTTCAAACCAATTTCCCCAACACCTTCTGTAACAGAAGCTGAGGATATGATGGCTAAAAAGAAAAGCGATTGGTCTTGCTCTGATCCAAAATATGACCACTTTTCTAAAGAAGCGGATAACGATGAAGATCCTGGTTACTCTTTCTGTGAAGAGGAAGCATAGTAACATAGTCAACGATAATTATCCCACCTTGGACAATCTTTAATCATATTCTTAAGCTCCCCCTAACGATGGAAAATACTTGAAAAAAAAACTACAAAAATTATAGTAATGCAAAAGCATTTTTTTTTTTTTACTTTTTTACGCTCCAAAGCATTGTATAAAATTGTATCAAATCCAAGCGATGCATGCAAGGTATTATATATAAAATACGTATTATGTATGTACATATATTAAATATAATGACAAAAAAAACTCTAATTGTATGATTGATTATGAGTTTTGGTATCTTTAAATAAGAAACTTTTATATTTTCAAATTAAATTCGGACTTCAAAGCTTCCTTTCCATTTGTCTTAATATCATTGAGTTTGTGCGATTCAATTTATTTATAATTTGTGTTCAATTAATTACTAAGTAATTCACCATTAGCACACTTTTATACCCAATACCCGTATGCTACTAGGCACTATGGGGAATTTGACCGATTTTTTTAAATAAATTTATTTATTAAAAGTATGATAATAATCGATTTTTTAAACTTAATGTATTAAGAATAGAGGTGGAGAAACATCGATGAAAACATCAATGCATCGATGTTTTTAAAATGTTTGGGAACATCTATGTTTTGTAGGAAAACATCGATGTATTTGTCACATCACCAAGTAAGGGAAGAAATGTTTAATTTATTTTTAAACAATTTTTTTTTTCTGTTTTCGTGAAAACATCGATGAAACATCGCTTTTGGCTTTAATAAAATATTAAAATTTTTTAAGTGAGTACGTATATCCATGTATTAGAGTCATTAACTGCGAATTCAGAACATCTTATATTAATGTGCGCTACCTGCGACTTTTCGCGTAATTTAATTTTTAGATCATTATCTTTTGTATGGCAAGGCTAGGCTGTATTGCTTAGATTTTATCTATGAAAATTATAGGAAATCATGATCCGATTTGAACAAAATTATCTATATTCTGTTAAAAATGTATATATTTTAAATTTACAAAGTTTTATGCAGATATTTCACATTCTACCCGATCTCTCCTATTAAGACTATAGGATATAGTAGTCTGATCCGGATAATTTTCATTTCGAATTTTTCTATACATATATGTATAATTACGATTGCTAAAGTTTCATGTTGATATCTTATAAAATGAGCGAGATATTAATTTCTTCAAAAAAATCGGTCAAATTCCGCATAGAGGAAGAGTATTATAACTTAGTGCAATCCAAGAATGTGTCCCACAGTGGTCGATTCTGTCAAACTGTCAAGTTATAATTAATAGGAAGCGAAATAGTTATGCAATAGTTCTAAAATAATTTATATATTTTATAAATAGGCCAATCATATATGTACTACAACTATTTATTTTTACTGTATTTTTAATCTATTATTAAAAAATTTTTTTTTTGTATATTATATTCTTGAATTCTTAAATGTTAAAAAATAAAGAAAAAAAATCCAAATGTATTTAAATAGTTATTCAGCTATTTTTTGATAAAGGTTTTATTGAAATAAGGGTACATTTTAGTGTATGTAAATGTGCCCTTAAAATGTGATAAGTTAAAGAGTTGCAGGTAGTTGCAGATCATTTTGACTTTGACACTGAACGATAGACAAAAGACCATTTTATAAACGAATTAAGTTTTTTTTTGTTAAGAAATTCTTTTCGAAGTATGTAAGTTACAACACTCTAAATGAAAGGCATAGTTCTAGAACGACTTTCCTGCAAGAGCAGGAGACACACTTTTTTTTTACTGAATAAATACCAGAAATGTTCAAAATAAACAAAAATTTAAATCAAATTGTCCAGGAAGGGTCCAGTTTTCACTTTCGGCTTTCGTTTTTGACCAAAAACGTACTTACTCTCCTTAAATATTATTTATGTCCACCTTTTCATTTTTTTTTTTACGGACGTTAATGCACAGCTCAGTACACTCAAGTGGCCTTTGCTTTTTAGGGTTAGGTGTTAATAGGTGCGAAATAAAAAAATATTGGTAAAATAATGCGATTGCTTGCTTGCATGTGTACTAAGTGGGTTAAGATTAATGTTTTTAGGTTAGAAAGGCATCTACAGATGATGTAATATTATACAAATCGTGCAAAACTAAAGGCAAGTAGGACCTAATGGTTTTACAAGGTACGTAGAAATTCATCTGACCCAATAGATCGGTGCTTTTGACGTCACCACGCATCAGGTTATACATAAAAACAATGCCTACCATCGTTCTACGATTTGCTAAGGAAGTTAGGTTAATTAGGAGAAGTAAACTAGAATAAAGCTATCTTCTTGAAACTGGGGATATATTTAAAGGTGGTATTGAAGATGTTACACAATTTTGTTTTTTTTTTTTACAAAATCGCGGGCCTATGAAGCATTTGCCGCAGCGCCTCGAGGTTTGAGTTAGCTGTTTATGGACACGATAGAAGTGTCGATAGATAGTGTCGGAAACCAAAAAACTAAAATTATTTGTATTAATTATAAATGTATCTTCTATTTGAACCTCATAAACTTAACATGGAAAATGATTGAAAAAATTAATTCCGATTTGAAAAAAAATATTTTTTAGAAATAAAAATTTTAATTCCACCCCTTAAAAATTAAAAACAAAAACTTTATTAACACAGACTTAGGTTCAAATAGAAGAGCATTGAATTCTGAGGAAAATAACGTTTGATACACTCCGATACGTTGCATATTTTTTTGTGAATCGTGTCCATAATAAATCAAAAAACGCCAAAAATGAGAAGTGGAAAAAAGGCAGTCTACAGTTTTCGATGTGGCTGGAAGCCAGCCTAAGTTCTGCGCTTACAAGCTCGATTTGAGGCACAGCATATTCTATAAATGATATAAAAACTTTTTAAAGCCAAACAAAATTTTGGTCAAAAAATTTCGGTCTACTTGTGTGTCCCCCCTTAAGCCACGAAGAGCGAAAAGTAAAAAGTTCTTTTAACCTGACTCAATGCGTTTGCTGTGAACGTCCCACTAAGGAATCCAAACGCAAGATCCATATTCTAAAATAGGACAAACTAACGTAATGTATAAATTTCGTGACGTAAGAGTAATCGATTTCCTTAGACCACCGTTTAATAAATTCACCCCTGGATTTATTTACAACGCACGAAATATGTTCAATAAACTGTAGTTTAGGGGCTAGGCGGATACCCAAATGTAACAGTAAGGGACCCAGGTTACTCCCATGCGGGACACCAGGGGGTCTCAATGGATAACATTTTATTTTTTTTAAAGCGGACCTTTTCCGTCCTGCCATTCAGATAACTAGAGATCCAATTAAGAAGATCGAGTCGAGTTTTCTAACTAGAAGGAAACTTACGGAGTCAAACGCTTTACTGAAATTAGAATAGATGACATCTGTCTGCAAATTTTTTGGAAAGCCCCTTATAATAAAAGAAATGAGCTCCAAAAGGTTAGTTGTCTTTGATTTTCGTTTAATAAATCCATGTCGGCATGGAGAAATTACTGATCTTAAAAGGGGCTGCAAATGAAGAGTATTTAAATTTTCAAAAAGTTTTGGGAATGCTGACAATTTAGAGAACCCTCTAAAGTCAGCACCCGCTTTGCTACCTTTTTGGTGGAGAGGAATAATAATTAATTCCTGATAAATAATTCCATTCAAAAAAGGGAAAATCGCGATGTTTCTGACTATAAGGTAGACAATTTTAGAAGGGGACTGCACAGGACCTCGGCAGAATATTTAAGCACACAGTTGTAAAAAAAATGGGCAAAAATGAAAACGAGGATGGATGTGTAATTGGCTTACGTTTAGTGTTGACAAAATTATAAAATAGTTTTGGGTCCTGCAAGAACTGAACCTTACAACAAATCTAATAGTTTAATATAGTATAGACCGAGCCGCTAAATAACGAGAATGGACAGCTTGAGAACCGTTACGTTTAAATTTAGAATTGAGATTGGACTTGATATTTTTGAGGCGAGTCAACTCTTTACTAAACCAGGGAGGCTTATTTGAGATTGACGGATAGTATAACGGAACACATTCGGTAAAAAAGGAGTTCATGGCTTTGTAAGAAATATCCATGGCTTCCACCATGTCATGTAGAGATCGGACCAATCAAAGTCAGATATGAAATTATTCAGCCGTCGAAAATCTGCCTTGTGAAAGCCATATACTTTCTTAGCTGGCCGATCAGACTTATTCTCCATAGCAGTCCCGATATCGATAGTCGCATCGAAAGTAGAATGATATGGATCTTCAGGTTGCCTCAAATGCAGAACTCTAACTAAACTGATTCTTGCCTGATCTGAGACAATGCACAGATCGAGCAAGCGATCCAAGGAATTTCGCGTAGGATTGAATTGAGACAGCGAAATGGCAAACAAGCCGTCAATAATATCGTTACGTGCTGTAGCTAAAAGAGTATTTGAGGGTTCATTTGTGGAACAAATAGCCCTAGGAATGTTAAAATCCCTATCCGAGAGTCTATTGGAGACCGACTGGATAGCGGAAAGGTTCCAATGAATAGGAATTTCCGACAAATGAGGAATGTAGGAGCATGTAATAAAAACTATGTACCATTAACTGATAGCTTCACAAAAAAGAATTCAACGTCGTTGCTGTTCTTAAAAGTTAATAATTCAGACGTGAGGAAATCAATGGTATCAACGGCAGCCTCCATGCCTGGAAGGCCGAGCAAGCTTGTTCGTTTTGTACATAGCTGGAAAAACTTCGGCTTCCGGCTTTAAACAAATTTCTCTGAACACAATCAGCTAGGATGCACATAAAAGACTACCAGAATTTATGATTTAGGAAGCTTACTGCAAAAGCCTCTTGCATTCTGATAGGAAAGAAACAGAGAGTTGGTTAGTTTTTTGGTTGGGTTTTTCCGGTCTTTTCTTTTTTTTTAGCTTCGTACTCCTTAACAACAAAGTGCTTTGACCAGAAGTTCTCAGAGAACATTGTGTTAAACAGTTCTTTAGGGACATTTAATTTGAAAGATTAAATATTCCGAGCATAAGAAAATAAATATTGTTCCGGAGGCACAACCTTTTTTCCGCCCAATTTTAATATTATTGGAGTTAGATATATTGTGGTCGGGGGCTGTACCAAGGGAGTCTGTTGTTGAAAACATGCGGTGTGTTGTAAGGATTCACCGATATGCGGGCTGCCAACAGTGTTTTATTTTTTTTTTTGCGTTTAGGGGACTCGTTTAATAGTTTAAGGCCATTAAACTGGGATCCCAGCGGCGAGAGCATATCATTAGTTTTACGAAAACTATTTAATAGCTCTCTAAAACCATTTTTGGTTTTCAATATCCACAGCTTTTACTAATAATATGATATAATAATATAATAATATAATAGTATAATAATATAATATAATAATAATAGAATAATAATAAAATAATAAAATAATATAAAAATATAATAATGTAGGGTTTAGTTTATCTTTAATGAGATAGTTACAAATGTATTTCTTAATCTGGCGTTCTTAATTTAACACTTTGAATCACTTATATTTTAAACACGTTTTCCTCTTCTTATTGTCTCTGATTCTTTTCACTTCAACTGTACTCCTGCTTCTCAAATTCTCAAGTGTGACCGCCTCTTCCTTTTCCATTTTAGCTAAACCCTAAACTACCTTACTATTAAAATATACTAGATCCTGATATAGATCGATATCAGGGATACTCTCCCATTAATACCAATCCTACATTCGGCCATCCTGATCCTTAGTTCGTCCCGAACTAAACCCACTTTTTCATTAATTCTGCTGCTGTACATGTGTGATTGGGGCCTTCTTGATTACCAACTTTTACTACCTCGTAGCGTCCATGATTTTTCTTTTCCGTTATCTTATAAGGCCCAAAAAACTTTGGTCTTAATTTCATTTTTGCTCCATATTGAGTTCTTTTGATTGCTACTGAGTCTCCTACCCCATATTCTGTTTCTATTTTCCTCTTTTCATTGAAACCCTTCTTATTTTCTTGCTGAATTTTCTCAATGTTTTCTTGTGCTTTCTGTCTGATTGCTTCTCGTTCTTCTGTTAATGCTTTCATATCCATGTCTTCTAACAATCCTCTAATCTCGTCAGATTTTGTGTTCATTCTCAAGCCTGTTAATACTGAAAAAGGCGTGAACATCGTACTTCGAGGGGGTGTGTTGTTTATAATTTGCTGTATCCGATCTATATAAGCGTATTGTCCTGGAAGAGCTTATTTAAGATTGGAATAACTATTTTGTGGATTCCTTCTACTTGTCCGTTACCTCTTGGCATTCCTGTAGTGATATGTAACAATTGTATTCCCTCTTCCTCACAGTACTCTCGAAACGCATTCGAAGTAAAAGCTGTTCCCCTATCTGTTACAATTCTTCTAGGATTACCAAATATTGCTGCCTGTTTCTTGAGTTTATCTAAAACCTCCTCTGTTCCTGTCGAATTAGTGGGATATAACCACACAAACTTTGAAAAACCATCAACTACAACAAATATATGATTGTACTGCTTCTTGGTCTCTGTAAGCGGTCCTACGTGATCGACGTGATATCTTCCTAACGGTTCTTGTGCTTTATCTATCGGACTTAATAATCCCTCTTTCCTTCCTCGTTTAGCCTCAGCAATTAGACATTCTACACAGCTTCGTACTATTTTCTCTATCTTCGGTTGTATATTTTGAATAGCATAATGTCTTTCTATCAAATCCCTTGTTTTTCTACTGCCAAAATGTCCTTCTCGATGAACTTTTGTGATTATTTCATCCTGCATCGACTCTGGCACTACCAATAGTTCTTTAATGCCATCTTGGAATATTATTTCGAATGAAATAGTCTTCATAGCTTTTCTCAGATTCCAATAGTATCTTTAATGCTTTGATCCTGTCATCTTTGTCCTTCTCCTCTTTTAAACGATACCCTAGTGCTTTCCCTAATAGACAACATGATACTCGACTTAAAGCATCGACATGCTTCATTTGACTACCCGATCGGTGCCACTTTGTACTTATACTCGTCCAGAAACATTGCCCATCTTGCAATTCTCACAGGAACATCCTTTTTTCGTCATTGCAAATGCGTCAGTCCGTTATTATCTTAAATTCAATGCCTAGCAAGTATACCCTCCACTTTTTAATCGCATTTATAACGGCTAGTACTTCCAACTTCCGTACTTTTCTTCAGTTGGGCTAGTTTTACGACTCATAAACTCTACTGGATGGAAAAGTCTGTCCTCTGAATCCATTTGCATTAGCATTGCACCAAATCCGTGCTTACTAGCGTCTGTGTGTACCTCAGTAACAGCTTTTGGATTGTATAGCTTAAGCACAGGAGCCTCAACTATTAAACGCTTTAGATATTCAAACGCTACTAACTCAGAATCATTTAACTCGATATATTTCCTCTCTGCTCTTTCACTTTCTTTTCTTAAGATATCAGTTAATGGTTTTGCTTCTACTGCATAGTTTTTGATGAATCTGCGCAAATACCAAGTTAAACCCAAGAACCTTTGCAAAGCCTTCTTCGTTTTTGGACTCGGAAAATGTAAAAGCGCCTCAATTTTGTCCTTTGGGGGCGAAATCGATTCATTTTCGATTACAAATCCCAAGAACTGAATTTTCTTTTGCAGAAATTGTGATTTTTCCCACTTAATGCGCAACCCTGCTTTGCTTGCAACTGTCAAGAACTCTTTTAATGCTTTTAGTCCTTCCTTTTCGTCCACTGTCGGGATATCATATCGTCAATGTAAACTATAATCATCTTTTTTTGCACTAAATCTCTCAAAACAGCGTTTATATATCTACAAAATACTTCGATATTCCAAGTGGTACAAAATTGAACTCATATTGGCTGAACTCATATTTCTCAGATCCAATGTTGTAAAAACCTTTGCACCTTTCAATCGGTCTAGTACATCATCTATTAGGACCCTGGGAAAATTGTCTCTTTTGATTTTTAAGTTAATCCTCCTGAAATCGCAACAAAGTCTTTTTGAGCCATCTTTTTTACCTACCAGGACGACTGGTGCAGCGTATGCAGAACAACTTGGTGATATAATCCCTTCCTCTAACCATTCCTGGACTTGCTTTTCAATAACCATCTTATTCTCATATGGAATTCTACATGGGGACTGGTAAATCGGAAAATCATCTTCAAGCACGATATTCATTTTCACTGGCGACTGAATATCCTTTTTCGCTGCATAATTGTTAATCACCTCTTTGGCTTCACCTTTCAAACTTCTATTAAGATGATTTAGCTGCACTCCATCGGATACTTTTGGTTCAGATACCACCTTACTCACGCACAGTCCTTGAAATATTTCGAATATTTCTTTTTTCCTGAATTGTACGCCGCCTGAACTTAAAATAATATCAACCTCCTTAAGGACGTCGTTTCCGATAATCACTGCATACTCCATTTTTTTTTGTTAGATTACGTTAAAAGTTACATTAAAGCACACACCCTCTGCTTTCACCTGTGTCTCAAACTGTCCGATCGTTTCAATCTCTCCATTCCCAATGCCACGCAAGCTCTTCTTCTCATTCTTTAATCTAACTCCTTTTAACTTTTCCATTAGATCCTCCCGCATCAGGCTCAGATCGCAACCGGAATCTATCATCGCGACAAAATACACGTCATTAACTGATAAATTCGTATGAATTAGATCTTTTGGCTTAGATCTAGAGTTTAAAACCCCTACTTTTTCATTCTTCTCGCTTGTCCTTTCCTGATTACAATTCTTAGCCATGTGCCCAGTTTAATTGCATTTAAAGCATAGAACTGGCGCACTACATTCCTTGGCAAAATGTCCCTCCTTGCCACATTTGAAACATTTTCTCCTTGTTTGGGTGACTGGTTTCGTAAATCTTGATCTCTGCTTTTAATTCGACTGAAGTCTGGCAGCGGTACAGGTTACTTTTGGTTGATTTGTTATCTGGTACACCATCCGCGTACGAAATGACACTTGCCTCATCTAATTTGACTTGCTTCCCAATCTCGATGAGGCTGTACAAATATTCACAAAAGGACTCTTTTTCAAGTTTAACTCTGTTTATAAGTTGTTTATGTACTTCAGCTGCACACATTGTTTTACCGAACTCTGCTGTCAGCTTTGCTTTTAATTGTTCCCAACCTTTAACACCTGTTAAACCTCTTACATACAACTTTGCTGCTCCTTGCAACAATTGCTTCCCGTAAATATACTTCTGAAAGCTATCCCATCCTATTGTTGCAGCACAATCTTCAAATTCCGATATCCACTGGCTGATATCTTATTGTTGTGATCATGAGAAATGTGAAACACTATCTTGTACATCTTTAAGAGTAAACCGTGATGCACCTCTGAAACCCCCTTTTTCTGCTTCTTGGTATTCACTGGACTTAACCGAACGCGCATCTTGCTCTTCATCCTCTGCCTCCTCATCTTCATCTACATTGAAATGCTCTAACAGTCTATCTTGCAACACTGATTTTCTACCAGTCGAATCCAAGTTTAACGCCCTCAACTGTTGCCGTAACCCCTGCACATTTAAGGACAATATTGTTCTGGCCTCCATATTTAACAGCTAAGATATGCCCACACACTACAGACTTATAACTAGTTACTGTTAGTTTATCAAATTGTTTTACAATAGAAAAATGGTTTCGTCAGACTCACGAATGTTCAACCTTCTCAACTTAAACTGCTTCACCGATCAGTTCTTATCGGTGCACTGATTTCCTATTGTATTTGTTGTTGTAGCCTGCCGAGGTGGTTGGCGTTCCTCGACTACAACTCCCTCGTCGTTATCTCACTGTTAACTGTTGTTGTTGCAGCCGGCCACCGTAGGATCGCTGTATCGCACTGCTTTGGCGTTCCTTGACTGCAACTCCCTGGCAGCCGTCTCACTGCTTACTGTTGTTGTTGTTATTGCAGCCTGCCACCGTGGTTGGCGTTCCTTGACTGCAACTCCCTCGCAGCCGTCTCACTACTTACTTTTCTTGTTGTTGTTGCAGCCTGCCACCGTACGATCTCTGTATCGCACTGCTTTGGCGCTCTTCGTCTGCAACTCCCTCGCAGCCGTCTCACTGCTTACTGCTGTGGTTGTTGTTGCAGCCTGCCACCGTACGATCTCTGTATCGCACTGCTTTGGCGCTCTTCGACTGCAACTCCCTCGCCGCCGTCTCACTTTCTCAACACACACAGAATACAGCTTGCCTACTGTGTCTGTCTGTGTGTGTGATGCCCAAAATGCGCGGTTCCTGCTTCTCGACGAAAACTTCTCGTTCGTTCCTCAGTGCGTGTTCCTGTCTGCTTTGGTGCTCAATCCATGCATTCCGCTTCACCGCTTACATTTCTATGCGTTCTTCGACAGTAAAGAATGCTTTCTCAATACTTGCAGTCTTCCTTTCAGATTAATATGGGGTGAAACAAGGAAACCACTGTTCTTTTTTTTGTATGCTGCAACAGTTCTTTCGCAACATATAAATAACGTATATTACACTTCGGCAATCTTCGGGTTTCGCTTCCAACTTTAGTTTCTAAAATATGCGTTATATAACCCATCTGCAGCACACATCAATAACGGTTCTGTAGCAATGTACCTTTCCTGCAAAATACTGGTTCAAAATAACCCATTGGTAACAGTTATATGCTACAGATGGGTTCTTTAAGCCTTCCTTCATAACAGTTATATAACTGTTATCAATGGGTTATTTTAAAGCGGTATTTTGCATGAAAGATACATTGCTACAGAACCATTATTGATGTGTGCTGCAGATGGGTTATATAACGCATATTTTAGAAACTAAAGTTGGAAGCGAAACCCGAAGGTTGCCGAAGTGTAATATACGTTATTTATATGTTGCGAAAGAACTGTTGCAGCATACAAAAAAAAGAACAGTGGTCACGTATGTGTATGTGTGATGCCCAAAATGCGCGGTCGTTGCCTACCTCGAAAACTGCTCACTCGTTTTTCGCAAAATATCGCTGTCTCGCTCCCACGTTGGTTTCTGCTTGTCCGTTCTTGCTCACTATCCACAGATTACAGCTTGGCTGCTGGAGATCTGTATGTATGTGTTACGCCAGAAATACGCGTTTCTTGCCACTCGACGAAACTGCGCTGTCTCGTTTTTTCTACGGCTTTCGGCTGTTTCCTTTCGGTAGTTTTCTCTTGCAAAAACGATTTTCTCCGAACCACACGCACTTTTCAAATGTTCACATGTACGCCACAAATATACGCATACTTATATGCAAACGTGTATATGTTTGCAACTTTGACGAGTCGCGAAAATAACTTTCCAGATTTTTTTATTTAATCGGATTATATCCCGGACGAGCCCCTAATATTTGTAGGGTTTAGTTTATCTTTAATGAGATAGTTACAAATGTATTACTTAATCTGGCGTTCTTAATTTAACACTTTGAATCACTTATATTTTAAACACGTTTTCCTCTTCTTATTGTCTCTGATTCTTTTCACTTCAACTGTACTCCTGCTTCTCAAATTCTCAAGTATGACCGCCTCTTCCTTTTCGATTTTAGCCAAACCCTAAACTACCTTACTATAAAAATATACTAGATCCTGATATAGATCGATATCAGGGATACTCTCCCATTAATACCAATCCTACATAATAAAATAATATAATAATATAATAACATAATAAGGCCACCAGGCCTCTGCAATCAATGCACTTGGGGTGCACAACATTGTCACAAAGCCAAGCAACTAATACAAGGGTTTTTGCAGGGGAAAAAATGTCCTTCTTTTAATTCACAAAAAAAGCTGCATGCACACGGGAAGTGAACTGTGCTCAATTATAAACACAAGACAGAAGCTTTAAGTAAAACCCCGGTGGTTTATAGCAAAATATTAAGAGAAATAACATACGAGGCGCAAGGCAAAAACACGACCGTTCACTTTGAAAAAAAAAAAATGATAATGATCATATAGTTGGACATCATTTAAATATGGGTAATTCAAAGTGAAAAAAAAACATGTGCCAAGATTTTTTTTTATTTTGACAAAAAGCGAGTCTTGTAGCTCTCAGTAAGGACAAGTTTTTGAACAAAGACTGATTTCGGACAAAATTTCGTTTTCAAGATAATCGCAAAAAACTAAGTCATTCGCACGTGACTCAAACAGAAGTCACTTTTTCGAAAGCCTGTGCAAACACTTCATTTCAGCCAAGCCTTAACGAAGATTTTAATGAAGTTAATTTTAAAATGTTACTTATTAATATTTCTTGATAATGTACTTTGTACGACTCAAAAAAATTTTATTTTAAAGCAAACATTTTGTTCTTAATCTTTAAATTTTTAATTTAGTTTTGTTAATATTTAAGTGGTACATTTAAATTATTTAGGTTAGGTTAGGTTAACCCTGACGGCCTTCGCAGGGCCCTGCATAGGCCAATATGGCCTTTAGTTGTCCGGATGTGTAAGTATGAACCTAGCGATTGTTTTGGAGGTTTTGAAGTCCTTAAGGATCGATGTGTTTTTCGCGAAAGCAACTAGTTTGTCTGGCGTTCTCCTGGATGCATTTTCTAGCGATGCCAATACCGGGGCGCCTAGGCTTCAGATCCTTCCCCGTGATAGGGCGGGGCACTTGCAGATAAGATGCTCCAAGGTTTGCATTGCCTCGTATTCATCCCATGTCCTGCAGTTGCCATTGATGGTGATGCCTAGCTTAATTGCGTTCGTCGCAGCCAGGCAGTGTCCTGTGAGGATTGCCGCTAGCAGTCTGCAATCTTTCCGTGGTAGATGCAGTACGTAGTGGCTGAGTTTGTTATTGCGTTCCTTACACATGATCTTCGAGATCTTGCAGGTTGTGGAGTTCCTCCACCTTCTTTTGATCTGCACGTCGGCGCGTCTCTCTAGCTCGCTTTAAAGCGTTCTTAAGGAGACAGGTACGTTCTTCATTCTGTCATTCGCCAGCCCGACGCCTTCCTTTGCAAGATCGTCCGCCGCCTCGTTACAATCGATGCCCTGGTGGCTGGGAACCCAGTAGATCCGCACTGACTTTGTTGTGCTGAGAATATCTAGTGCCTCCCTGCTCGCCAGTACATTTTTAGAACATATCGCTGACGACTGCATGGACCTTATCGCCGCTGCTACGAATATGTTGCTGTCTACGAATATGTTGACCGTCTCGTATTGGCGGCTTATACTCTGCGCGGCCTATGCTGCTTTCCTGATGGCAAAGACTTCTGCATGGAATATGCTGCATTGGCTCGGTAGCTTATATGACAGCCTTATCTCAGGTCTGTATAATATATATCCGCTCCTACTCCTCCTTCCATCTTAGAGCCGTCGGTGTAAATGTTGAGGTGTTCATTATGGTCCTGACCGCTCTTCCAGTCGTCCGGTCCCATGAATGTTGATGTTTTAACATCCGGGTAAGTTCTGCCTTTCCAGCAGTAAGTTGCGCGTGCATATCTATGGGGTCGATTCCGAGTATGATTTCGAGCGCTTTTGTTGGGGTAGACCTCAGCGCCCCTGATTTGCAAAGCAGTGCCTGCCGCGGAGTTTTAAGGCTGTTGTACGTACTCTTTTCCGTGGCCTGCTACCACACTAAAACTCCATACAGCGGAGTCGGACGCACCACCGATATGTAAATCCAATGCATTAGAGCGGATGATAGGACCCATGTGCCACTAAGCATCTTCTTGGATGCGTATAGCGCTATGGTGGCCCTTTTCACCCTCTCCATTACATTGGGCTTTTGGCGAATGTTCGAATTCGTATTTGAATTGGATTTACTTGTGGTCTGAGAAAGATGGTCTTTCGACGACTCTCCATCCCGATAGCATAGTACTTTGTCCTGTGAAGAGTGTTATATCTAGTACGTTGATGAAGAGGGGCCTACGTATGTACGCTCCTCTCCCACATTTGCTACAGATAAGTTAGTAGAAAGTATAAATTCTAAGAGAGACTTACCTCTGTCTTTGATGTGCGTTGGCGTCTGCACCCGCGAGCAGTTGCTGGTCTTTCGGGCCGGGTTCAGCAAAGCTCCTGAGTTTCTCCGGTGGAGCTGGCATGTAGCAGGAAGCTGCCAGAAGGCGCTTCTCCTCGCTCTCTAGCATCACCACAGTCAGGCTATCAGAGCTGCTATGAGACATAAGGTTAGCGTGGATACCCTACGGCTGTTCTATTCCTGCTTACCGATGGTGCGTAGAACAGATTGTAGTTGGAGGACCTTAGTCCGGGCACGGAATTGCCATGGCTCCTGGACCTAGGCTGTGTCGACGGAATCTTGCTCCATGGCGATCAGGAGCTCCGTCGATGCGACCTTGCTTTTATGGAGGTGGAGCTGCAGCACCCTCTAGGTCATGGGCATTCTGCTCACCTCCTGACGGGTTGACTACTACGGTCAGGTCACCGTCCTCCTCCGTACACTTCAGGTTTTTTTCCCCATTCGGCCAGCCGGCACCATCGAATGGGCATGGGAGCCTTGGGGTCTTCCTCCATCCGTGTAAACAGCGATTCCACGAAACGCGCATGCGGTCCCATCCGCCGCGCCTTGGTCATCCTGCCATTTTCGTCGCTCCGGCCTATGTCGTTTGGTCACCTCACTGACCATCGTCTTTTTCTTGGTAGGCTTCGCTTTGGTGGGTGGAGGGCCTGCCTCTTTGGGCATGCGTTGCCGCTTGCTCACCTTAGCGGCGCTCTCGGTGGAGCGTTACCTTTTGTTGGCAAGCATCTCCTTCACCTTATTGGCGAAATCTTTAGAGGCCATTTGCGGGAGTTTTGCAAAGTGCAGCCGGCGTTCCTCAATCATTTTCTTTGTCCAGGCTAGCTTTTCCTTTTCATCACTGGAGGGGTTGGGCTTGTCCTGGAGCCGGCTCTGGATTTTGAGGGCAGCTGTGTAAATTATTTATTTTATTTTAAAATTTATCTCAAATAGTTGTGACTAAGTCAATAAATAAATGTCTTTAATTGTAGCATTAGAATATAAATAAATGAAAATACAACTTCGAAGAGTGTAGATGTGGCTAATAATTTAGGTTGTCAGAGATGAAATCGAAAAGGTGGCGACACAGAGTTGGATATATAAAAGGATTTTTGACGTTTCATCAACAAAGAATACATCTAACAACGAGCTACAAGACAGTTTTAGTCAAAGTGATTTAAAATCATTGTGAACATGATGTTCAATTTATGATGAATGATAAAATTTTGATACCCAAAGGATTGTCTCTAAGAAACTTTATAACATCTCCGATTAGGGTTTGGCGATGGGGTCTGTATAAAAGTTTGGTTGGTAATCTCAATGAATTTAGATTCAACAACACTACCAACTTTGTTGGTTTTGATAAGCTTGAATGGGAATTTTGGCTGACATACGCCACCGGTACGGGCTACCCGATCAGCCCTTCACAACACGTTCCCATCACACACAAAAGAGACATCACTAAAGCCATCGACAAACCAGGTTTCTGACACACAAACTACATCAACATGAGAAAGAACTCTCTAAACTCACCCACTCCCTTACTAGGCTTTGTGTGGACAATCTTAAGACCCTCTCCTTGTTTTTTTACACAAATTTTTAAAAGACTGCTCGCCATAGTATTATTTGAAACGACCTGCATTAGAGCAGACATTGATGATTATTTTGTTCAAAATTGAGATTTTATATGCACACTCTAATTTTAAAGGAGATAGTACTTAAATAAACTTAACTGAATTTCTCCTAAAAGCTGTTATCAGAATGAGTATACGAGTTTAAGGGCTGATTTTTTAATGACAAAAGTCAATGAGATAAATTGTTATTCGTAGTAATTTAGTCGCCCAACATCATGTTTGTGCTTATCTGACTGGCAGAGCTATTCCTCTAGTCAGGACTTGCCAGTCAGATAAATAACAAGTAGGACTGTGAGATACCTGAAACGCAAAACATTGTTGAGCAACACCCAAAAAAAAAAAAAACAAGAGAGAAAGCTACAGCCGAGTGTGACCGACTGTAAGATACCCGGTACCCAAAGTATTGTGCGTGAAATTAAATAGCACACGGACATGGAAAAAACAAAATGTTGACAAACATGTTGAGCAACGTTCAAAAAAGACAAATTCTGCCGCTGTACGCAGCTGCATTACGAATTAATACTGCGCACGAAAGCACAAAACACTTTTTTTACGTTACTGCCTTTGTGGCTCAGAAGAAGGAAAATAAATATATATACGAACTTTATTGTTTAATAACTTCCACGTTTATCATCCGATTTTACTCAAATTTTCAGAAAACTTCCGCAAATTCCTATTTATTTATTTTATCGATTTTCGGGGGCGGAAGTGGGCGTGGCCAAATTTTAAAACAAACTTGATCTGCGGTCAACAGATTCCAATGTTGTCACCAAATTTGGTAACTCTAGCTCTTATAGTCTCTGAGATCTGTAGTTTCACACGGACGGACGGACGGATAGACGGACAGACGGACAGACGGACAGACAGACAGACGGACAGACGGACATAGCCAAATCGAATCGGCTGGTGATGCTGATCAAGAATATATATATTTTATGGGGTCGGAGATGCCTCCTTCTGCCTGTTACATACATTCTCGATTGGCACTAACTTATAATACCCTTGTACCCTATCCATAGGGTATAACAAATGTTGCTAGGAACATGCTGAGCAACAAAAAAAAAAAAAGACAAATGATGCTAGGGACATGTTGACATGTCAACATAGAAGTAGAAGAAACATATACAGAATCTTTTTTGTTTAATAACGCACAAAAACGAAAATCACGACTTTAGCTTGTATAACGTTTTTTTTTTTTATTATTGAAAGCGGCAGTTTGTTTTAAAGCAAACTTGATCAGCGTACAAGTTTAAAAGTTGTCACGAAATTTGGTACACTCACAGCTTTGAGCTTTTTAAGGCGCATACTTAGCTTCTTTAGAGATGAGAAAGATATCTTTGGAAAGTTAAGCCAAACCCAGTGCGCGTAGAACTGCGGCTTTTTCCCTTGTGGTTGTCAGCTTTACTTTTGTTGGAGAATCGAAAAGCGTATTTTGGGACTTCCAGCTTCTTCCCCATAGCTTCTAAGCGACTAAAGTTACAGATAAAATGCGAATCTGTTGCCTTGACATAATTTAGCTAAATAAAATAATTTAAAATTTATAATTAAAATACATTTCTTTTAAAATTTTTTTCTAAAAACGACACTTATGTTTTTGTTCACCTTTATACCAAACATATCTCTAAAAATTCACTTTCTAGAGATATTACTCCTCAGAATTAGTAGCAATGATCCCATATAGTTAACTTCCTACAAGTATTTCTTGTTAATTTTTCCCATTGGAGTTTTAAACAAAAATTTTGATCTCAATCAAATACACCTCCTATCGAGGTACCAAATTTAATAATAGCGACGTCATATACATTGAAACAACATCTGGACATGGTAATAGTAACGTTAACAAAAATCAATTACAAACAAGTAAGAAAGCTACAGTCAAGCGTGCTCGACTGTGAGATACCGGGTACCCAAACTTTCACATCCCTATGGACATTACTGGTGCATTAATGTAATGCATACAATTTTGGTTACAAGCATTTGCGGCCACAAAAACAATGTTTAAAATATTTTCGATTGCATTTAGCTTTTTTATTTTGGCAGTGTTGGAAACTTATGAAAAGTAGTATTGGAAAACTCCCGCAGATGTCAACTGTTTTGCCCGTCTTAAATTAATTTTTTTGAGTTAATATAAAAAAAAATGTTTTTGCAACTATTAGCAATTAATTAATTAAGGATGCGACAATTATTAAGCATTCACCGCAACGACCGACACTTAAAAAACAATGCTAGTATTCTGAACTTTCCAGATCGCCAGTAAGTCATCATTAATCGAATTCGTAAAGAAGTGAAAGCTAAAAATTATAAGCCTTGCAGATTTGTACAATCCTACCGGGTCACCAGAAAATTTACATATTTCTTGTTGAACAAATTAGACCCTACCTAAAGCAATACCTCATGTCACCCAGGTTGCGGCAGTTCTACGCTTCCATGCCACCGGGAGAAGCACATATTGCATAAAGTGGTAGGGTTGTTGGAAAACTTGTGCCCCGACCACATATCCACCCAACAAACGCCGGATCAAATTAACCTTTTATTTAATGGTAAAACCATAACTGTTCAAAATTAATCCTAGGAAAATTTCATTTTTTTTGGTACCATGACAACCTTTAAACTGTCCCTTTTATTTTCGTTCGGACACTAGAACACATGCGGCGGATTTGTATTAATGCGGAAACTTAAAATCGAACTGACTTTGAGGTTCAATCACAAAATAATTATTCATTAATCAAGTATATTTTCATTAGCTAAATAAATTATGCAATAATGTTCTTGAAACATCAAAGAATTAAAAACAATCATCCTTTCCAACTAACATTATCGCAATGTGTTTTAAAATAATTATTTTTTGTTCTGACGGATCTGGGTCCGCCAGACAAATGACAAGCGGAAAGTTTTTGTAAGTTTTCGTTCGGAAGTTGACATAGAGTTAACAGAGGGAAATTCAAATCCGTGAGGATTACTCGAAAGTGAAAAATAGAACAGGTCTGAGAAATAATTTCCATGTAGATTTCTCGGAAGTGGAAACTGGAACAGGCCTAATAGCCTTGAAACTAAAGCCCAAAGTGTCGAATAAGAAGATAGCTGAATTTTTTGTAATTTATTTTTCTTAACGTTACTAAAATTCGTCACAAAACTTGATATCAAGAACTTTTGAAGTTGAAGGTGTCATTGTCACTTTTATCTCACCTCGATCTATGTGCATTTAATAAAGCCGAATAAACCCCGAGTTAGCCAAAACGCTCATATTTAATAAAAATTTGGATAATATTTTTACCATTCCGATAGATTAGATCAGAATAGTCAATTAAATTACCCTCTTAAATGTCCATTCGTGTAATATAGTTATATATAATAGTATAATATATCAGTTTGTAGATTAAATGGTGTAAATACTTAGACCAAATCTAACTTGTACATTAATAGACCATTCTAAGTAGAAAACATATATAAAATACATAAGGCAAAATATATCATCACTGCAATTTCATAGCTTATTAAGTCCCAAAAATGAATTTATAGATTTATTTAATAAAACTAACAAAACTATTAAAAATATACTACTTAGCAGGTACACAAGGTGTGGGGACTTTCTGTGCTAAGCTTGAAATCTTGTGTGCATAAATAAAGTAGAGTATTCAGAAGATAATATTAAATACATCGATTGAGTTGTACTTTTTGTATGGTTGACTATTTAAACATTGGTGTGGAATTAAACAATTATATTTATTGAATTAATATTTTCTTAGTAGGCAATTGATTTGAAATTTAAGCAAATGTTTTAAGTAATTTAAACAAAAGCGATTACGGCTGAAATATTTTTGCAACTTAAATACAAACACTTACCAAATAAACAGATAATTAACAAAAGTTATCGCACTGTTATTTTAATCAAATCAATTGTAATTTTTTAGAATCTGTCTGACTTTGAGGATCCTTACAAAAGCAGCAATACCTATATATTCTAAGTTTTATTCGCTTAACTTTCTCATAAAAATGAGATTTGTGTTAAATTTTCTACTAAAAAAAGGTAAATTGGATATTTATTTATTAAAAGTAAGACATTTAACTATCGTTCATGCTATCTTCTTCTTGCTTATCAATCTATATTAGGAAGACATAAAAATTTTGCATGATATAAGCAGAGCATACTAAGATTACAGCGCATAACCAGATATTTAACTTCTAAGTGAAATCTAACATTAATTGTTTCCATTATTACAACAGCCTTTGAATACGGAAAATTTTGAAGACGAATTTATTTATGCTGATCTTGAAAGTCAACACTACGGACCCATCAATTACAAAGCAGCTTCACTATATGCCCAAGTAAAAAAGATCAAAAAAGCGGGAGCTTTAGGTGAACTGAAATGAAATTCTTGCAAAATCTTCTGTAGCTTCTGCGGTGCATTTTCTTAAATTTTAAATGTGTATAAATAAATGTACGTTATATGTTATATTATGATTGGTTTTATGGACTTTTTATCAAATAGCTGAAATGAAAATAAAATTAAAAACGGAAAATAAATTATATATATAATATTTTATTTGATCCAAAATAGATTAAGAAATGTACGCTATACAGAACGACATGTGTGTTATGTGACTTATATATATATATAGTTAAGAAAAAAGGAACTATGCGTTATGTCCAAATAAGTAAATGGAAATAAAGAACTTAAAAGTAGACTAAGTATTTAACTTAAGAATAAAGAAAAACATTAAGATCCTATAGATTGTGAAACATGTAAAATCGCTTACTAGCCAGATATGTTACGAAGCAATTAATTTTAAAGCGGAGAATGGTGAAATTGCATATTTTTTCTCCCACAGCTTTTTCCAGGCGACTGCGCGCCGCTTCGAACCGCTCGTAATAAAAGATAGTGCGTCTCTGCATCTCTATATACACATTTGGCATATGTACCTTTCCCTATCGTGTTCAAAAATGCACCAAAGTAACCATGGTCCGTTAGTATTTGCGTTGCATAATAGTCCACAGAGGTTAGGTATAAGCTTAGCTGTCCACCTTCCTGTTTTTTCAGCTTGCCATCTTTCCAGCCATTTTTCGAGGGTTTCTTTTCTGCAGCTATCGGTTGCCGCTCTCGTCGTCTCTCCTACCTGCCGCAGCTCGTAGATTCTTTTTCGTCCTCTGGCTAGAAGGTCGATTGGTATTACTCCTGCTATGGCTAATGCTGCGGGGATACAGTTCGATATGCGCTGGCTATTCGTAAAGCCATGGTTCTTTGCTCCTCCAGTAATGGTTTTGTCCTGCAGGCTTTGTTAAGCGTGTCTGCCCAGACCTCACATCCGTACAGCATGATTGCATTGTTCCCTCCATCAACAGTTTCCACCTTGACTGTAGTCTGTCCACGTTTGTCATAAGTCTGCTAAGCGACTTTGTAGTCTCGACCGCCCGTTTCCTCGTCTGTTGGATGTGTGCGCTGAGTCTAGTCTAACTCCTACACCCAAAAAATCGTCATAGAATCGATACGATGGTTACATGAATAGTATACTTTCGAGTATTAAAATTTCTTAGTAAGATGCTTATTGATTTTATACTTTCTACGTTATAAATTTTGTACCTTAGAGTATAAAAGTTTTACTTTCTAGTATTTTCCTTTAGTATATTTTTAAAACTTATTCGCATAAGATTTATACTACGCAGTATAACAAATCGTATAAATTCTATCCTCTTGCGTATAAATTCTAAACTATTTCTTATAAACTCTATACAATGCTGGTATAAATTCCATATTTTTTGTATAAAACCAGCTTTTCGCCCGTATATCTAACAAGTGGGAAGCTACAGTCGAGTGTGATCGACTGTGAGATACCCGGTACCCAAATCATTGTGGGTGAAACTGAATAGCATACTAGATACATGTTGAGCAACACCCAAAAAAAAACAAATGTTGCTAGGGACGTGTTAAGCAACACGCATTGGCACTCTCAACATCTCTCTCAAAAGCTAAGTGCTCAGACACGCGAAATCATTCCTAAGAAGTGCGATAGAGCGAGAGAGTGTGAAAGCATTTATTGTTTATTAACTTCCATGTTTATCATCCGATTTTACTCAAATTTATTATTATCTTATTATCTTATTAAGTCTATCTATTTACTTTAAGCCGAAAAAAATCACGCCTATAGTTAATATACCGTTTTTTATTATTTTCGGGGGCGGAAGTGGGAGTGGCCAAATTTTAAAACATACTTGATCTGCGTGCAACAGATTCCAATGTTGTCACCAAATTTGGTAACTCTAGCTCTTATAGTCTCTGAGATCTGTTGTTTCACACGGACGCACAGACGGACAGACAGACATGGCTAGATCGACTGGGCTAGTGACGCTGATCAAGAATATATATACTTTATAGGGTCGGAGGTTTCTCCTTCTGCCTGTTACATACATGGTCGGTTGGCACTAACTTATAATACCCTTGTACCCTATGGGTATCGGGTATAATAAACACAAGAAACCATAAACTGAAAAACTTGCCTTACCCAGGGCTCGAACTCTCAACTTTATGCATGGCAGGCGAACGTCTTACCACTTCAGCCAATAGGCATCACATAAGAAAGCGTCATAAATAGCCATACGAGGATGCCATTTGCGGGGCGAGGAACATTAGCCGTACAAAAATCTATTTATAGATTCACCAAGACTTGAAAAAAATCCCCAACGGGACAAACAGAATAGCACTAAATTTCTGCTAACGCCACATGTTATCGAATTTTCGATGTAGGTTCGTATGAAAATGATACTCGAAAATATACAATTTAAACTATTGAGTATAAAAGCAATACTTCTCAGTATAAAATTTATATTATTAAGTATGAAATCAATACTAAGCTCGTTATACTGATTGGAGTATTGAGACAACGCGTATTAAGTTTAAGCTCTTGGTTTTTTTTTGGGTGTAGGTACTTTTTAACCTTCCGCGTCCTTGTTACGTTTTCCCCGACTCTCATATCTATTTCTATCGGGATCCTTTTTCTAGTAGCTAACAGTAACTCGGTTTTTTCGTCAGCTAGTTGCAGGTCGTGTGAGTTCAGCCATCTTTTTACACGTGTCATGACTTGTTTCAGCTTGCGTTGTGAATACTCGGTGTTTCGAGTTGTGATGACCACGACTGTGTCGTCTGCATAGCCCACTATAATCGTGTTATCCGGAATATCTAGGTGTTCTGGCCCAAGTATTGATCCTTGTGCTGCTCCTGATGTTATCTTAATGCATTTCTCTCCTGCCTTTGTTTGATACAGTAGCCTTCGGATTTCGAGGTAGTATTGTATTTGTATTACCTGGGATTTAAAATCGACTTTTCAAAGCGTCGATTATGTTTTCCCACTTTACACTATTGAAGGCGCTTTTTACGTCCAAGGGTGCTAAAAGTACTACCGGTCTCGAGTAGTGGTTGTCTTGGTGGCTTGGAGTGCTTCGTGAACAACTTCTTGAATTGCTCCAATGGTCGATCTGCATGGTCTGAAGCCATACTGCCCGAGGGAAAGCCGCAACCTTGTTCAATCGCTTCTTATAATCGCGGCTTGATCATTTTCTCCAGGAGTTTCCCGGCTGTGTTAACATGCAGAGCGGTCGCTAAGCTGATGGTGTCAGGGGATCTCCTTTTCCCTTGCTTATTAAAACCAGCCGTATCTTCCAGGAATCTGGTAATTTTCCACTAGATATGCATGCGTAAAGATGTCTAACAGGATTTGGGGTCTGTTCTCCGTTCTCTGTACTCTGTTTCTCTCAAGACCTCTGCAGGAATGTTGTAAGATTTTTGCCGCTCTAAGTAGTTTGTTTTCGTTGTCTGTCTGTCATTGGCGATGTCGTTCTCGGTGGGCTAATCCTGCGGGAAATAGTGTTTTCACTATGTTGTTTAATTGCCTTTGCCCAGTTCTATTACAATGCTTCTTGATCTAAGCTCCTTTTTTTTATGTTTTATATATGGGACATTCCATATCAACTCGGCCACCCCTGTTTTTTTTTTCGCTCTGAAAAAAAAAATGCATACCCACATTTTAAAGTGATCCATGTCCATATAGTGACCGTTAAATATTTTTTCGTTACCATCAATACTTTTCGAGATAATCGCTGTTGGACAAAAAACTTTAAAAAATCATAGCATTGAAATGGTGCATGCAATTTGAAAGACAAAAAATACGGTTATCCTTTTTTCAAACATATTTTGCATAAAAAAATACTAGACTAATCTCGGTTTAATATTAAGCGGGTTTTAATTAAAAAAACGGTTTTTATTTTTTTTGTCTTAGGGCCAGTCGATATTCGCTCAAATTTGTTTCTGCCAGGTAGAGGAGGTTCAGATACATAGAAACAAAAATCTTAGAATGGTAAAATTGTGTTTGCTAGGAAAAATTAATTTATTTTCATTGTTTATCCATTAATTACTTTTGGAAAGGGGTATTTTGGTTTTATGATCATCAGGCTATGTACATTTTAGGGTTTTTCTTTGGGAAAAGTGCACTTACACTGTCAGAATTTAATCTCCTCTTTTAAAACCGTTATGTACCATAAACTTGCATCTAAACATCAAAAACACGCTTTGGCTCCTAAATAATATTCAGTGTTAAATTTTGTGTCTGATTATAAAACCAATATACCCCTTTCCAAAAGTAATTAATGGATAAACAATGAAAATAAATTAATTTTTCCTAGCAAACACAATTTTACCATTCTAAGATTTTTGTTTCTTATGTATCTGAACCTCTACCTGGCAGAAACAAATTTGAGCGAATATCGACTGGCCCTAAAAAAAATAAAACCGTTTTTAATTAAAACCCGCTTAATATTAAACCGAGATTATCTAGTATTTTTTTATGCAAAATTTGTTTGAAAAAAGGATAACCGTATTTTTTGTCTTTCAAATTGCATGCACCATTTCAATGCTATGATTTCTTAAAGTTTTTTGTCCAACAGCGATTATCTCGAAAAGTATTGATGGTAACGAAAAAATATTTAACGGTCACTATATGGACATGGAGCACTTTAAAATGTGGGTATGCATTTTTTTTTTCAGAGCGAAAAAAAAACAGGGGTGGCCGAGTTGATATGGAATGTCCCATATGCTTTGGTTTTATTAATTGAATCTTTTTCTTTTCGAGAAAAACTAATTGCGTATCTTTAATGTTATTATGTTTATTCAGTTGACTTGTTTGATTTTTCTATGGTTTTGACGGAAGTCAAATTGATGGGCCGGGATAACATTGCGTGCTATTGTATTATGCGTGTTTAAAGGCAGACCCGATAATAAACTTATTGGTCTGTAGGATGACGGAATTGTGTGTTCTTTTCCGGCCTTCGGTATCATTATGATAATAGATTTTTCCTATTCAATTGGATAGTAGCCGAGACATATAATCCCATTGGAGAGTTTACAAATAACCTCAATAGCAGAGTTTGAAAATTAATTATAATTTTTTGTGTTTTTACCTCAGATTGGATTTATGGTAGGACAAATGAACTAGTGGCAGTGTTCGGAAGGAAGGAATCGGACGCTTCGGAGATGTGAGGTAAATGTTTTGATTTTATAACTTTCGCTGCGGGTCCAGCAACATGATGATTTTCTTATCGGGGAGACTGTTTATATTGGAGAACTTTGATTTGGGTGAACCCTCCACAAAGAATGCTTTGTACTGGTTGGCGAAAGTTTTTTGATGTACCGAAGTTGTCCATTTTAAGCGTCTTGTTTCAGAGCTCGGTTTAGTAAGCGAGTGACTTCCTTATGAAGTATGAAGTATAAAGTATTGTATGAAGGTTTCAATCTGTTGGTTTGCCAAGCACGTCGCAGATGCCTTTTTTCCAGGAAAGTTCTTCAATTTGTTGATAAGTTTTGAATTTGTTGGTTTGTACGTCCTTCCCTTGTGGTGTTAATATAGTGGCTACTGCATTGAGTACGTCTTCAAGAGCATCGGTAGAGCCGTCGATATCCGTTACGATGTTTATCTGCGGGGTTAGTTCAATGTGTGAACTCACATATTTCTTATATTTAAGCCAATTAGTTTTGTGCGACAGCCTGTGGGGATGATCGGTAATATATTGGCTTTGAAGCAGAATTATTCGCACTGGCGAATGATCTGATAAGAGGTCCGAAAGCGCTTTGGCACTTATAATGTTGCGTGGAATGTTTTTTGTTACCGCAAAAGTCTATTAAGTCTGGCATCTTTTTGGGGTCTGCTGACCAATATGTGGGGCTAAAAGGGCAAACATAGTCCAATTTGTTGCTCAAGTTCCCTTGCCTTGCCCTTAGAGTCACGAGGCGCGATTCTCATTTCGTATGCTTGAGTTGTAATGGTACATAGTTCTTCAGAAATTGAAAAGCGGCAGTAGACAGCGGCTGTGGAAAGCTTGTAGTTACCTAAGTGCATTTTAATATGCCTGCAAGTAATTAGCTGCAAGTAATTACTTAGTGAAAGTGGTGTTTGATGTATTCTCTGTTTAGGATGGCGGTTCCGCCGTGGGCTTTACCATCTGGATGATCTGTGGGGTAAAGGTAGTAACCTCTTATTTGGTAGACGTATTTGCTTGTGAGGTGCGTCTCTACCAGCAGCATACCGTTGATATATTACATGTTTGTGCCTTTGGCGTTCCACAAGGTTATTCATAGAATAGACATAAATTACACAGGTCGACAAAAATCGACCTTTTTTTTTGCCGGCGAATAAAACCCATTGATTCTGATAGATCTAAACCGGTACATTACTAGTCCAAAACTGAAAAGTTTTCATCACCCACCAATTTTGAGTAAATCGCGGTCAAAGTCTCATGCACTGCTTGAATTCGCACTTTTCAAGGCTTAATAACTCCCAAACCATACGTTGCCCAGAGCGGGTTTTCAGCTTAAAAAGAGCTTTGGCCTTTCTACTTCAATATTAAACAATAATATCCAATGGGAGACCTCTCGTTCTTTAGTTATAATGCATTTTATAAACTTAAATTTGTCACAAATTTTTGCTATGTTGTAGCTCTGATGTTTCGAACATTTTTGTTAGAGACTGCTTTGGGTTGGGAACATTGATGTTTCTTCAAACTTTCCAGGAATTAATTGTTGTTAAGTTGAATATTTTAAGAATAAATTAAACTTTGTATGTAAATATGATAATCATTAATGTCCAGGGGATGTGTTTTCGGCCCATAAAACGATTGTTTTGTGTGCTTAAATTATAATCCCAAACCAATGTTTCTAACCAAAGCCAAGACTCTCACCAGATTTGTTAAGTTTCAGGGCTACAACATAGCAAAAAGTTGTGACAAATTTAAGTTTGTAAAATGCATTATAACTAAAGAACGAGAGGTCTCCCATTGGATATTATTGTTTAATATTGAAGTAGAAAGGCCAAAGCTCTTTTTAAACTGAAAACCCGCACTGGGCAACGTATGGTTTGGGAGTTATTAAGCCTTGAAAAGTGCCGATTCAAGCAGTGCATGATACTTTGACCGCGATTTTCTCAAAATTGGTGGGTGATGGAAACTTTTTAGTTTCGGACTAGTAATGTACCGGTTCAAATCTATCAGAATGAATGGGTCTTATTCGCCGGCATTTTTCTTGTCGACCAGTGTTATTTATAACTCTGAGCTAGAAGCAACCAAGGTATTACCAGGTTTGTAACAAGTGTTTGCGTGGTCGTTTTCATGAAGGACATTATTTCCGTCATACTTGGTTGCATGGTAAACATCATAGCTTTCATGTTGCTTTGCGGGTGTACTGGGGCTTGCTGATTCGAAGGGCATAGGCCTAAAATACGTCTGGCGAAAAAAACGTCCGGCGCGTTGCTTTTTTCGTCGCATGCGACTCTTCAGCTCTTTAGCCGCATGGTTTCCTCTACAGTTTTCACGCTACTTCTTGTGGAGGTCTTCCTTGTTATCAGGGCAGTTTGCGGAATTGTGGAAGTCTCCGAAAACTACGCAGACTACATATATCGAAGTGTGATGACCTGATGTGTTCGAACTTTTCTCCCTGATGTAAATTGGTGGGGGCTTTGGTTTTTTTTTTGTCTCGACCCAGTTCTGGATGAGCATCCGCTAAGACGGCAAATCTGTTGTTTTTAGATCTCCCGGGTTGTTCCTGTTCTCTTTGGACACGGTTTATTTTTGGCTTGTTACCGACCGCGTTGATTTGCGGGCTCATCTTACGCTTAATTGGAAAGTAGCGATCCATGCCGGTCTGTATGACCGGGGCCGGTTGCCGATAATGCCGACAATGGCTTTGGTGCTTGCAGTTTTTGTTGCCATTGTATTTGACGCTGCAGTCGATGACATCACAGTCTTTTACACGATATTGGCCGTTACTTTAGTTGATGCCTTTGCAGCCGTTACTGTAGTTGTTGCTGTTGCTTTTGCTGGAGTTGCAGAAATTTTAACACTGCTTGTTGTTGGTGCACCATGCGTCGAATCCGATGGTGGGGGTTTTACACTGAGAACTCGATTATGTAGGAGTAGGAGTGAGTAGACCGTGATCTTTGGCTATAGATCGTCAGTAGAGCCGGGTTGCTTTTTGCCGTGGTCTTTTCACATTCCGCTATAAAATACGAAAAAATAACCGCCTCTTGGGTTCACGGAGCTTCAATGCTCTTTCTTTTGTTCGTCGCTTAATGATATAATATTTTAATATTTTAATACTTTATACCATATTTATATCACACATTTTTTGAATTCAAAACTATTTAATTTTTTGTTTTAGCGTCTTTTTGCTTATCCTGGAGTACTCCAGTATTTTAAACTTTATTATACCCTTGCAGGGGGTATTATAATTTTGCCATGATATTTGCAACGCAGTGAAGGAGGCATCTCCGACCTCATAAAGTATACATATTCTTGATCAGCATCACCAGCCGAGTCGATCTAGCCATGTCCGTCTGTCTGTGTGTCTGTCTGTCGGTTTCTACGCAAACTAGTCTCTCAGTTTTTGAGCTATCGGGCTGAAATTTTCAGCATAGTCTTATTTCTTCAGCACGCAGTATATATGTCGGAAATCGAAAATTGGAAACCGAAATCGGAGCACTATATCCTATAGCTGCCATAGGAATATTGGCGAAATTAATGTAAAAAAAATTTTATCTTCTCTGTTTTTCAACGAATTCCATAAATTTTGAGATGTAGCTGTTTTTTATAGTTCTAGAATTTCGGTTTTAATTTCATTAAGATCGGACGACTATATCGTATAGCTGCCATCGAAGGGATCGGCCGATTTATATGAAAATGTAAAACTCTACATGTAAAATGTAAAATTTACCAAATTTACATAATTTGATATTTTTTGCAACATATATAAAATACATAAGGCGAAATAGATCATCACTGCAATTTCATTATTTATTAAGTCCCAAAAATGAATTTATAGATTTATTTAATAAAACTAATAAAACTATTAAAAATAAACTACTTAGCAGGTACACAAGGTCTGGTGACTTTCTGTGCTAAGTTTGAAATCTTGTGTGCATAAATAAAGTAGATTATACATAAGATAATATTAAAGATTGAGTTGTACTTCTTGTATGGTTGACTATTTAAACATTATTGTGGAATTATACATTTATATTTATTGAATTAATATTTTCTTAGTAGGCAATTGATTTGAAATTTAAGCAAATGTTTTGAGTAATTTAAACAAAAGCGATTACGACTGAAATATTTTTGCAACTTAAATACAAACACTTACCAAATAAACAGATAATTAACAAAAGTTATCGCATTGTTATTTTGATCAAATCAATTGTAATTTTTTAGAATCTGTCTGACTTTGAGGATCCTTACAAAAGCAGCAATACCTATATATTCTAAATTTTTATTCGCTTAACTTTCTCATAAAAATCAGATTTGTGTTAAATTTTCTACTAAAAAAAGGTAAATAGGGAATTTATTTATTAAAAGTAAGACATTTAGCTATGTTCAAGCTATCTTCATTTGCTAAATTAATGTAAAATGTATTTAAATTTGTAAAATACTATCGCCATATATGAAATTTCATTTGCATAATTCTAAACAATCAATAAGTTATCAATCTATATTAAGAAGACATTAATAATTTGCATGATATAAGCAGAGCATACTAAGATTACAGCGCATAACCAGATATTTAACTTCTAAGTGAAATCTAGCATTAATTGTTTCCATTATTACAACAGCCTTTGAATACGGAAAATTTTGAAGACGAATTTATTTATGCTGATCTTGAAAGTCAACACTACGGACCCATCAATTACAAAGCAGCTTCACTATATGCCCAAGTAAAAAAGATCAAAATAACGGGAGCTTTAGATGAACTGAAATGAAATTCTTGCAAATCTTCTGTAGCTTCTGCGGTGCATTTTCTTAAATTTTAAATGTGTATAAATAAATGTACGTTATATGTTATATTATGATTGGTTTTATGGACTTTTTATCAAATAGCTGAAATGAAAATAAAATTAAAAACGGAAAATAAATTATATATATAATATTTTATTTGATCCAAAATAGATTAAGAAATGTACGCTATACAGAGCGACATGTGTGCTGTGTGACTTACATATATATATAGTTACGAAAAAAGGTACTATGCGTAATGTCCAGATAAGTAAATGGAAATAAAGAACTTAAAAGTAGACTAAGTATTTAATTTAAAAATAAAGAAAAATTGTTACGTCGGTGGTGTCGTTGTGCCTCAGTCCTTGGAGGACGAAGGGCTGAGGAAGTGGCCGCCCGGATAGCAGACACGATTTGTGCAGCTGAGCTCGCCGGATTTGGGGTGGGTTCTTTGGACGCCACTATCCTCTCCAAACGTAATCAGAACAATTATTTACGTGCCTGAAAATAGAAGAAATCGTTCGTCAGTCTGTCTTTCTGTCCACATTGCCCCGCAAGCAAATTTATGCTTGATCGTGAAAAACAATCGGGCTATGTTTTGGCCGTTTTCCCTCCCCATTCGCAAACTTCGTGAGCCGTTGGATCGTCGCGGTAAACCGCAATACGATTACCTGTTGTTCATGTCGTACGTCAAAAGTTATGTCATTTTCTTGACCCAGTCTTCCATTCGTACCAATGCCCCCCTTTTAATGGGTTTCTACCAATGCATTATTGTTGCTTTAAGTTCGCATTACAAGTTTATTATATATGTTGGGCAAAAGTGTATTGGACATGAACGTGTATTGAAATGTGGTTTGTATAGCAAGTGATATTCTGAATGAGTGTAAATAATATTTAAATGTGTACTTATGTATGTGAGTGTATCTTTGAAAGCTAAAATTGTATTAGGTATGGCGTGTGTAATATAATGGAACACGATCATATATATATATATATCAGACAATATTGGGCAAATGTCCCGTTGACTCACCCTCGGTTATTCCATCGTTGAGAGCTCTCGTTCCGGAGTTGAGGTTTTATTTGTTGCAAAGTTAAGTAGAATTAAGCATACATATATATATAATATCGTGCTATGGGCTTGGAGTAATAAATTCATTAATTAAATTCACAAAAAAAAAATTATATGTGTTGGTATTGAAAAATGTGTTGACAAGTGCAGGAACTTGTTTATGTTGTTGCGGATTTGCTTTTATATATGTTTGTTGTCAGATTAATGTGACATTGAGGGTATTGGTTCGGCTTTTCATTATTAATGTAGAGTTCACTTTGGTGATGTCCAGAATCCTTGAAGCGCTTGGAGCTGATATGTATCTCGGGATTGTCGTTGCAGGATACATTCGGTACATCGTGGAACTCCAAATTGGTATTCAGTATTGACTTTTAAAAACGGCAAGGATCGGCAGGATTGTTTTACGCGTGGTATTATTAACACATGTCCTTTATGATTCACATTGCACTCGGCAATGTTCGACGGGACGTTGCAACAGTCTTAAGGATATTTGCTTCCTTAAAAGGACTGCGTCGGCACCGTAAATTTAGCGCGGTCAAAATCGCGAAAGTCTATCCGACATTTACACTGATGCGGTTTGCACGCATTCAAGTTGGTATTGTTGGATTTTCAGACTCTCTGAATAGACATCCAGTTCCTAACTCTGACTTTTTCTCTTCTCTGGTGCTGCTAAACCGGGGTCTTTTATACAAAAGACTGTGCTATGGATCACCGAAATGGAACAAAAAAGTGTTCCCAGCTCGTGTCATCAAATTCCCTCTTTTCACCTATTGGCTAGAGTTCGATTTGGGTTGTCTTTGTACTAACGTTTGACAGTTCAGCAAAATCAGTGGTGTTGGATTGCCGTGTATTGCATGGCCTAATTTGGCGCGTTTGGCGGTGTCATATGCCAGAGTCAAATTCTTGTGCAATCTTGCCGGTGATTCTCTATGGAACTAGCGTATTGGCTACTCTTGATTCTCTTCCGTGTTTTACCCGTATGAATCACGTCGCCCTAACCGGCGTACGTAACAGGCTCGGGGTCGTCGATGCTGATCAGCATGGAATGATCCCGTAAAAAAATTAACGTACAGGCAATTATGTTGTTTTCCGCGCCCAACGTGGGCCTCGACCAATACCCTGAGTTTAAGAGTCTTCAGCGCTACCGACTGAGCTAGCCGGGCTGATAAGGGCCTATATGGACAGAAAAAAAAAACCTGGAAAGTAGAAATACCCCATTCCCTCCCGCGAATACAAAAGAAAAATTTTTTAGGTTTAACAAAGTTTATTCATTATTTTCTCAGTTTATTGATTTTTTGATTTCTTAATGATGTCACACTAAATCGCGGCGCGCCATGTACCTAGGGTCGTTCTCATCGTCCAGCTCCTCGTGCTCTCGGTAACCGATCCCCTTCCAGATGATCCTCTGGGTGGGGATTCGGTCATTCGGCGACGTGCTGCGTCGGCGGGCCGGTCGACGGATAACAAAGTGTCGCCGGTTCTGCTCGCATCGCTTCCAATCCTGGTAGGATTGGTAGCTCAGCTTGTGCAGCGTGTCCGGCTCCGTCTTCTGGGGTGGCGTGTCGACGGTAGAAGCGTTCGATTTCGTAGCGCTCCCACGCCTCCTCGTAGAAGACTGCTCCTTCTCCTAGGATCTCTTCCTCGTACTTGTTGTAATCCCGGGGTGGAACGCTGATCGTCGACATGTTTTCTCTTTGATGGTTGGCAGGTTTTTAAATTGCAGGTGAACTGCCTTGGTTGACTGCGCTCGGTGTGGTGAGTTTTTCATGCCGCAAACAAGTCTTTAGCATGGTAAATTCCGATACTCTTCCCAACTACATTTCCCTACTCATATAAGGAATTTCCTTTCCTTTTGGGTACGACACACCGAATCCTGTTAGGTCCTAATTTTGCATTATATCCTTCTGCACGGTTACTTTGCTTACAACCTTTGTTTACAACCTGACCTACAGCAAATTCGACCGGTCGACAGCGTGTGTTGTACGTCCTTTCCGCCTTCTCGTGGGCTCGTGTCAGTCCTTGTTTAACTTTTTCTCGAATTAGCTTCATTTTATCTGGTAAATCTATGAGCTGCTCTTCCGTTTCTAGGTCTCCGAGGCGCCTGCGTACTGGGTACGCACTAGCATGCGTAACCATGCGTGCCCCAAACATAGCATAATATGGATCTAACCCCAATGCCCACTTCTTAGAGCACACGCTATTCGGCTTAGCTGCGAGTCCCAGTTTTGCTGGTTTTGGTCAGTTGCTGCCCTAAGCATTTGTAAAACGGATCAGTTTACCCTTTCGGCTGAGTTGGCCTGAGGTGAGTAGAACGCCGTCCGTACGGGTTGAACGCCATATGGGGTGAGTAATTCGGTGAAGATATGTGACACGAACTGTTTTCCATTGTCAGAGTGAATGTACTCCGGTACTCCGAACTGATGAAAAATATTCTTTTCAAGGAAGTCAACGCCCCCTGCGGCGGTAGCCTTTCGCATAGGTTGCAACCAAACGAATTTGGTTAAATGATCGATGCACACAAATATTACTGTGTTACCGGACTTTGACCTGGGGTATGGCCCCATGAAATCGATAATCATTCTTTGCAGTGCTCGTTCAGTAATCCGCTGTTGGCCCATTAGAGGTCTGGCTGTTTTGTTGAAGGTTTTGCAAATTTCACAATCCCTAATTACTTGTTGTACTTCGGTCGTCATAGATGGCCAATAGTAAAATTGCCGCAGCCTTGCGAGTGTTTTGGGAATTGTTGATCACATCATGAGTACTAAAACCCAAACGTTTGTATACCACGCCCTCGGATATCTGAGTGTCTGAATTTTTCCCTGCATTTCCTCGATCCGTTGTATCAACATTTTGAACTCCGGAGATTAAAACGCGGGCGACTTGAGGACTAGCTGTAATTTCATGGAATCCGCTGCGGGTGTTTGAATTTCGTCCATGTGCACCCGTGAGAGTGCGTCGGGTATTACATTTAAAGCTCCCTTGCGATGCTCTATTGTAAAATCAAATGCCTGTAATTTAAGACTCCATCGCGCTAGTCTCCTGGATAAATCCTTTTGGCCCATTAGCCATTTTAGACTGGCGTGATCGGTAACTACTTTAAACGGCATCCCTTCTACATAAGCCCGAAATTTGCTGATACTAATTATCGCCGCATAACATTCCAAATCGGTGATACCATACTTCTGAGTCGGTCTTTTGTTAAACACTCGTGTAGAGGTGCTGCAATTTGTGCCTAATTTTGAATAAAGCGCCGATACCACCCAGTCATTCCCAAGAACCTTCGCAGTTGTTTGGCGGAGGTAGGTATTGGGAAATCCTGGATAACTTTGATCTTTGACTGGTCTGTTTTTATGCATCCCCCACCTACGACATATCCCAAATATTTAGCCTGTTTGTAGCAGAATTTACTTTTCTCTACGTTGATGGTCAGTTTTGCCCGTTTTAGACAATCACTGACCTGTCGCAACATTTTCAAATGTACTTCAAACGTCGGAGAGCACACCAGCAGGTCATCCAAATATACAAATACATTATCGCGTAGCGCGGCTGGAATTACTTTGTCCATCAGCCGGCACATTCTCTGTGCAGCGTTACACAAGCTCAATGTCACGACTGTAAATTAATATAAAGGTCTGCCGGGTACAGTAAATGCGGATTTTTCTCTACTTTTGGCTTCCAGTGGGATCTGCCAAA
Organism: Drosophila triauraria; assembly: GCA_014170255.2. Taxonomy (NCBI): domain Eukaryota; kingdom Metazoa; phylum Arthropoda; class Insecta; order Diptera; family Drosophilidae; genus Drosophila; species Drosophila triauraria. The sequence continues at coordinate 26,604,353 of CM024336.1, forward strand.
AAGCGTCTTTTAGATCAATTGCCGAAATATAATATGTTTCTTGCAGTCGACTTAACAGTCCCTCAATATGTGGCAAGGCAAATGCATCTTTAATCGTCCGTGAGTTTACCTTGCGCGCATTCAAACAAAGGCGGTTCTTGGTGCCCTTCTGCACTAAGGTCACTGGAGAACTCCAGCTACTGTTACTTTTCTCTATCACTCCTAATCCCATCATTCTGTCTAGTTCTGCAAACACCAGTTGTTGTTTAGCTGGCGAAATTGGATAGTGATGCTGTTTAATAGGTAGATTTTCTTGTGTTACCTCGATGACATGTTCCTCTAAATCGGTTTTCCCCAGGCCCATGTCTGTACAAGATGGAAATGTTTTAACTAAATTTTGAAATATTGCCTTTTGCTCCACTGTCAGTTCATGCGGAGGATACGCTGTCTCTGTTCGGGTCGAAGCTTCTTCGTCTAACGTTGCCCCTATCCCCAGTTCTGCAACCTGCGCTAAACGTTGCCCAGGCAACGGCAACTGAAATTCATCCCAGAACTCAATTGCAAAATAAAGCTGTTGCTGCAAGGCTGGCACTATTAAAAACTCTAGCTCTTTTGTTTCCCTTGCAAGAATCTCTCCGCCTCTTTTCCAATGCAATTGGCGCTAGCGCCAGTGTCAAGTAGTACTATTATTTCTTCCCCGTCTACTTTAGTCTTTGCGAACAGGCGATTATCATTTTTTAGGCTGATCACTGAAGCTATAATCTTTTTCTTGGTTTTTCTTTCAGCTTCCTTATATTGGTGTAGATATTGAAGTTTTTGTCTGTCCTGGTTTCTGTTGTGTCTACGTCATGGAATATTCGTTCGCGCGCCGCCTCGTATTCTTGTTTTCGCTGGTGATACGATTTGTATGGCGAAATTTGTGCCGGGCGCGCGGTGCTACGACTTATTGTGTTGGGGTAGGTCTGGTCTGAGCAGGCTTCCCCGACCCTCCTGTCTGACTCTGCTGTAAAAACGCTGACTCAGTGGAATTATACGAGTCGTTTTTGCCGCAATAGTTGCAGGCGGTGTCATGAAATCGCGCTTGGCACCTGCCTCCTTCTGTTCCTCCGCGTTTCCGATAGAAGTCCGGTGGCTTGTTCCAAGTATAACATAGGTAGGTATGAAATGGAGATGTACATTCTTTCCCGGAGTCTTGTTCCCTCCTACTTGAAGATGTGTTCCCCCCTGGCTTCCTGTCAAATGCGTTTCCTCGCCAAAACGATGCAACTCCGTTGTTCTGAGGAGTACGGCTTTTTTGAAGTGTCTCGACTTGATACTCATCGGTTTCTATGTCACCCACTGGGTCTTCGATGATCTCGTTTACATAGGTCGAGCCCGTTTCTCTCGGATCCATTTTTTGACTCGGATTCCCTCTTTCTTAAAGGCCGCCAAGGTGTTTATTGGCAAAGCAAGTAAGAAAGCTCCCATTTGTGTGTTCAGATTTTCCTTCAAAATTTTTATTAAGTTATCTTCCGGAATTTTGTTTTTCAATTTGAATTGAAGATTCTGCATGGCTGCAATAAAATCGTCAAAGCTCTCGTTGTACCCTTGGCGTTGTTCCATAAGTTCTTTAATAGTAACATAGTCATTGTCTGACGTAGAAAGCTTTAGTCATTTCGTTAGTCATGTCATAATATTCAAATTCAAAATCGTCAACCAGTCTTCCATCAACCGCCAGTACCATTTGGCTGCAGTACCACTCAATAAGCAGTGAAATTCCTTAAATATCTGATCAAAAGTGTACCCGTTCATTTCCGTTAAGCGACTCACTCGGAACAGAAAACTCTCCACCGACATGCCCCTACTAGAGCCATCAAACTTAAGGTTCCATTTGTCCAGGCGTGTTGGTCGAGTTCCTGTATAGCTGCTAAGCTGTGTTTCGTTGTCTCTGGCGCTGGGAATTGCCTGGCTTTCAGCGGCTACCTCTCTAGAACTCGGTATTGGTCGGTTTGCTGCTGCTGATATCTGTCTCGGTTGCCCTGCCGCGCGGCTCCGTGTCTCTGAGGCGTCGAACTGACCTCGGGGGCTTCCCTAAGTATTGGGCTCTCACTTGGCTGTACTGCGGACAGTTCGGCTACTTGGCGCTGCAAGCTGACTTCCTCCTGCATTTTGGCCATCCTAGTTGTCATTGTTGTCTTCATCTCATTATTTGACACAATCAATGCTGAGAGCATTTGCTCTAGCCGACCACTGTCATCATATATCTGGGTCTAGCTCCTTGGTTAGTCGGAAGAATACTGGACCGCCCTAGTGGTGGCCCTAAGTCGAGTTGTGCACCTCCTACAGCTCCTTCGGAATCGTCCATGATTACGCTGCTGCAATCTGCTAAACTCCCTAATTTATTTAGTTTGCTATTAAAGCTTATCGACTGGTTGTTTTCGTCAACTGGCGATAAGCTAGCTCTTGTCGGTGTTTCTGTTCTGGTTTGTCTGGCTTCTCTTGCCGCCAGTGTTGACGCTCGGAAAGTCCTCAACGGAGGTAGATTAAGTGTAACCTTCTTCTTTTTCTTATCTCCTGCCATATGTTAAAATATTGTATATATATATACTGCCGACCACCCTGCCGTGTAATCGCGGCGCCTGCGGCGCCAAGTGGCCGAACTGTCCGCAGTACAGCCAAGAGAGAGCCCAATACTTAGGGAAGCCCCCGAGATCAGTTCGACGCCTCAGAGACACGGAGCCGCGCGGCAGGGCAACCGAGACAGATATCAGCAGCAGCAAACCGACCAATACCGAGTTCTAGAGAGGTAGCCGCTGAAAGCCAGGCAATTCCCAGCGCCAGAGACAACGAAACACAGCTTAGCAGCTATACAGGAACTCGACCAACACGCCTGGACAAATGGAACCTTAAGTTTGATGGCTCTAGTAGGGGCATGTCGGTGGAGAGTTTTCTGTTCCGAGTGAGTCGCTTAACGGAAATGAACGGGTACACTTTTGATCAGATATTTAAGGAATTTCACTGCTTATTGAGTGGTACTGCAGCCAAATGGTACTGGCGGTTGATGGAAGACCGGGCTGACGATTTTGAATTTGAATATTATGACATGACTAACGAAATGACTAAAGCTTTCTCTACGTCAGACAATGACTATGTTACTATTAAAGAACTTATGGAACAACGCCAAGGGTACAACGAGAGCTTTGACGATTTTATTGCAGCCATGCAGAATCTTCAATTCAAATTGAAAAACAAAATTCCGGAAGATAACTTAATAAAAATTTTGAAGGAAAATCTGAACACACAAATGGGAGCTTTCTTACTTGCTTTGCCAATAAACACCTTGGCGGCCTTTAAGAAAGAGGAATCCGAGTCAAAAATGGATCCGAGAGAAACGGGCTCGACCTAGGCATGTAAACGAGATTATCGAACCCAGTGGGTGACATAGAAACCGATGAGTATCAAGTCGAGACAATTCAAAAGCCGTACTCCTCAGAACAACGGAGGAGCATCGTTTTGGCGAGAAACGCATTTGATAGGAAGCCAGGGGGAACGCATCTTCAAGTAGGAGGAACAAAACTCCGGGAAAGAATGTACATCTCCATTTCATACCTACCTATGTTACACTTGGAACAAGCCACCGGACTTCTATCGGAAACGCGGAGGATCAGAAGGAGGCAGGTGCCAAGCGCGATTTCATGACACCGCCTGCAACTATTGCGGCAAAACGACTCGTATAATTCCACTGAGTCAGCGTTTTACAGCAGAGTCAGACAGGAGGTCGGGGAAGCCTGCTCAGACCAGACCTACCCCAACACAATAAGTCGTAGCACCGCGCGCCCGGGACAAATTTCGCCATACAAATCGTATCACCAGCGAAAACAAGAATACGAGGCGGCGCGCGAACGAATATTCCATGACGTAGACACAACAGAAACCAGGACAGACAAAACTTCAATATCTACACCAATATCAGGAAGCTGAAAGAAAAACCAAGAAAAGATTATAGCTTCAGTGATCAGCCTAAAGATGATAATCGCCAGTTCAAGACTAAAGTAGACGGGAAGAAATAATAGCACTACTTGACACTGGCGCTAGCGCCAATTGCATTGGAAGAGAGGCGGAGAGATTCTTGCAAGGGCGACAACATAAGGTGCGCAGGTTGAAGAGACAAGACGTACAAACCGCTAACGGGGGAAAGACTCAAACTACCGGCATGATTCACTTGCCTGTAGAATGGGAAGGGGAAACAAAAGAGCTAGAGTTTTTAATAGTGCCAGCCTTGCAGCAACAGCTTTATTTTGCAATTGAGTTCTGGGATGAATTTCAGTTGCCGTTGCCTGGGCAACGTTTAGCGCAGGTTGCAGAACTGGGGATAGGGGCAACGTTAGACGAAGAAGCTTCGACCCGAACAGAGACAGCGTATACTCTGCATGAACTGACAGTGGAGCAAAAGGCAATATTACAAAATTTAGTTAGAACATTTCCATCTTGTACAGACATGGGCCTGGGGAAAACCGATTTAGAGGAACATGTCATCGGGGTAACACAAGAAAATCTACCCATTAAACAGCATCACTATCCAATTTCGCCAGCTAAACAACAACTGGTGTTTGCAGAACTAGACAGAATGATTGGATTAGGAGTGATAGAAGAAAGTAACAGTAGCTGGAGTTCTCCAGTGACCTTAGTGCAGAAGGGCACCAAGAACCGCCTTTGTTTGAATGCGCGCAAGGTAAACTCACGGACGATTAAAGATGCATTTGCCTTGCCACATATTGAGGGACTGTTAAGTCGACTGCAAGAAACATATTATATTTCGGCAATTGATCTAAAAGACGCTTTTGGCAGATCCCACTGAAAGCCAAAAGTAGAGAAAAAAAACCGCATTTACTGTACCCGGCAGACCTTTATATCAACTTACAGTCGTGACATTGAGCTTGGGTAACGCTGCACAGAGAATGTGCCGGCTGATGGACAAAGTAATTCCAGCCGCGCTACGCGATAATATTTGTATATTTGGATGACCTGCTGGTGTGCTCTCCGACGTTTGAAGTACATTTGAAAATGTTGCGACAGGTCAGTGATTGTCTAAAACGGGCAAAACTGACCATCAACGTAGAAAAGAAAATTCTGCTACAAACAGGCTAAATATTTGGCATATGTCGTAGGTGGGGATGCATAAAACAGACCAGTCAAAGATCAAAGCTATCCAGGATTTCCCAATACCTACCTCCGCCAAACAACTGCTAAGATTCTTGGGAATGACTGGGTGGTATCGGCGCTTTATTCAAAATTATGCACAAATTGCAGCACCTCTACACGAGTGCTTAACAAAAGACCGACTCAAGAAGTTTGAGTTGAGTGAAGAGGGGATACAAGCGTTCGAGGCATTGAAAGTGAACATGGTGTCAGCGCCCGTGCTCCTCACACCAGATTTTAAGAAACCGTTCACTATCCAATGCGACGCCTTTACAACGGGAGTGGGGGGAGTCTTATTTCAAACTGACGATGACGGCGGGGAACACCCAATTGCGTATGTGTCGGCGAAGCTAATCAAAGCGCAGCGAAATTATGGTATCACCGAATTGAGTATCATAGTATCAGCAAATTTCGGGCTTATATAGAAGGGATGCCGTTTAAAGTAGTTACCGATCACGCCAGTCTAAAATGGCTAATGGGCCAAAAGAATTTATCCGGGAGACTAGCGCGATGGTGTCTTAAATTACAGGCATTTGATTTTACAATAGAGCATCGTAAGGGAGCATTAAATGTAGTACCCGACGCACTCTCACGGGTGCACATAAAAAGCTAGAAAGAAGAGAAAGAAGAAAGTCGTGAAATTAAGAGCTCCGCAAAAAAAAACGCTTCAAGTCGCCGAAAAACTATCCAATTATTTTAAAATTTTTATAATTAATATCCATAAAGTTGTGCTTAGCTAAGATTTAGTGCGCTCAAGACAGTGTACCTTAAATAAATTACAAAATCCAAATTTTCTCAAAATACAAGCCAACTGTGGAAAAGTGTAAAGCAGCAAAAAACACTCACACGAATTGCATTGGCAATATTCACAAACAAAACACAAAGCAATAACCGCGAAACGCTCAAACATAAAAACACTGAAAAATTTTACTCAGCATGTCGTCTGCAAAGCGCCTGCGGGAAAAAACAAACACGGATTTGAAGGCGAGCCGGTCATCCGATGCATCTTCGACCCAGATGCTGTAACTCATCAATGAGAGATTTGATGAGCAGAAGGAGATCCTTTCCAAGGAGCTGCGAGAAAGTGAGGCACGCGTTCTCTGCAACCTCCAGGAGAAGTTCCAGGTGATGGCAACAGAGATTCATAACCTCACTCAACGTGTCACTCAACTGGAGAAGGAGGTAAAGAAAGTAGATGAGCTCCAACAGCGGGTCAACGAATTGGCTGACCAATTGGCTTCACAAGGCCCTCCAACTGGCCTGGTAGACGAGCTGAAGCAGCAAGTAGTCGACCTGGATGCCAGGCTAGAAGCCAAATGCACTGCGGAGGAGGATGCTGCGGTCGCCAGCAATTTGCGCTGGCATGGTGTCCCACATGTCGAAGGCGAAAACCTAAAGACGCTGTTCCACAAGCTTTGCTTCTCGCTGCAACTCACTCCGCCTCCTGTGGTTCGATCCATTTATCGGGTACGACCTCGACAATCGGGTCAGAAATTTGTGGACCCGATTATAATTATTAAATTGGAAAACGTGCGCGACAAGGCGGAGCTGCTGAGAGCAATAGGGGCATACCGGCGAGATAAGAAAACCCAACTAAGCCTTCAGCTGATAGGGTTTGAGTCGCCAGCGCTGATTTATCTTAACGAACAGCTGAATATGAGGTCTTCAAAGAGGCAATGCGACTTAAAAAGCACAAGCAGCTTACAGCTGTTTTCACACGCCGTGGAGTGGTCTACGTGAAGCTGAGCGACGGAGAGGAACCTCGATATGTTCAAAGCTCGCTCGAGCTTTCTGAGCTGACCAACGATGTGGGCGGCACAGATAGGAACTCATTTCGAGAATAAGCAGTTTTAGTACAACAAGTAGTAAGGGATTGTGAAATTTGCAAAATCAGCAAAACCTCCAACAAAACAGCCAGACCTCCAATGGGCCAACAGCGGATTACTGAACGACCACTGCAAAGAATGATTATCGATTTCATGGGGCCATACCCCAGGTCAAAGTCCGGTAACACAGTAATATTTATGTGCATCGATCATTTCACCAAATTCGTTTGGTTGCAACCTATGCGAAAGGCTACCGCCGCAGGGGGCGTTGACTTCCTTGAAAAGAATATTTTTCATCAGTTCGGAGTACCGGAGTACATTCACTCTGACAATGGAATTGAGAAGGCGGAAAGGACGTACAACACACGCTGCCGACCGGTCGAATTTGCTGTAGGTCAGGTTGTATACCGGAAAAACTATAAGCAAAGTAACCGTGCAGAAGGATATAATGCAAAATTAGGACCTAACAGAATTCGGTGTGTCGTGCTCAAAAGGAAAGGAAATTCCTTATATGAGTTGGGAAATGTAGTTGGGAAGAGTTTTGGAATTTACCATGCTAAAGACTTGTTTGCGGCATGAAAAACTCACCACACCGAGCGCAGTCAACCAAGGCAGTTCACCTGCAATTTAAAAACCTGCCAACCATCAAAGAGAAAACATGTCGTCGATCAGCGTTCCACCCCGGGATTACAACAAGTACGAGGAAGAGATCCTAGGAGAAGGAGCAGTCTTCTACGAGGAGGCTTGAGAGCGCTACGAAATCGAACGCTTCTACGCCGCCATCGACCCGCCTCCCCAGAAGACGGAGCTGGACACGCTGCACAAGCTGAGCTACCAATCCTACCAGGATTGGAAGCGATGCGAGCAGAACCGGCGACACTTTGATATCTGTCGACCGGCCCGCCGACGCAGCACGTCGCCGAATGACCGAATCCCCACCCAGAGGTTCATCTGGAAGGGGATTGGTTACCGAGAGCATGAGGAGCCGGACGATGAGAACGACCCTAGGTACATGGCGCGCCGCGATTCAATGTGACATCATTAAGAAATCAAAAAATTAATAAACTGAGAAAATAATGAATAAACTTTGTTAAACCTTAAACATTTTTCTTTTGTATTTGCGGGAGGGAATGGGGTATTTATACTTTCCAGGTTTTTTTTTTCTGTCCATATAGGCCCTTATCAGCCCGGCTAGCTCAGTCGGTAGCGCTGAATACTCTTAAACTCAGGGTATGGGTCGAGGCCCACGTTGGGCGCGGAAAACAACATAACCGCCTGTACGTTAATTTTTTTACGGGATCATTCCATGCTGATCAGCATCGACGACCCCGAGCCTGTTACGTACGCCGGTTAGGGCGACGTGATTCATACGGGTAAAACACGGAAGAGAATCAAGAGTAGCCAATACGCTAGTTCCATAGAGAATCACCGGCAAGATTGCACAAGAATTTGACTCTGGCATATGACACCGCCAAACGCGCCAAATTAGGCCATGCAATCAACGGCAATCCAACACCACTGATTTTGCTAAACTGTCAAACGTTAGTACAAAGACAACCCAAATCGAACTCTAGCCAATAGGTGAAAAGAGGGAATTTGATGACATGAGCTGGGAACACTTTTTTGTTCCATTACGGTGATCCATAGCACAGTCTTTTGTATAAAAGACCCCGGTTTAGCAGCACCGGAGAAGAGAAAAAGTCAGAGTTAGGAACTGGATGTCTATTCAGAGAGTCTGAAAATCCAACAATACCAACTTGAATGCGTGCAAACCGCATCAGTGTAAAAGTCGGATTTAAGGAAGCAAATATCCTTAAGACTGTTGCAACGTCCCGTCGAACATTGCCGAGTGCAATGTGAATCATAAAGGACATGTGTTAATAATACCACGCGTAAAGCAATCCTGCAGATCCTTGCCGTTTTTAAAAGTCAATACTGAATACCAATTTGGAGTTCCACGATGTACCGAATCAACCGTGCAACTAACGATAAAAAGGCTATATTCCCGTGTCATTAAGCGTAGCCTAAATCCTGCAACGACAATCCCGAGATACATATCAGCTTCAAGCGCTTCAAGGATTCTGGACATCACCAAAGTGAACTCTACATTAATAATGAAAAGCCGAACCAATACCCTCAATGTCACATTAATCTGACAACAAACATATATAAAAGCAAATCCGCAACAACATAAACAAGTTCCTGCACTTGTCAACACATTTTTCAATACCAACACATATAATTTTTTTTTTGTGAATTTAATTAATGAATTTATTACTCCAAGCCCATAGCACGATATTATATATATATGTATGCTTAATTCTACTTAACTTTGCAACAAATAAAACCTCAACTCCGGAACGAGAGCTCTCAACGATGGAATAACCGAGGGTGAGTCAACGGGACATTTGCCCAATATTGTCTGATATATATATATATATGATCGTGTTCCATTATATTACACACGCCATACCTAATACAATTTTAGCTTTCAAAGATACACTCACATACATAAGTACACATTTAAATATTATTTACACTCATTCAGAATATCACTTGCTATACAAACCACATTTCAATACACGTTCATGTCCAATACACTTTTGCCCAACATATATAATAAACTTGTAATGCGAACTTAAAGCAACAATAATGCATTGGTAGAAACCCATTAAAAGGGGGCATTGGTACGAATGGAAGACTGGGTCAAGAAAATGACATAACTTTTGACGTACGACATGAACAACAGGTAATCGTATTGCGGTTTACCGCGACGATCCAACGGCTCACGAAGTTTGCGAATGGGGAGGGAAAACGGCCAAAACATAGCCCGATTGTTTTTCACGATGAAGCATAAATTTGCTTGCGGGGCAATGTGGACAGAAAGACAGACTGACGAACGATTTCTTCTATTTTTCAGGCACGTAAATAATCGTTCTGATTACGTTTGGAGAGGATAGTGGCGTCCAAAGAACCCACCCCAAATCCGGCGAGCTCAGCTGCACAAATCGTGTCTGCTATCCGGGCGGCCACTTCCTCAGCCCTACGTCCTCCAAGGACTGAGGCACAACGACACCTCCGACGTAACAGAAATGGCGCCCAACTTAGGCAATATCCTTGCATCCTTTATTGCCAAAAACTTATTTTCTTTGACGAGAAACACCTAAGTATTCAGATAAACAATTCTTTAGTACTGTTTCAAAAATTTAGAGATATCAGAGCTGATCACTTTGGTGTCTAAATTAGCTAACAATGTTTATAACATTTTTCGGGGAATTTATTTTACACCTCAAATATAACTTTTCTGTATCTTCTTTTAAAGTCACCAACTTCTCAGACAGATAGTTGTAGAAGCGGAATGCATGCGATCCGACACTTATAGTTTTAGAATTGGCATTTGACTTTGAGGACCCTTTTAAATCTTAAATATTAAATTCAATACTTGAACCATAGTTCCTCGTTAAAAGAAATAATACCATAATAGCTTTTTTATAAAAGTGCAGACCATTTTTAAAAATATTTAACGTAAATAAACTTAGCTGCGCTTCCTGGCCGACGCTATTCAGTCGTACTAGGCTATGCCAGGTCGCTCGCAAGGTTCAAGTCCAGGAAGAGCAGGGTCGCAAGCGAATAACGGCGCACTACCGACCGGTCTTAATAGTATCCAGTCATCGCCATAATATAGCCGCCATCATCGGTTGGGGTAGCGGTTCGTCATCGTTTGTCGATCCAGTACTGAAGGGGGTGGGGGAATGACCGTATCCGAACAGCCGACGCTATTCAGTTGTACTAGACACAGAACCAGGTCGCTCGCAAGGTTCGAGTCCAGAGAGAGGAGCAGGGAATTTCTTTCGCCTGTTTCTTCCGTCTGCATGTGAGTGAGTCTACCTGTTTCCGCCGACCGGGGGTAGGGGGTTCGGACAAAGCCTTCCTGTGGGTGAGCAGCAGTCCCTTATACTGTGTTTTCCCGGGAAGAGGTCAAGTGGGCGCCGAAGGAACTGAACACTCCGATGGAGGGCAGTTGAATCCATTCAGTGAATTCACTTGAATAGGGATATTTTTGAAATTTTATTTGGGGCTTAATTTCGGACGATTCTTGACCTATACCATTAACCAGAATTACCAGCGCAACCCGTTTTGAATTACACACTTTTTATTCGTCATAAAAACTGTTTGCTGCCAAGCAAAAATATTGAAGCACAACGACACCACCGACGTAACAAAATATAAAGATCCTATAGATTATGAAACAGGTAAAATCGCTTAGTACTGCTATACTAGCCAGATATGTTACGAAGCAATTAATTTTAAAGCGGAGAATGGTGAAATTGCATATTTTTTCTCCCACAGCTTTTTCCAGGCGACTGCGCGCCGCTTCGAACCGCTCGCAATTAAAGATAGTGCATCTCTGCATCTCTATATACACATTGGCATATGTACTTTTCCCTATCGTGTTCAAAAATGCACCAAAGTAACTATGGTCCGTTAGTATTTGCGTTACATAATAGTCCACATCTCCATGCTTTCTTAAAATCAATGTTTCGAGGCTTGGTATAAGTTAAGCTGTCCAAACAAGTAAGAAAGCTACAGTGAAGCGTGCTCGACTGTGAGATACCGGGTACCCAAACTTTCACATCCGAATAAGAATAATCATAATTAAAACTTATCCTAATGAAAATTACGCTTTTTAAACTATTAAAAGCTTTTTTTAACTTATAGTTCCTTATGGGTACCGGGTATAAAAATTCAACTAGTTTCGTTTTCTGCACTAAGCTGTAAAATATATGCAGGCCTGTCCAGTTATCACTCGGAAGTGAAATTGATAACATTTTCTGATTTCGCTTTAACACTCACAATTATTTCCCTTGTATATTTTGAGGAATTTTAAAAAATTTCCCTTTGTAAAGAGTGACCAGCTGAAATCATTTGGTAATAATTCCATTTATTCCCAAATGATTTCAGTTGGTCACTCTTTCCAAATGCATTTGCTTTCTTTGAGTTTTGCTAATAGGGGGCTGTTTAAATTTTGGCCCTCTCTCGTCCTTAAACTATGGACATTACTGGTGCATTAATGTAATGCATACAATTTTGGTTACAAGCATTTGCGGCCACAAAAACAATGTTTAAAATATTTTCGATTGCATTTAGCTTTTTTATTTTGGCAGTGTTGGAAACTTATGAAAAGTAGTATGGAAAACTCCCGCAGATGTCAACTGTTTTGCCCGTCTTAAATTAATTTTTTTGAGTTAATATTAAAAAAAAATGTTTTTGCAACTATTAGCAATTAATTAATTAAGGATGCGACAATTATTAAGCATTCACCGCAACGACCGACACTTAAAAAACAATGCTAGTATTCTGAACTTTCCAGATCGCCAGTAAGTCATCATTAATCGAATTCGTAAAGAAGTGAAAGCTAAAAATTATAAGCCTTGCAGATTTGTACAATCCTACCGGGTCACCAGAAAATTTACATATTTCTTGTTGAACAAATTAGACCCTACCTAAAGCAATACCTCATGTCACCCAGGTTGCGGCAGTTCTTCGCTTCCATGCCACCGGGAGAAGCACATTCTCTAAAATATTGCATAAAGTGGTAGGGTTGTTGGAAAACTTGTGCCCCGACCACATATCCACCCAACAAACGCCGGATCAAATTAACCTTTTATTTAATGGTAAAACCATAACTGTTCAAAATTAATCCTAGGAAAATTTCATTTTTTGGTACCATGACAACCTTTAAACTGTCCCTTTTATTTTCGTTCGGACACTAGAACACATGCGGCGGATTTGTATTAATGCGGAAACTTAAAATCGAACTGACTTTGAGGTTCAATCACAAAATAATTATTCATTAATCAAGTATATTTTCATTAGCTAAATCAATTATGCAATAATGTTCTTGAAACATCAAAGAATTAAAACAATCATCCTTTCCAACTAACATTATCGCAATGTGTTTTAAAATAATTATTTTTGTTCTGACGGATCTGGGTCCGCCAGACAAATGACAAGCGGAAAGTTTTTGTAAGTTTTCGTTCGGAAGTTGACATAGAGTTAACAGAGGGAAATTCAAATCCGTGAGGATTACTCGAAAGTGAAAAATATAACAGGTCTGAGAAATAATTTCCATGTAGATTTCTCGGAAGTGGAAACTGGAACAGGCCTAATAGCCTTGAAAGGAGCCCAAAGTGTCGAATAAGAAGCTAGCTGAATTTTTTGTAATTTATTTTTCTTAACGTTACTAAAATTCGTCACAAAACTTGATATCAAGAACTTTTGAAGTTGAAGGTGTCATTGTCACTTTTATCTCACCTCGATCTATGTGCATTAAATAAAGCCGAATAAACCCCGAGTTAGCCAAAACGCTCATATTTAATAAAAATTTGGATAATATTTTACCATTCCGATAGATTAGATCAGAATAGTCAATTAAATTACCCTCTTAAATGTCCATTCGTGTAATATAGTTATATATAATAGTATAATATATCAGTTTGTAGATTAAATGGTGTAAATACTTAGACAAAATCTAACTTGTGCATTAATAGACCATTCTAAGTAGAAAACATATATAAAATACATAAGGCAAAATATATCATCACTGCAATTTCATAGCTTATTAAGTCCCAAAAATGAATTTATAGATTTATTTAATAAAACTAAAAAACTATTAAAATATACTACTTAGCAGGTACACAAGGTGTGGGGACTTTCTGTGCTAAGTTTGAAATCTTGTGTGCATAAATAAAGTAGAGTATTCAGAAGATAATATTAAATACATCGATTGAGTTGTACTTTTTGTATGGTTGACTATTTAAACATTGGTGTGGAATTAAACAATTATATTTATTGAATTAATATTTTCTTAGTAGGCAATTGATTTGAAATTTAAGCAAATGTTTTAAGTAATTTAAACAAAAGCGATTACGGCTGAAATATTTTTGCAACTTAAATACAAACACTTACCAAATAAATAGATAATTAACAAAAGTTATCGCACTGTTATTTTAATCAAATCAATTGTAATTTTTAGAATCTGTCTGACTTTGAGGATCCTTACAAAAGCAGCAATACCTATATATTCTAAGTTTTATTCGCTTAACTTTCTCATAAAAATGAGATTTGTGTTAAATTTTCTACTAAAAAGGTAAATTGGATATTTATTTATTAAAAGTAAGACATTTAACTATCGTTCATGCTATCTTCTTCTTGCTTATCAATCTATATTAAGAAGACATAAATAATTTGCATGATATAAGCAGAGCATACCAAGATTACAGCGCATAACCAGATATTTAATTTCTAAGTGAAATCTAACATTAATTGTTTCCATTATTACAACAGCCTTTGAATACGGAAAATTTTGAAGACGAATTTATTTATGCTGATCTTGAAAGTCAACACTACGGACCCATCAATTACAAAGCAGCTTAACTATATGCCCAAGTAAAAAGATCAAAAAGCGGGAGCTTTAGGTGAACTGAAATGAAATTCTTGCAAAATCTTCTGTAGCTTCTGCGGTGCATTTTCTTAAGTTTTAAATGTGTATAAATAAATGTACATTATATGTTATATTATGATTGGTTTTATGGACTTTTATCAAATAGCTGAAATGAAAATAAAATTAAAAACGGAAAATAAATTATATATATAATATTTTATTTGATCCAAAATAGATTAAGAATTGTACGCTATACAGAACGACATGTGTGTTATGTGACTTATATATATATATAGTTAAGAAAAAAGGAACTATGCGTTATGTCCAGATAAGTAAATGGAAATAAAGAACTTAAAAGTAGACTAAGTATTTAACTTAAAAATAAAGAAAAACATTAAGATCCTATAGATTGTGAAACATGTAAAATCGCTTAGTACTGCTATACTAGCCAGATATGTTACGAAGCAATTAATTTTAAAGCGGAGAATGGTGAAATTGCATATTTTTTCTCCCACAGCTTTTTCCAGGCGACTGCGCGCCGCTTTGAACCGCTCGTAATAAAAGATAGTGCATCTCTGCATCTCTATATACACATTTGGCATATGTACTTTTCCCTATCGTGTTCAAAAATGCACCAAAGTAACCATGGTCCGTTAGTATTTGCGTTGCATAATAGTCCACAGAGGTTTTGTATATACTTAGCTGTCCACCTTCCTGTTCTTTCAGCTTGTCATCTTTCCAGCCATTGTTCGAAGGTTTCTTTTCTGCAGCTATCGGTTGCCGCTCTCGTCGTCTCTCCTACCTGCCGCAGCTCGTAGATTCTTTTTCGTCCTCTGGCTAGAAGGTCGATTGGTATTACTCCTGCGATGGCTAATGCTGCGGGGATACAGTTCGATATGCGCTGGCTATTCGTAAAGCCATGGTTATTTGCTCCTCCAGTAATGGTTTTGTCCTGCAGGCTGTGTTAAGCGTGTCTGCCCAGACCTCACATCCGTACAGCATGATTGCATTGTTCCCCTCCATCAACAGTTTCCACCTTGACTGTAGTCTGTCCACGTTTGTCATAAGTCTGCTAAGTCTTGTAGTCTCGACCGCCCGTTTCCTCGTCTGTTGGATGTGTGCGCTGAGTCTAGTCTAACTCCTACACCCAAAAAAAATCGTCATAGAATCGATACGATGGTTACATGAATAGTATACTTTCGAGTATTAAAAATTTCTTAGTAAGATGCTTATTGATTTTATACTTTCTACGTTATAAATTTTGTACCTTAGAGTATAAAAGTTTTACTTTCTAGTATTTTCCTTTAGTATATTTTTAAAACTTATTCGCATAAGATTTATACTACGCAGTATAACAAATCGTATAAATTCTATCCTCTTGCGTATAAATTCTAAACTATTTCTTATAAACTCTATACAATGCTGGTATAAATTCCATATTTTTTTGTATAAAAACCAGCTTTTCGCCCGTATATCTAACAAGTGGGAAAGCTACAGTCGAGTGTGATCGACTGTGAGATACCCGGTACCCAAATCATTGTGGGTGAAACTGAATAGCATACTAGATACATGTTGAGCAACACCCAAAAAAAAACAAATGTTGCTAGGGACGTGTTAAGCAACACGCATTGGCACTCTCAACATCTCTCTCAAAAGCTAAGTGCTCAGACACGCGAAATTATTCCTAAAAAGTGCGATAGAGCTAGAGAGTGTTAAAGCATTTATTGTTTAACTAGCTGACCCGGCGAACTCCGTTTCGCCACCAGATGGCTTCGTTTTATGTAACATTTCGTTTGGTGATTAAAAGATGAAGAAAAATTGTTTTTTTTTTGTTTTATATTTGAAAAGGAAAAGCTTTATTTCATTTCACAACAGTAATGAATTCATTTTGATTACAAAAGTGAAGTGTTATTTAGTTGAACTTCTCTAAGTGAATGAAAGTGAATATAAAGTAAATACTGAATCGAAGCGTTATACGTGTCCGCAAATTATCAGTTTCATTGAAGTTCTCTTTGGTAAACCACATTTTTGTTTTTCGTCTGACGTTAACACAAACAAATCGGATGGTTTCCCAACTCGTGAATACGCAACATATAACTGCCCATGTCAGAAACAATGATTTTCTAAATTTATCCCGCAAACACTAAGCGATTTGCCTTGCGACCTGTTAACGCAAGGCGAACAGGAAATTTCAATCGTTTGAAGTCAAACGGTAGATCAGTCGGAATCATTGGTATTCGAGGAATACATACATTTTAATATGCGTACTTTCCGTTAATAATGGATGCCTCAATTAAATTCCTGCGATCCGATGGCATTCGTTCTAATGCTGTTTTGAACATATTAACCACAGCATTATTAGCGTGAAAAAATGCTTGCAACTGTTCAATATTTCGTCTGTTTAACTGTTATGTTCCTGTATATTGCACCGCACATTCAGCTGATCCACCATTTACGAAATGAAATATATTTGCAGAAATTGATGCGGTTCATCTGGTGTTAGCACCATTGAACCATGTAAATGTAATATTTTGTTGTTGTATCTTTTACCTTGCAAGTTGGCATGAAGCCGCCTTCCCGACTGATATTAGCTCCAAAGGAAATCTTGCGAAAGTAGTTATTGCTTTCAAGGATATGTTGAAGAAAATGGATGGAATCGGGATCAGTTCCATCGAACAATGGTTTCAGTGGCTGTGGTGGTGTAAGTAATGGATCCAGTTTAACTTTTCCACTTGCGCAGCACAATCCATCCGTTTCTCTTTTGAACTTTGAAATATCGGCATATAGTCGTCTTTGGCCAAGTATCTAAATTTGCATTATCACTGTAGTTCGCAGTGTGATCATACTGAAATTTCAAGCGATTGTATGATGCCTATGAACTTCGTGTCCTCACACGTTGTCCCAATCGGGAATTTTCTTATTATATTTTGCCTTTCTTCGCTTAAGTTTTGTGAATACACTTGTTGCTGACTTGCATGTCTTGTGCGGCGGCCGATGTTCGCACGTCGTCCTTTAGGCATTTTGGACTATGGACTGAGTGGAGAATTTAATTTCATATGCACGATCCACATAATTTACATAGTTCAACTTACCACCTTAAAGACAAATGCCTGCTGTTGAAACTGAATACAAATTTGAACAATATACGTGATTGATTTGTTGGTTTCCAATTGAAATGTTAGGAAACGAATAACTTATTTTTAAAATTATTTTTCACAATTTCACGGTGAACACAATACCGGTTTGTCACATAATATTAACTGATCATAGAACAATGAGTAGATGTCAAACAATGTATCACGCACCGCATGCTATGTATCAGAGGTGGCACTATATGTAAAAGATTTTCCCCTCGAGTCGCGGAAGTATCACGGAAGAATCGCGGAAGAGTAGCGGAAGTATCGCGGAAGAATCACGGAAGAGTCGCGGCAGAGTCGCGGAAGAGTCGGTGAAGTATCGCGGAAGTATCGCGAAAGTATCGCGAAAGTATCGCGGAAGAGTCGGGAAGTATCGCGAAAGTATCGCTGAAGTATAGCGGAAGAGTCGGGGAGAAGTCGCGGAAGTATCACGAAAGTATTGCGGAAGTATCGCGGAAGTATCGCGAAAGTATCGCGAAAGTATCGCGGAAGTATTGCGGAAGGGTAGCGGAAGAATCGCGGAAAAGTCGTGGAAGAGTCGCGGAAGAGTCGGGGAAGTATCGCGGAAGTATCGCGGAAGAGTCGGGGAGTATCGCGGAAGAGTCGGGGAGTATCGCGGAAGTAATGCTGAAGTATCGCGGAAGAGTCGCGCAAGTATCACGAAAGTATTATGAAAGTATCGCGGAAGTATCGCGAAAGTATCGCGAAAGTATCGCGAAAGAGTCGCGGAAGTATCGCAGAGGAGCGCGGAAGTATCGCGGAAGAATCGCGAAAGTATCGCGGAAGTATCTCGGAAGCATCTCGGAAGAGTCGCGGAAATATCGCGGAAGTATCGCGGAAGAATCGCTTAAGTACTGCGGAAGTATCGCGGAAGAATCCCGGAATAATCGCTGAAGTATCGCGGAGGAGCGCGGAAGTATCGCGGAAGTATCGCGGAAGAGTCGTGGAAGAATCGCGGAAGAATCGCGGAAGAGTCGCGGAAGTATCGCGAAAGTATCGCGGAAGTATCGCGGAGGAGCGCGAAGTATCGCGGAAGGATCGCGAAAGTATCGCGGAAGAATCGCGGAGGTATCGCGGAGGAGCGCGGAAGTATCGCGGAGGAGCGCGGAAGTATCGCGGAAGAATCGCGAAAGTATCGCGGAAGAATCGCGGAGGTATCGCGGAGGAGCGCGGAAGTATCGCGGAAGAATCGCGGAAGAGTCGCGGAAGTATCGCGGAAGTATCACGAAAGTATAGCGAAAGTATCGCGGAAGAGTCGCGGAAGAGTCGGGGAGTATCGCGGAAGTAATATGAAGTATCGCGGAAGTATCGCGGAAGAGTCGCGGAAGTATCGCGAAAGTATTGCGGAAGAGTCTAGGAAGTGTCGCGGAAGTATCGCGGAAGAATCGCGGAAGATTCGCGGAAGTATCGCGGAAGAATCGCGGAAGTATCGCGGAGGAGCGCGGAAGTATCGCGGAAGAATCGCGAAAGTATCGCGGAAGAATCGCGGAGGTATCGCGGAGGAGCGCGGAAGTATCGCGGAAGAATCGCGGAAGAGTCGCGGAAGTATCGCGGAAGTATCACGAAAGTATAGCGAAAGTATCGCGGAAGAGTCGCGGTCATATTGGGTCCATCATTTCAATGTATCCGTACATTATTCATTTCAGCCAAAACAGCACGACGTATTCGTGATTCACTACAGGTACGGGGTCAACAGATCTATTTCGTGCATTACCTTCATCTGCACTCCGTGATCGTCTTTGTAATACCCCATTTGTACTACCCGTTCGCCTTCCTATATTTGCTCGTCTTGGTCTTGAGAGAATGAGGAAAGTACGCATATATATAGTAAACTTTAACAGTTCTAGACTCACCATTTATACAAACGAACGAAAATGTTTGACGAAAATTACCTGACAATAATATCAAAGCAGCCGTTTTAGTTATGTATGTGAAAAAGAAAATGGCTGTTGAAAATGGCTATTGGCTGAATACTCATATTTTTTTTTACTTTTAAACCTCCCCTGGACTTCCACGAATAATTCAAGACCAAAATTAGCCAAATCAGTCCAGCCGTTCTCGAGCTTTAGCGAGACTAACGAACAGCAATCCATTTTTATATATATAGAAGATAACTTCCATGTTTATCATCCGATTTTACTCAAATTTATTATTATCTTATTATCTTATTAAGTCTATCTATTTACTTTAAGCCGAAAAAAATCACGCCTATAGTTAATATACCGTTTTTTATTATTTTCGGGGGCGGAAGTGGGAGTGGCCAAATTTTAAAACATACTTGATCTGCGTGCAACAGATTCCAATGTTGTCACCAAATTTGGTAACTCTAGCTCTTATAGTCTCTGAGATCTGTTGTTTCACACGGACGGACAGACGGACAGACGGACATGGCTAGATCGACTCGGCTAGTGACGCTGATCAAGAATATACCCAGCCAACCACTTTCGGAGCGCTCCGAAGTAGGAGCGAAAAGGGACTCCCGAAATAGCTCCTTAAGGGAGCGTTTTCGGAGCGCTCTGAAATCGGAGCGAAAGTGGACTCCGAAATAGCTCCTTAAGGGAGCGTGTTCGGAGCGCTCCAAAGTAGGAGCGAAGAGGGACTCCGAAATAGCACCTTAAAGGTGCGTTTTCGGAGCGCTCTGAAGTAGGAGCGAAAGTAGACTCCAAAAAGGTGCAATTTCCGAAGTTGGAGTGAAAAGGGACTCCAAAAAAGCTCCTCGTAGGAGCGTTTAGGGAGCATAATTTGGTATAGTATGCATTTGTTTTCATCCGCATTCTCTGATTTACCTGAATGGCGACATGCTTAGTGTGCTGGACTTTAAATCTAAAGGTCACGTGTTCGAGTCCCAGTCGGAACAATTGTGTTTCAGAAATGTAAGTTGCTTTATAAAACAGTTATAACATTTACACCCATTTAACAGTAACATATTAACTTACATAGCAGTGTCGGTTAGGTTATCTTTGGACGATTTAAGGACTCTTTTTTTAAAAATCTATAAGCTAATAGAGGAGTCCGCACGGAGTCCTTCCGGTTTATCTAAAGAAGCATTTTGGGACTCCGAAAACACTCCTTCTAGGACTCCTAAAGGAGCACTGTTTTCATATATATTGAAAAGGCCATTTTTTCCCGCAAACATGCTCCCTTAGGACACCTTTCGGAGCCTCCCTAGGAGGGTTTGAGCTCCGCACAGGGAGTCCTAAAGGAGCACCCTGCGGACTCCGATGGTTGGCTGGGTATATACTTTATAGGGTCGGAGGTTTCTCCTTCTGCCTGTTACATACATGCTCGGTTGGCATTAACTTATAATACCCTTGTACCCTATTGGTACCGGGTATAATAAACACAAGAAAACATAAACTGAAAAACTTGCTTTACCCAGGGCTCGAACTCTCAACTTAATGCATGGCAGGCGAACGTCTTACCACTTCAGCCAATCGGCATCACATAAGAAAGCGTCATAAATAGCCATACGAGGATATGGCATCCGGGCATTGCGGGGCGAGGAACATTAGCCGTATAAAAATCTATTTATAGATTCACCAAGACTTGAAAAAAATCCCTAACGCGACAAACAGAATAGCACTAAGTTTCTGCTAACGCCACATGTTATCGAATTTTCGATTTAGGTTCGTATGAAAATGATACTCGAAAATATACAATTTAAACTATTGAGTATAAAAGCAATACTTCTCAGTATAAAATTTATATTAATAAGTATGAAATCAATACTAAGCTCGTTATACTGGTTGGAGTATAGTTTTGAGACAACGCGTATTAAGTTTAAACTCTTGGTTTTTTTTTGGGTGTAGGTACTTTTTAACCTTCCGCGTCCTTGTTTCGTTTTCCCCGACTCTCATATCTATTTCTATTGGGATCCTTTTTCTAGTAGCTAACAGTAACTCGGTTTTTTCGTCAGCTAGTTGCAGGTCGTGTGAGTTCAGCCATCTTTTTACACGTGTCATGACTTGTTTCAGCTTGCGTTGTGAATACTCGGTGTTTCGAGTTGTGAAGACCACGACTGTGTCGTCTGCATAGCCCACTATAATCGTGTCATCCGGAATATCTAGGTGTACAATTTCGTCATAGCTGATATTCCAGAGTTCTGGCCCAAGTATTGATCCTTGTGCTGCTCCTGATGTTATCTTAATGCATTTCTCTCCTGCCTTTGTTTGATACAGTAGCCTTCGGATTTCGAGGTAGTATTGTATTTGGTTTACCTGGGATTTAAAATCGACTTTTCAAAGCGTCGATTATGTTTTCCCACTTTACACTATTGAAGGCGCTTTTTACGTCCAAGGGTGCTAAAAGTACTACCGGTCTCGAGTAGTGGTTGTCTTGGTGGCTTGGAGTGCTTCGTGAACAACTTCTTAAATTGCTCCAATGGTCGATCTGCATGGTCTGAAGCCATACTGCCCGAGGGAAAGCCACAACCTTGTTCAATCGCTTCTTATAATCGCGGCTTGATCATTTTCTCTAGGAGTTTCCCGGCTGTGTTAACATGCAGAGCGGTCGATAAGCTGATGGTGTCAGGGGATCTCCTTTTCCCTTGCTTATTAAAACCAGCCGTATCTTCCAGGAATCTGGTAATTTTCCACTAGATATGCATGCGTAAACATGTCTAACAGGATTTGGGGTCTGTTCTCCGTTCTCTGTACTCTGTTTCTCTCAAGACCTCTGCAGGAATGTTGTAAGATTTTTGCCGCCCTAAGTAGTTTGTTTTCGTTGAAGAACTGAACTTCATCTTCTGTCATTGGCGATGTCGTTCTCGGTGGGCTAATCCTGCGGGAAATAGTGTTTTCACTATGTTGTTTAATTGCCTTTGCCCCAGTTCTATTACAATGCTTCTTGATCTAAGCTTAATTTATTTATTATTTTATTAATTGAATCTTTTTCTTTTCGAGAAAAACTAATTGCGTATCTTAAATGTTATTATGTTTATTCAGTTGACTTGTTTGATTTTTCTATGGTTTTGACGGAAGTCAAATTGATGGGCCGGGATAACATTGCGTGCTATTGTATTATGCGTGTTTAAAGGCAGACCCGATAATAAACTTATTGGTCTGTAGGATGACGGAATTGTGTGTTCTTTTCCGGCCTTCGGTATCATTATGATAATAGATTTTTCCTATTCAATTGGATAGTAGCCGAGACATATAATCCCATTGGAGAGTTTACAAATAACCTCAATAGCAGAGTTTGAAAATTAATTATAATTTTTTGTGTTTTTACCTCAGATTGGATTTATGGCAGGACAAATGAACTAGTGGCAGTGTTCGGAAGGAAGGAATCGGACGCTTCGGAGATGTGAGGTAAATGTTTTGATTCTATAACTGTCGCTGCTGGTCCAGCAACATGATGATTTTCTTATCGGGGAGACTGTTTATATTGGAGAACTTTGATTTGGGTGAACCCTCCACAAAGAATGCTTTGTACTGGTTGGCGAAAGTTTTTTGATGTACCGAAGTTGTGCATTTTAAGCGTCTTGTTTCAGAGCTCGGACAGATGGACAGACTGACATGGCTAAATCGACTCGGCTGGTGATGCTGATTAGGAATATAAATATTTTATGGGGTCGGAGATGCCTGTTACATACATTCTCGGTTGGCTCTAACTTATAATACCCTTGTTACCTTTGGGTACCGTGTGTAAAAAACGAACCTTTTGTATTTGTAATCTGTAACGAACACACACCGAAGTGCTGCTCAATCTCCGGCCAGTTCAGGGTGGCGAGAGTTTTGTGCTGAGAGAGAACAGGGGTGTTACAGAACCAATAATTGTAGACAGAAAGACGGTAGCAAGAAATAAGAAACCAAACGGTTAAGAATCGGACAAGAAAGTGTACATATTGAAGATGAGGTCCAGATGTTGTTGACCTCATTCTATACCCACCCTACCTGTGAAGTCCATTCTGACTTCACCCATATACAACCTCTGCTTTACATACCCATGGTGTCCCCTCAAAGAATACAGCTTAATTCATTTTAAATTCCGTATAATTGGTGATAACGATATTAATCCGATACATTTTTCTAAGCCTAAGATCCTTAAAACCAAAAATTTCTTAAAACAGCCAAATTAATATTAAGCGGTTACTTAAAAAATTGGTAAAAAAAAAGCACATTTAAAGAAGATCACGCCAGGAGTAGGGAAGCGGAATGAATAAAAAATAAACCTAACGCAAGAACGCGCATGCGCCCAGAAGCTGTTTATTTCTGTCTTTGTTTATATACTGATGATATAAGGAGAAAAGATTAAAAATAATAGCAAGAAATTGGGTTATTACGTTACATTATGAATTTTAGCTTTCTACATTAAATTATTTACGATTATCCGACATTTGGTTTGTAAATGCTCGCAAATAGGCATATTCTACATTTAAGTTCGATAAGGTTAAGCGAGAATATCAAACTAGTGTGGAACTCTGGCGTTTATATATATCTGATCAGGTGTTTCGTTTATATATTCACGGCGATGCCGTACTTACGAGAAATCCATCGACGTCAGCAGGCCTGATGACTGATGATGTATAGATCTTAATTTAAATGGAGTATATATATATATATTTGTCAGACCACATACAAAGTATGCATCGTAAAGAGTTATAAGTAAATTATCTTAAACAAATTAACACATAATCAAATCTAAACTACGAATACTCAAGTATGGACACGTTTGATCGTGTTGCGTATGTGTCCGCATAGAGTGCATGGTCAGATCAATGACAACGGCGGGAACTAGCCGCTTGTTAATAGGGCTGGGGTGTGCACAAACAATACACACAGCAAAGGGCTTTTCGCTGTGATCGAGGAAGATGAAAACACAAACGCTGATGTGCGCGACGAGTTGATTCTCGGTTGCGGCAGAGGAAGAAGAAGTGCGCAGTGGCTTGCCTCTCGCTGATTGCGGCAGGAGAAGAAGAGACCAAGTCCGTGCTGCGCAACAATTTGATCTTTGCCTGCAGCAGAAAGGGGAAGCTCAGCTTCTTGCTGTGAGCGCCGAGTGCTCTGGCGGCACGCGGAGGTGCGGAATAGAGGTGGAGAAACATCGATGAAAACTTCGATGCATCGCCGACAGCTGGGTCAAAATGTTGACACCTTCAAATCTTTGAACAATTTTCTAAAAGATTGGTCCATAGTGCGGTGGTGCAGGTGCAGATGTTTGAATTTGTGCTTGGAGTCTGTCCTGGTTTTGAACACAGGTTCCCATGAAGCTCTGTGTCAACCCTCGCACGAACCCTACTGCTTGCATAGTGACCCATAGGCACATTTAGGACTACTGCACTTTTGAGGGGAGATACCGGCTTAGAGTTTGGACGCACTCATATAAGATAAGTAGCGCACAACCAAATAATGAAGGATATATAATCGTGTTTAGAAAGAGCCGTTTGATGGTCAGATCACCGGACAACGCTACTACGAAAATGTCCAATCCAAATCCTAACCATTTGGAAAGAAGCCGAATGCAGAAAAACTCCCCAGCTGGTGCAACCTCTTGGACTAGGACAGGCAGCGAAATGAAACCCCATGCAGAAACAAAGAAATATTACCATAGTCGTTAATGATGGCAATTCAGCACTGAGTAAACTTCTTGAGGTAATGGAAAACTATCGAATGAGCTGGAAGAACTACAGCGGGCAAAGAAAGCAAGAAAAGGCAATAAATTGAGCGAAACCCCCGTTTCAATATTTAATGGCGACAAGCCAGCAGCGCAGGAGTCCAGCAAGAAGAATAAAAGCAGCCAAATGACAAATATTAAACAATTACCTATAAAATTGGTAAAAAATAAAGTACATTTAAAGAAGATCACGCCAGGCGTAGGAGAGCGCACCTAACGCAAGAACGCGCGTGCGCCTAGAAGCTGTTTAAGTTAAACTAGTTCAGGGAGAAAGCTACGCTGCAGTGTTGATCGAACTGCGGTAAAACGTAGAACCAGATGAATCCGACAGCAATATATCGACAAGGGGAATTAAATCTGGCGATATGCACTTTCCTTAAAAAAAGTTACGGTTCCAGAAATTAGCCCTAGTATAAAATACACATCCCTGGTAAACGTATGCTTGCTAGAACAAAGCAAACACCGAAATTTTCCAAAGGTGAAAAAACTTCTTTTGTAACATAATAGTGTTTTTGTATAATATTTATAAATTATGAATTTGATAACTCGTAAGTATTCATCAAAAAAACGTAGCACTTTGTTTAAACATTCTTAATAGGTTGAACAATTATCTATCCCATTTTTATATAAATAATACAATTATCTTACTTGGTTTAAAAGATATTAACTTTGCAAGGAAGAGACTCGAATGGTCCCACTGTGCACCGAGCCAGCGGTGACTAGAGAGACCCGCCAAGTTTTATTTGGACGGGGGCAAATGAGATATTGTCCTGAAAGCCGTTTTAAGGAGGGGTCACTCTTGTTGACAAAGGTAACAGGATGCCGCATTCGTCAACCCGAGGTCGTCGCTCATCACTGGTTAGTCTATGTGATATTTCCATGGGCTTGCCGTGACTGGGGATCGTCGGTGTGTCAGGCCCGTCACCCCTGCGATAATAATAATAGCAATAATCATAATAATAATAATATTAATATTTTAATAATTAAGCCGACTTCCTTTATGACTTAATTCCAACTTTCGACTTCTGCAATGCAAATGAGGAATATTGCTAAGAAACTGGAAGAGTAATTTGAGTGAGTTCGGCCAGCCTGACATGACTTATCGACACAGACAGCTGACAAATTGAGTGCTCATATACTTACACTGGCGACGTCTTTTTATACCCTTACAGGGTATTATAATTATGATCAGAAGTTTGCAACGCAGTGAAGGCATCTCCGACCCCATAAAGTATATATATTCTTGAT
Organism: Drosophila triauraria; assembly: GCA_014170255.2. NCBI lineage: Eukaryota > Metazoa > Arthropoda > Insecta > Diptera > Drosophilidae > Drosophila > Drosophila triauraria. The sequence goes on from CM024336.1 coordinate 26,630,779, forward strand.
CAGCATCACCTGCCTAGTCGATCTAGTCATGTCCGTCTGTCCGTTGTTACTCAAACTAGTCTCTCAGTTTTTGAACTTTTTGAATAAAACTTTGCAGAAAGTCTTCTATATATTGCAGCTTGTATATATGTCGGAATAGCCGGAATCGGACCACTATATCTTATAGCTGCCATAGGATGTCATATTTTCGATATTTTTAAAGATATTGGTCAAAAAAAATAAATCCTTTAGTTATATTTTAGCTTTACATTTTTAATTTCATTCAAATCGGACCGCTATATCTTATAGCTGCAAGGAAACGTTTGAACCGATAAAGTTTATTTTCGTTGTTTTTAAAGATATTGGACTAAAACTTAGTAAATGGCGCTTTAATTTAAATATTGTAACAGGCCAGGTAGATGTAGGATAAGTTGGTCACACTATAAGAGCAGTGGCTCTCTATCGAGAGAGAGGAGCTATCGCTCTCTCTCAAGAGAGAGCTGCGTACGTGCGGCAAAGTTGTATTCACTCTCGTCCGAATAATACAGCGAAGTGGTTGTGTGAAAGAAAAAGCGAAAGAAAATTAAAGCCTGTTAATTCCTATTACAATCTCAGAAGTGGGATCGACAAAAACATTTTTTTTATCAACAAAACGCCTACAATAATAAAAAAAAGGATATAAACATATCGGAGGTTATAGTGCTGCAATTAGAAAATTGTCTGGAGCTCCTAAATTTTTCTACGAAGGGCTCCAAAGCGGAATTGTTTGCACGGCTTGGCAGCGTTCCTGCCGAAATTCGCGAAAAAAGCGCCCAAGAAAACTGTTAAGGAGCGTGAAACACTGGAGCAAGCAGAATCGGAAAGTGACAGTGAAAATCGCAGTGAGCTAGTGGGTGCCGTGGAAAACTTGGAAAATCTACGTGCTGAACTTGCAAAGGCTTAGGATATGCTGAAAGATCTTAAAGGCCAGATCAACAGCGCTGGCGTCGACCGAAACAGCGGAGGCAGAGACGAAAATGAGCAAAATGCAGATCAACGAAGCACCGGAGGCAAAGGAGATAATAACGTAGAGCAGCAAAACGAAGGAGACAGAGGAAACGAGAATGGCCAACGGCGAAACGGTTAATGCAGAGGAATTGAAGAGGCAGAGCAGCGAAATGGCGGAGGCAGATGTCAATGTCAGCAGATGTCAGCGAAACGATGACGGCAGAGACGACGGCGACAGAGATAGCGACAGAGGTTTCGACAACGCCGATTATGATGAAATTGCACCGCAACCAGATCACAAAGAAAGGGGAAATGGTGGATTTTCGTCACCGGGATTCAACACGGCCAAGGAAATGCTGATGGACTTTACAGATAAAATGTCTGTTCGATCCTGGATCGCTCAATGGGGCAACATATCGGCTTTATTTTGCCTTTTAGACATGCAGCGACGTGTCTTGCTTGTTAGCAAGTTAAAAGGCAGAGTTGCCAGGGCAACAACAACAATCCAACGGACAACATAGAAAGTTGTTGTTTCAATTGCAACGCAAAGGGGCATTGGATGAGAGAATGCCAGGATCATGCTATGGATGCGGCGCAGAAGATCATCGTGTGGCTGAATGTCCCCAGAATAAGAAGAAGGTTAAGAACAAATATGTAAGATTGTTTACAAATTTTTGTGGTGAAAATTTTATCCAACCCATTATTACAGAGTGCCTAATAGATTCGGGGAAGCCCTGTGTCATTGATAAAACGTTCATACTTACCAGCCAATATAAAATTAGACCCTCAAGAAGAGAGTTACTTTGGTATTAATAAAAGCTTATTGAAAAGCTATGACAAAATATTATGTTTTATATACAAAAAAGAAATAAAGATCTGGTTTATCTTAATTGTGGTGGCTGACGAATCTATGGGTTGTAATGTTGTGTTGGGTAGAGATTTTATGAATGCTTGTGAATTCGAAATTGATTTAAAAGCGTTGAAAATGGTTACTCTAAGGTATTGAAGTACTTTCCAATAATTGTATGGAAATTAGAAGGTACGGCGGAAAATTGAGGGACAAGTTAAGGTGGGAACAGGTTAGGTACAAGTTTAGGTGAGAACAGGTTAGGTACAAGTTTAGGCGAGAACAGGTTTGGTACAAGAAAGGGTGAGGAAAACTTAGGTACAAGTTTAGGTGAGAACAGGTTACGTACAAGATTAGATGAGGAAAATGTAGGTACAAGTTTAGTTGAGGAGAATTAAGGTATAAACAAGTTAGGTAATAGCTTTGGTGAGAATAGTTCTGATAATATCTTAGATGAGGAAGCTTTAGGTAATTTAAAAGAGAGTATAGAGGGTAAACAAAATTTAGGTTCGGACGTCTTAAATAAGCAAAAGCCTAAGTATTTGGAAATGTTAGGTAAACTTGAATCAAAAGCAAATATATTGAAGGATAATTTTGAAAGGAAAATGTTAGAAATAAATATTTTAGAAAATGAAAATGAGGAAATGGCTCACAATATTGGTGATCACGTTAGTTATACGGATCAAATGAAGCTTATTGAATTGGTAAAGGCAAGCTATATTCGTGTAATTCCGAAAGTTAAATGTGAAATAAATATTATCTTAGAAAATTCAAAACCATGTAGTTGTGTACCTAGAAGGCTGTCTTATAGTGAAAAGGAGGCTTTACAGAAATTGCTAGATGGATATTTAGAGTAGTAAATCAGAATACGCCTCTGTGTATTGATTTTAGAAGATTGAATAAAATTATAGCTAAAGATAATTATAATTATCCTATCCCCTTGATCGATGATTTGTTGGATAAATTGGTTGGAAAATCGGTGTTTACTAAACTGGATTTAAAGAATGGGTACCTTCACGTTTTCGTACACAAAGAGTCAGTAAAATACAAATCCTTTACAACGCCGCGGCGTTAAAACTGAAAACTGCTCCTCAGGTATTTCAAAGATTTGTAAATGATATTTTTTCTGATATAGTTCGAAAAAATAAGGTGATAATATATATGGATGACATATTAATTGCAAGTCAGAGTATTAAAGAACATTTAGAAATATTAGTAGAAGTATTTAGAAGATTAGTGGAGAATAAATTATAACTAAGAATGGATAAATGCAAGTTTCTACAAAATAGTGTAAAATATTTAGGTTTTCTAATTTCAAATGAAGGCATAAAAGCAGATAATAAGGGAGTAGAAGCTATAAAGAGCTTTGCTATTCCAAATAAAGCTGTACAGAGTTTTTTAGGTCTTTGCTCTTATTTTCGCCGCTTTATAAAGGATTTTTCAATTTTCGCAAAACCTTTATTTGATTTACTGAGAAAAGATAGGGAGTTTGGATTTGGAAAGGAAGAGTTGGATTGTTTCACACTTTTGAAGGCGAAATTAGTTTCAGCTCCTGTGTGAGCTTTATATGATCATAAGGATGAAATCGAGCTCCATTGCGATGCGAGTGCTTTAGGGATTGGGGCTGTACTGTTTCAGAGAAAGGAGGACAAGAAGCTGCATCCGATTTTTTATTTTTCGAAAAGATCAACGACAACTGAAGCTAAATACCACAGCTTTGAATTAGAGACTTTAGGTATTATCTATGCACTGTGAGGAGTTGTGTTTGAAACTCCCCACAAAGCAGTGTGCAGGAGATGCGCACTGCTAAGGGCAGCAGCGCTGTTAATAACAGCGGCAGCAGCAGCAGAGGAGAGGGGCAGGGAGTTGCGAGGCCGCCAAAAGGAGACGCTGCTAAGATAGCGGGACTCTGGCGGACCTTGGACTCAGTGGCGTGATCGCCGGCCGTGGACTTTGGCCGGCAAAGAGGAGACGCCGCTAAAATAGTGGGACTCGGGAGAACTTTGGACCCGGTCACGCGATATGCACCGGACTTTGGACCGGGTGGCGTGACCGACGCCGGCCAGGATAACGGTACTGGCGGAGCCTATAAAAGGCAGAGGACGCATGCGCACGGGACCAGTAGGTGTGCGAGAGTTAGAGCGAGTGCGTCAACAAAGAGAAGTTAAACCCAGTCCGCGAGTCAGATCGAGATTGCAAAGTCAAGACGTTTGGGGGCTTGAAGTGGCAAGCTTTCCAGACTGAGGCTACAAAGCTGAGATCAGTCGCGTGCAGAGATTGCGAAAGGAGTCAAGGAGTCTACAGCTGAAGGAACAGCGAGGTCCTGCAACAAGGACCAGCGGGAGAGATCAAAGGTCGAGTGGAGGCAAGTTGTGGGAGTTGCGCGCGTGGCTAGGCTTTGCCGGGCGATACACCGTGTCGACGATATCCCAGGCCAAGGTGCCGAGCGGGCGATAAGGGTGGCTAGGCTTTGCCGGGCGATACATCCTGCTAGCTCGGTACTTGAAGCTGCAAAGTGGGCGTTCGGAGTGGCTAGGCTTCGGCTGGGCGATACACTCTGCTAGCTTTGCAGTGAGGTCGCGAAGTGGGCGTTCGGGGTGGCTAGGCTTCGGCTGGGCGATACACCCTGCTAGCTTCGGCAGCAAGGCAACCAGGCGATCGGCGAGGAAGGCGTGCAGCCGCACCCGTTAGGAGCAGGACGCAGCAGAATTTGTGTAACCAACAGAATTGAAGTGCAATAAAGGCCGTAATAGTAAATTAACCCGAATGCGTTCTCTCTGGGCGGGCAATCACGCATAATACAAATTTGGTGGGACGAGCACACGATCTCGGCTGAGCTAGCCGCACACAATCGTTGCGAGCTAACCCAAAGAATCAGCTCGTTACATCTGGCGCCCAAAAACGTGATTGTCTAAACAAAGAGAAAGCAACAAGAACGCAAGATGGGGAAAAGTTGGATAAAGAACATAAAAAAGGAAGAGTACGATTGCGTGGCAAAGACGCTGGGCATCCAGCTCATCGGCTCTGTCGACGCCATGAGGAAAACCTTGGCGGAATTCATAGATGAACATGGAACAGACCCAGAGGTGGCGGAAACATTGGCTAAGCTGGAGGGAAAATTCAGCAGAATCCCAAGTATACAGGTACAGCTCGCAGACCCTGAAGCCCTAATTGCTAGCCTAGATGTCGCAAGCATGCAGGCACAGGCCGAAGCAGGGAGTCGAGCAGGGAGAGACGTCCGGAGGAGAAAGCATGCAAGCCAGACTACGCGAAAGTAGCGAAACAAGTCCGAGAGTGGAACATCAAATTCGACGGAAACGACAAGCCGTTGGAGTTCTTAGAACAAGTGGAATGGTATGTCGAAACATACGGCATCGACCTGAACCTGATCCCCAGAGCGATGCCAGAACTCCTGCAAGGCAAGGCGTTGAAGTGGTTCATCGCGAACAACAGGATGTGGAAGAGCTGGGGTGATTTTGCCTACGATTTCCAAAATTTCTTCCTGCCCAGAGGGTACCTTGAGAAGCTGGCAAACCAGGTCAGGCAAAGGAAGCAGCGATACGGCGAAAGGTTTAAGGTCTACATGGTCGAACTACAAACCCTAGTGCGACCATTGCGGATGTCAAAAAGGGAGATACTGGCAAGGATACTGGAAAACAGCACGCCAGCACTCCGCATATTCATGCGTCCCTACGACTGCAGAGACCTCGATGCCGCCATGGCACTAGCGGACGAATTCGAAGAACTCGACCAGCAGAGAGAGGAATTCGAGAGGGAAAACGCTGCACTCAGGGTCAGGTCTCACCAACTGCTAAGGACAGACCAGAGTGCGGTATGCAGAAGATGCCACGACGAGGGAGAGCACGCGGGAGAAAATGTGCAGTCCGGTCGGAGACCAGCGATGCCCCAAAGGGAAGTGGTGCAGAACCCAGCACAGGCCTGCCGAAGGTGCGGAGGGCAAGACCACTGGGCGAGAGAATGCCGGAATCAGCGGATAACAGCAGGGATCGCACGGCTCCGCCTCGCAAAATTAGTGGGCAACTTAACAGCCGAGGAGACACAGCTGACCGCAACGGTGCTGATAGGAGGAGTCCAGGTCAGAGCAACGGTGGACACGGGAGCCACAGCCAGCTTTATAAGCGAAACGTTGGCGGTCACGATGCAAAGAGACGGAACAAGGGAGCCCATTAAACGTCAAGTTCACATGGCAGACGGAAGCCGAGTTCAGATCAACGAGCAGATGGTAGAACAGATCGGACTCGGAACAGAAACGGTGACAATATAACTGCTAATACTCCCAGGAATAATCGACGCGCTGGTTTTGGGTTGAAATTTTCTCACCAACATCGGCGCAGAAGTGAAGTGCGCAGGACACAAGGTGGCGATACCAGCGAGGAGACGGAACAATGGATGGCTAGAAGAGAGATTGTTCGTCGCCGTCGTCGAAAGGCCTCAGCAAGCCAGTGAAAGTGAAGAGGAGAAATTCCTGGAGGCAGAGTTGGCCGAATTCAGGCAGATGAAAGGACCGTCAAACCTAGCCGTACACAGCATCACGATGAAGGACGACAAACCCATCAAGCAGAGGTACTACCCGAAGAATCCGAAAGTACAAGGAGAAATCAATGCCAAGGTGGATGAGTTGCTGCAAATGGGATGCATCGAACATTCCAAGAGTCCGTATAGCTCCCCCATAGTTATGGTGAGAAAGAAGACCGGCAAGTGGAGATTATGCGTCGATTTTAGACAGATCAATGCAAAATCAATAAAGGACGCATACCCCATGCCCAGGATAAACTTCATCTTGGACCAACTAAGGGAAGCACGATACATCAGCAGTCTTGATCTCAAGGATGGATACTGGCAAATTCCCCTAGAGGAACGGAGCAGGCAATTTACAGCGTTCACAGTGCCGGGCAAAGGTCTGTTCCAATGGAAAGTGATGCCAACGAGCACTGGACAAAGTAATAGGGCCCGAAATGTCACCACATGCATTTGCGTATCAAGATGATATCGTAGTGATCGGAAGAACAAAGGAGGAACATATAAGGAACCTGAAGGAAGTCTTTCGCCGACTGAAGGAAGTGCCAATTTTTCCAAAAGGAACTGCTCTATCTGGGACACCGAATAACGAAACAAGGAATCGGCACGGACCCGGACAAGGTAGCAGCAATCGCAGAACTAAAACCGCCATCAACTGTGAGAGAACTCAGGCAACACCTGGGGGTGGCGTCGTGGTACAGGAGATTCGTCCCAGACTTCGCAAAAATCGTAATGCCCTTAAACGAATTGCTGCGCAAGGGCACGAAATGGGAATGGTCCCAGAAACACCAAGACGCGTTCGAAGAAGTCAAAGCGAAGCTGGTTGCAGACCCAATCCTGGCATGTCCAGATTTTGGAGAGATGTTCGTGCTGCAGACGGATGCTAGCGACTACGGGATAGGAGCAATCCTCACGCAGAACACAAAGGAAGGAGAAAAGGTTATATCTTACTCCAGTAGAACGCTAAACGGGGCCGAGAAGAACTACTCGACCACGGAAAAGGAGTGTTTGGCGATAGTGTGGGCCGTACGCAAGCTGCGACCATACCTGGAGGGGTACCATTTTAAAGTTATCACAGACCACATGGCTTTAAAATGGTTAAACAGCATAGAAAGCCCTTCAGGCCGAATAGCGAGATGGGCCTTAGAACTACAGCAGTATGATTTCGAGATAGCATACAGAAAAGGCCAGCTAAACGTGGTGGCAGACGCTCTATCCAGGCAACCACTACCTGAGACTATTCGCCAAGTGAAGGATACGACCACATCGTCGAATGAGCCGTGCCCATGGATCAAGGAAATGGTAGAAAATCAAGAGAGACCCACAGAAGTTTCCCGACTATATGCTGGAGGGATCAACTGTGTACAGGCCCATTCCGCATCGAGCTGGAAGCGAAGACGTCGTCGCGTGGAAATTATGCGTGCCCCAAGGACTAAGGGAGAGTGTGCTACGAGAAAACCACGACTCGCCAGCGGCTGGACATGTGGGAACGAGGAAAACGATAGCCAGAATAGCAGCAAGGTATTACTGGCCAGGGATGCAGCGGGATACGAGATCGTACGTCAGGAAATGCGAAAGTTGCCTGAAGTACAAGCCAAACCAGCTGCAGGCAGCAGGAAAAATGCTCACGCAAGTGCCAGAGGAAGCCTGGGCTACAGTGTCCGCCGATTTTGTGGGACCGCTGCCGAGATCAAAGCACGGGAACCAGATGCTGCTAGTACTGATCGACAGATTCTCAAAATGGACAGAGCTGGTCCCCATGAGGGCAGCCACGGCAGAATCGCTGCGAAAGGCATTCAGAGAACGAATTATATCAAGATTCGGAGCACCAAAGGTAGTGATAACGGACAACGGGGTACAATTTGCGAGTAAAGCTTTCAATAGATTTCTGACGGAAATGGGAATCCGCCATCAGTATACGGCCCCATACACTCCACAAGAAAATCCAACCGAGAGAGCGAACCGAACGGTCAAAACAATGATTGCCCAATTCGCCGGAGATGACCAGAGGTGCTGGGACGAAAAGTGGCCAGAGATTATGCTAGCCGTTAATACGAGCATATCGGACTCCACCGGGTACTCGCCGGCGTTCCTAACGCAAGGACGCGAACCCAGACTGCCAAGCGCCTTGTACGATAAGGAGACACTTGGCACGGGACGACAAACAGAGACGCCCGATGAAAATGCCCGAAAGTTGAAGGAAATCTTCGAGATTGTCCGAAGGAACTTGGAAAAGGCGGCGCAGGACCAGGTGAGGTACTACAACCTGAGAAGGAGGCCTTGGAATCCAAGAGTCGGAGACACGGTGTGGGTAAAAGAGCACCACTTATCGAAGGCCGTGGAAGGATTCGCTGCGAAATTGGCACCCAAGTACGACGGACCATTCAAGGTGACGAATTTCCAGTCGCCAGTCATCTGCGTCGTACAGCACGAATTCTCTAAGAAGGAAAAGGTAATACACATAAGTCAATTGAAGCCACAGAGTGTAGAAGAAGTCGAAGATGTTACGGCCAGGGCAGAAGACTTCGACACTCGAGTCAACAACGCGCCACAGCGAGGTATCAGCAGGGCGCGCGAGGACAACGATGAGGATGTTACCGCAGAGGCGGAGGACTCCAACGACAGAAGCGACGAAGAAGGCCAGGATAGTACCGCCAGGACGAAGGACTCCGTCGCCAGCACCAGTCACACACCACTGCGTAGATCCAGAAGAGTGCGTGAGCGGAACCAAGCGGATGCTATCGCCAGGCGGAGGACTCCAGTATAAGGGAAGAGAGCAAGAAGACATGGAAAGTAAACGGAAAACGGAAATTAAACAACAGCCACGGGGAAAAAAAAAAAAAAGGAAAACATATACAAAGGTCCAGCCCACGCAGATGACGCGCAATGGAGGCAACTGCCTGTTGCATCCGAAGAAGGGAGGAGGACGATACGGAGTATCGTATCACAGCGCGACCCAAGAGGGGCAGCATCAGCCACAGCCATAGGCGAGAGGGGGCGCAGCGCTGCAAGGCCTGCCCTCCAGCTAACGGCGTCCCGCTGGTGTTGTCGCTCTCTAGCCAGGGGCACCGGCGACGAAGGAAAAGGATGCGTCGAGTCAGAAACAGGGCGACAGACGCAACCGCTGTTGCGACAGTCACAGACGCAGTTGCTATTAGGGTGGCCACGGACGCGAGAGCTATTATGGCACCCGGGACGCAGCTGCTGTGGTGGAGTCGACGGACGCGACCGCCGGCACACTGACCAGGCAGGACTCCGGGGATCGGCAACAACAAAACCAAAGGAGCCGGTAACGGCAGAAGAAGAAGACGCAAACCGGAGGGCAAGGGAGTAGATACATACCAGCGGGCAATTCGCGATCCAGGCCCCAGGAATCGGCATCGGCGACCTTGATCTGCGAAGGCCGGCACAAGCGAAGATCCAGAGGAGTTCTGACGAGGGGCTGCAGCAGGCGCCACCTCAATCTCGCGGCCGGTCCCGCTGCCGTCGTCGTCGCAGCGCTGCTCGGCCGCTGCCGGACAGGGGGTAGTCCACTGCAATCCCGCGGTCGTCACCGCTGCCACCGCAGGCGCAGCGCTGTCCAGCCGCTGCCCGGCCGTTGCCGGGCAAGTGATCTCCCAGCATTCCTGTGCCTATGAGGCCTAGGGGAGGGTAAAACAACTCCAACTTTACCGAATATGCAAATTCACTGGCCGGCACTGTTGGATAAAGGCGAAGATCGGGAAAAGGGTATCGATAGCGAACTATCGATAGCGATCGTCCGCGATAGGGGCACACTCAAATCTGGTATTTTCAGTGTTGGAAAACTTCGTGCACTGGAAAATACCAGAAATGATCGATAGCAGTGTGACCAGGAGAGAAACGGTATTTAAATACCAGCGCAACGGAAAATATATTGCGGAGGAAAGCGGGAGTTTTAAAAATGTGCGAAGGCGAGTATAGAGATCGATCCCCGAAGGAAGTAGCACTCTTTTGCGTTTTCGAAGGAAGGGGAGAGTGTGAGGAGTTGTGTTTGAAACTCCCCACAAAGCAGTGTGCAGGAGATGCGCACTGCTAAGAACAGCAGCGCTGTTAATAACAGCAGCAGCAGAGGAGAGGGCAGGGAGTTGCGAGGCCGCCAAAGGAGACGCTGCTAAGATAGCGGGACTCTGGCGGACCTTGGACTCAGTGGCGTGATCGCCGGCCGTGGACTTTGGCCGGCAAAGAGGAGACGCCGCTAAAATAGTGGGACTCGGGAGAACTTTGGACCCGGTCACGCGATATGCACCGGACTTTGGACCGGGTGGCGTGACCGACGCCGGCCAGGATAACGGTACTGGCGGAGCCTATAAAAGGCAGAGGACGCATGCGCACGGGACCAGTAGGTGTGCGAGTTAGAGCGAGTGCGTCAACAAAGAGAAGTTAAACCCAGTCCGCGAGTCAGATCGAGATTGCAAAGTCAAGACGTTTGGGGGCTTGAAGTGGCAAGCTTTCCAGACTGAGGCTACAAAGCTGAGATCAGTCGCGTGCAGAGATTGCGAAAGGAGTCAAGGAGTCTACAGCTGAAGGAACAGCGAGGTCCTGCAACAAGGACCAGCGGGAGAGATCAAAGGTCGAGTGGAGGCAAGTTGTGGGAGTTGCGCGCGTGGCTAGGCTTTGCCGGGCGATACACCGTGTCGACGATATCCCAGGCCAAGGTGCCGAGCGGGCGATAAGGGTGGCTAGGCTTTGCCGGGCGATACATCCTGCTAGCTCGGTACTTGAAGCTGCAAAGTGGGCGTTCGGAGTGGCTAGGCTTCGGCTGGGCGATACACTCTGCTATTTTGCAGTGAGGTCGCGAAGTGGGCGTTCGGGGTGGCTAGGCTTCGGCTGGGCGATACACCCTGCTAGCTTCGGCAGCAAGGCAACCAGGCGATCGGCGAGGAAGGCGTGCAGCCGCACCCGTTAGGAGCAGGACGCAGCAGAATTTGTGTGAACAACAGAATTGAAGTGCAATAAAGGCCGTAATAGTAAATTAACCCGAAAGCGTTCTCTCTGGGCGGGCAATCACGCATAATACAAATTTGGTGGGACGAGCACACGATCTCGGCTGAGCTAGCCGCACACAATCGTTGCGAGCTAACCCAAAGAATCAGCTCGTTACAGCACTTAGAAGGTTTAGCATATATTTAGAGGGTAAACTATTCAAGATCGTTACAGATTGTAATTCCCTAACACTGAATAAGATAGACTTAAACCCAAGAATTGCAAGGTGGGCTTTAGGGTTACAAGAACTTGATTATGAACTGAAACACATGACAGGAAAACAAATGCAGCGTGTTGATGCACTTAGCAGGTGTAATAATGTTATGATTATAGAGGCAAACACATATGAGAATAATTTGGGGTTTTGTCAATCAAAAGATACTAAGATCACTGTGGACGGCAGTCCACGTAGTGACGATGAGCACCGAGACTGTGGTGCGCAAGCAGACTTCTATATAGAGCCGAAATATTGAAAATCTGCTACGATAGTCCGATCAGAACCGTTTATATCTTGATCAAAAGGTATTGTAAACCTCTTCGAAAATGCATACTAAGATTTTTCAAAATCGGATAAGTTTAGGAGAAATGGGAGTGAAAGTACGAAATTGAAAATTTGAGCCAAATTTTGTAATGTTGTTGTGATCTAACTTTAAATACGCGTCGAATGACACCTCGATCATCTTGATCCGATACTCCGTTCAAAAGATATTCAAAAAACAAGATTTTAACGGTCTTTCCGAAATGAGAACGTTTGCCATGTTGTTTGTCTGTCTGTCGATTTTTTTGTTTTAGAGTCCTGGACCTACTTTTATTTTATTAAACAGCTCGAGCTTAACAATTTTTGTTCTACGACTTTTTGGGTTTCCCGCTAGTTTGGCGAGAAAACAGCTAAAAAAGCTAGATTTCCCGCGCCCATAACTTCTAAACGACTAAAGCTACAGAAACGTGCTATATGTCGCTAGAAAGGTATTTTGAAATTATTACAGCTTTGCCTGGACATAATTTATCTAAATATAATATTTAAGATTTTATAATTGTAATTTTTTCAAAAGTGACTCTAACGATTTTGATAGTTACTCACTGATAGTCAGCCCTTGAGATGGCTCAACTTTTGGTATATAACACATATCTGGGAAAATTCGCTTTCTAGAGATATTACTCATTAAAATTATTAACAAAGATCCCATATACCTAACCTTTTACATGCACTGTACATACATTTATGTAAAAATACATGTAGAGTCATACAGAGACGTGCACAGTTGCAATAAACTTTAAAACCATCAAGCAAAACGTAAAATATTAAAAAAAAATCTTTTAAATTGTTTGTTTTTAATTTAATCCACTTTTTGCTTTTCCCGCTACTTTGGCGGGAAACAGGAAAAAAAAATCGATTTCTCGCGCCCCTAATGGCTGATACTCACTTCAGGCCGTATAACCCTTTAGAGTACTGTTCACCTTTTGGGGTACTACTCATATCTCCGAACATTAGGTTTCTCATCAAAATTAGTACCAATGATCCCATATAGATAACTTTTTCATATATGGATTTTTTTTTGTTAGTTTTCCACATTTGAACCAAATACTTCTGATATCAAAAACAGCTCTTAATGAGATACTAAATTTTGTGACGGTAACCGGCGTTCAGCTAATATCCGATGTCATAACTATGTGCCATAATTTTTTTATAATAGCTAAGTTATAAAGGAACGACCTCTGGATATGGTATTAAGCTATACTAATTAACACTAACAATTGGAGCCCTACATACATCTGACATTTTAAAAACTTCTGATATCAAACAAAAACAGCTCTGAACGAGGTGATTATTATAGTTATAATAGTTATTTAAAGAAAAATATTTAAAAATTTTTTAATTAGTTTCAAAATTGGAACATAGCTGAAAAATTTAAAAAGGCAAAACAAGCAGCGTGCCGTTTTTGAAACTAATTAAAAAATTTTTAAATATTTTTGTTTAAATAACTATTAATTGTCACAAAATTTGGTATCTGAAATTTTTTGAGTTGAGTGAGCCATCGTCACTTTTATCTCACCTCGTTAAGAGGTGTTTTTGTTTGATACAAGAGATTAGAGAAATTTTAGAGGACAGGGAGCATAAGGGGCTTAAAATAAGGAATGGGGTTATATATAGAAAGAATATTGATAACAGGTTACTGTTCTATGTACCGAATCGAATGGAGGAACACATGATGTACAAACATCATGACGATTTAGGTCACATTGGGACAGATAAAATGTTTGATGCAATTGGTAAAAGCTACTGGTTCCCAGGCATGAAGGAAAAGGGCTGTGACCACATTCTGAATTGTTTGAAGTGTATAGCTTTCTCTCCTAAAGTCGGTAAGGGAAATGGAGTGCTGCACAGTATACTTAAAGGAAATAAGCCTTTTGATATCATTCATATTGATCACTATGGACCGGTAGATAATAGTAGAGTAAAAAAACCCATCTTAGTGGTAATAGATGAATTGACGAAGTTTGTTAGATTTTACACTACAAAAACAACGAATACAAAAGAAGTTTTAAGTGCATTAACAGACTACTTTCGGTCGTACAGCAGACCAAAGTGTATTATATCGGATCGGGGAAGTTGTTTTACGTCAACAGATTTTGCAAACTTTATAGAGGACAGAAACATAAAACACATTAAGATTGCTACGGGGTCACCTTAAGCCAACGGGCAAGTCGAGCGAGTAATTAGGAGTTTGGGACCGATGATTGCGAAACTCTCAGAACCAGAGAAAGGATTGGGATGTAATCATTGAAAAGGTGGAATATTCGTTAAATAATACAGTTCATAGGAGCATCAAGCAGAGTCCTTGTGAGACATTATTTGGAATACTACAAAGGGGAGAAGTGTGTGATGAGCTAAAGGAAAGGTTAGAAGACGAAAAAGAAGTTGAAAATGTTAGAAAAGCTTAAGAAAATATTAGGAAAGAAGCAGAAGAAACACAAAAAAAGGCTCAGATGAAAAACGAAGAATATTACAATGCGAGATAGAAAAATATGACAGAAGGGAGATTATGTCATGGTAAAAAATTTTGATAGTACGGCGGGGGTTTCAAGAAAGCCTATACCCAAAACAAAAGGAACTTACATGATTGGAAGAGTTTAAAAAATGGCAGACTTTTGCTAAAGGACATCGACGGGCTTAAATTATCTCGGAAACCATCCCAAGGGGTCTGAAGTGCTAATAATATTCCCCATTGGATAAAAGTTAATCTTAATTAATAAGAATATAAATTAGAAAGAAAATTGTAAGCAAAATAGTTGATAAAATTAAATTAGTAAAAAAAAAAAGTAAGAAAGCTACAGTCGAGACTGCTCGACTGTGAGATACCCAGTACCCAAACGTTTGACGGTTTAAATACTTCTTAATTAAAATTGAATCACCGCTCGAATTAGCTCCCGACTTAATAAATTTTTTGCCATATATTAAATCGGGACCCAGGGAACACCACGGGGAGGCCATTCCAAATAAATGGGTAAAACATTTATTCATTTACTACAATTACATTCTATTAAAATAAACAAATCGCATTCTTATTGAAAAAGTGTGGAAGCTTTGAGAAGTAACAATAGCTGCCTATTACGCAACTTAAAGCATAGCCCAGACGTCTAAGCGATGGGCAAGCGTTTTTTATGCAAAAAAGTTCTGAGTTCTAAACCCGCCCATGCCAAAGAGTTTTTTACATTTTTATTTCAGATTCTTATTCATTTTTTCTCCTCTTTATTCAATTAATACATTTTATATCAGTTCGGCAAAGTTGGGTTATAAAAGTGAATTTTGTTATTCTTTGACATTTCTTGGTCACGCTTTCTGTAGTTTGGTGCAATTTTTTTGGTCAGCAGTCGATCTTTTTTCTCTTTCACACACACTTGTTTTGTGCATCTCTATTCCAATAAACAAACCGCCTTCTGATAGAAAAAGTGTGAAGGCTATTAGAAGTAACAATCGCTGTCTATTGCCAAATGTGGAGCATAGACCAATCGTCTAAGCGATGGGCAATTGTTTTTTATGCAAGAAAGTTCTGAGTTGTAATCCCGCTCATGCCAAAATTTTTTTTTACTTTTTTATATCTGATTATTCACTTAATAAAATTATATCAGTTCGGCAAAGTTGGGTTATAAAAGTGAATTTTGTTATTGTTTGTCATTTCTTGGTCAAGCTCGTTCTTTTCTGTAGTTTGACGCCATTTTTTTGGTCAACAGTCGATCTCGTTACTTTTTCACACACACTTCTCTATAACAATAAAAAGCATATTTTCATTAATAAAAGAAGCTATTAGATGCTGACAATCGCTGGCAATTTTATTTCAGTTCTGCCAAAATTAGGTTAACAGTTGTTGAAGCATACTTAGTATGAAAATGGCGCTTCATATGAAATATAAATAGTGGCTCAGTTGTCTAAACAGCCGGTGCACTTACGTTTTGCAAAATTGGCCAGAGCTCAATCCCACAAACAACCAAAAATTTTTTTTTTTTGTATTTTTATTCTAAAATTTTTTTCAAGTTTTTCCCCGGGTATAATAACAATGGAAAAAGGAAGAAATGCAAAAAAAACAAAGAAAAAAACAATAAAAAGTATTGGCACTGTCGGGGCTCGAACCTACGACCTAGACGGCTACAGGCTACGCAGCTTGCAATAGCAGCGTCTTAGGGGGGTGTTTTAAAGTTCTAACCTGGTTGCTAATACCTCCCATGTTTATCATCCGATTTTACTGAAATTTTTAGAAAACGTCCGCTCAAATCTATTCATTCATTGTATGTATTAACTTTAACCCAAAAAAAACGGGTATAGCTTATTTTACGTTTTTTTTATATTTTTGAGGGCGTGGCCAAATTTTAAAACAAACTTGATCTGCGTGCAAAAGATTCCAATCTTGTCACCAAATTTGGTAACTCTAGCACGGACAGACGGACAGACGGACATGGCTAGATCGACTCGGCTAGTGACGCTGATCAAGAATATATATACTTTATAGGGTCGGAGATTTCTCCTTCTGCCTGTTACATAAATTATCGGTTGGCACTAACTAATAATACCCTTGTACCCTATGGGTACCGGGTATAAAAATTGTTAACTACTTCTAAGACTAAGGTTAGGCTATTTTGTAACGCTGAGATAGTGGGCTATCTCAAAGCCAGGATGGCCGAGTTGTAACAGGCCAGATAGATGTAGGATAAGTTGGTCACACTATAAGAGCAGTGGCTCTCTATCGAGAGAGAGGAGTTATCGCTCTCTATCGAGAGAGAGCAGTTATCGCTCTCTCTCAAGAGAGAGCGCCAGAGAGAGCTGCGTACGTGCAGCAAAGTTGTATTCACTCTCGACCGAATAATACAGCGAAGTGGTCGTGTGAAAGAAAAAGCGAAAGAAAAGTAAAGCGTGTTAATTCCTGCTACAATATAGCCATATATTTAAAATTTCATCCAAGTCGGACCACTATATCTTAAAGGTGACATATGAACGATCGGTCCAAATTAGCCGCTTTTAGTTGTTTTTAAAGATTTCGGATTAAAACGATATATAAGATTTCTTATTTTTATTTTATTTATTATCCTATTTTTACATGAAATTTTTGAATTTTTATGATCTATCTCTAATTAAAAAGGTTATGCTTGGTTATTATAAAGGTTTTGCTTGAGACGTTAGTCCAATTTAATTTATTTCAACCATCCACCGTCGGTGGTCTGCATACCACATCAGGTCGGGTTTCAGCAAGGGCAGTGGATAATGGTGAAACTTTCCACTTACTACATAACGCCTTCTTGCAAGAGTATAATTCAAGAATTGCTCTCTTGTTATCTACACTGTACATCGACTTGTGATAGGCACAAGCAGCTGATCCAGGTATGCTTACGTTTAAATTTAGACGATTAATTAAATATATAAACAAAAACAATTTCGCAGCTAAAATTTACCCAAATTCTTTGTAAAAGTACGCCACACACAAAATAATTAAGATATTTAATTGCTTTACAGTAAATTCAACAACGAATCAGCGGTTGAAACGCGTCAAAAAAGTTGTAAAATATATTTTCTTACTATTGATTACAGTAGGTTGCCATACAAACTGTAAAATTATGTTGTTGTTATCAAATTTTATTATCAAGCAAGACAATATTATTTCTGGAGTAATATAACCACTAAAAATAATAAAGTTGTATGCCAAAATGCTTAAAGTAGTTTTACTGTTGCAGCAGAGGCTTGCTGCTGTCTTAGTGGCACAACATATCTAACAGTTGCCCGACAGCAGTCACTCCATACCAGGAATGTATTCGCTCGAATTGTATGCGCCCTCGCGGGAGAAAATCAGACCTACTGTATTAACAACATTAGCTAACAGTCATTCCGTAATGAACCAAAAGCACAAAACATAAAAAAGGAAAAAAAATTCAAAACCAAAGTTACAGTCACAAAATCCAACAACAAATTACATTTACCGCAGTTTTACTGTACCCATAAAAGTTGGTTAATACAACCAACAGGAATGTTTTCTTTGCACTAAAGTATACAAACGGGATCTTCGCTGTAATGGAAAGGGAGTAGGAATATATTGAAATTTTTAATACTAGGGACTAGTCCCGGCTTTGCACGGGAGCAATGGATACTAATTCTCTAAGGATGTAGCTGAACTGCAATTAGCTGCTTCTGTGTTTCCCAGTAAGGATCGTCTTTCAAAAGGCCGTTAACTTTGCATGCTGCTTATGCTTTCCCTAAATAATCAGCAGGATGGACAATAGTGGAAGCTCGACCGTCCTCTCCGAATGATAAAATCCTGCATTCTGTTTCAGAGGTGCAGTTGTAAAGTCCAGACTAATGACTGGTGATTGTATGCAGAATCCTTTAGTAATGTGTTTCGTAGTGGTTCACGTTGGTAAGGATGCAATTTTACCCTAGTATATACAGATTTCGTGGCAGTGCATCCCTAGCTATGCTCTTGCTAGCTTGCCGATGGTCGGGGTCCTTGCTACTCTCTGAGGGACTATACTACGCGTACTCCATAATATTTTTGGATGCACTTTCTTTGTTGTTCCGATGTATTAACTGGATGGAAGACAATGGGGAGGTTCAAAGATTTGAATGAATGAAAAGAAAAGAATATAACTTAGCAGAGTGTGGACGAACGATAGTGGGAGATACTAGATATTTTGTACTCCGCTCTTTTTACCCACCCAACCTATGTGATGACTTTTGATTACTTCGGACATCCCCCTTTTTCAACAACAGGAATTTTAAAACAAAAGATTCCAATTTGTATCCCTGTTAATTGTAATAATTTAAAATATTTATATATATAGGTATAGCAGATATCTTTATAATTATAGGCAGCTTTTGACTTACAGTACTTTGGGCCACGATCATTGAGCTCAAGGAGTCGCTTCTCGTTTCTGTTGATATTTTATTTTTAAACTATAAAAAGTTAGTGTCCAAGTTTATATGTAAACATCCCGATAGTAGTCCAATAGAATACTTATTCCTAGAAATTAAAAATCAGTTCTCACCAAAAAAAATGCTGATGGGATGCATATACCGCCCACGTAGTAGCATTAACTTTGATGAAATTCTAAAGAATTTATCAGACATCACTATGAATTATGAAGACATACTCTTAGCAGGTGATCTTAATAGTAATATACTTCGGGAAGAGCACCTTAAAAACAACATGGAATCACTAGGCTTGAATCTTGTAAACTCTACATATCCGACTCATTTTAGCAAAACATGTAGCTCACTGTAAGATGTATTTTTTGTTAGTGAGGTTGAAAATATATGTTTGTATGATCAACTCATTGTGCCTTCGGTTTCTAAACATGACCTTAGATACTTGACCTACAATTTTGACCTTCAGTATAATGACGAAAAAATAGTATTTAGGGACTTTAATAATATTGACTATTACCTTCTTAATACGGAACTCGATAAGTGCAATTGGAATTACATTTACTGTCTACCAGATGTAGACCAACAACTCAGCTTGCTCCAGTTTAATATTAGTTACTTGTATAATTGTGTCGTGCCAATTAAAAGCAAAATCGTCAAATATTTTATCAAACCATGGTTTAATAATGAAATAAAGTCAGCAATACAAACGCGAAATTTCGCATATCAAAAGTGGAAAAGGTATAGAACTCAGCGACATTATGACCATTTTAAATCATTGAGACACACAGTCACTAAACTAATTGACACGGCAAAGTCAAAATACTATACCCATAGATTCAAAAACACAACATCATCTAGACAAACCTGGAAAGAAATCAAGTCATTAGGAATAGGAAATCAAAAATCAATACCGGGACGAGATGTTCATGTTGAGGAGATAATTCATCTCAGAAAGCAATGTACCTGAAATCGACGACAACAATTTGTACCTGCGATCAGTACCAGAACATTTCTGTGATAATAGCTTTAGGTTTAGGCCTTTGACTCTGTAAATCATGAAGTTTTGTATACAAAATTGAAAACTCAGTTCAATTTCTCGACAACTGCTGCTAAACTTATGACCTCATATTTAAAAAATCGCCGTCAATCTGTTGTAATGTCAAATGTTTCCTCTTCTTTTGTAGTCCTTAAACGTGATGTACCTCAAGGCTCAGTTCTTGGACCTTTATTGTTCACTATGTATGTCAACGACCTTCCCTGTGTGTTGTCAGATAGTGATGTTCATATGTATGCAGATGATGTCCAGATGTATGTAGGCCGTCCGATTGATAGAATTTACGAGTGTGTGAATATTTGTAACCGTGATCTTGATAAAGTTAGCAACTGGGCCAAAGACAACGGCCTTGGTCTAAACCCAACAAAATCGTAATGCATATTCATATATAAAAAGAAATAAAATATTGCTGACCTGCAGCCATTGATAAGATAAATAAATAAATAAATAAATTATGATAAACAGCATGCCCATTAAATACGTTGAAAATACTACAAACTTAGGTATCATATTCAATAATAAACTTAGTTGGAATGACCATATAATCAGGGCTGTAGGAAAAACGTATGGTTTGCTAAGATCTCTTTCCCCAGTTAAAAGTATTTTGCCCATAAATGTTCGTATGCTAATTGCCAAGACCTGTCTAATTCCAACACATTTTTTTGGTATCGACATTTTTTTAAATTGCTATGCAGACAGCCATCAAAAAATAAAAGTGGCATATAATAATATAGCTAGATTTATGTTCAATCTGCGCCGATTTGACCATGTGACCAGCTATGCATATAGAATATTTGAACTAAACTTGACCGACTGGATGAAACTGAGAGTGTTAATCTATCTGCATAAAATAATTTACACGGGGGGCCTACCTATCTCTTTGAAGCATTAAGATTTCCTTCCTCTAGAAGAGCAAATAACCTGATTCAAATAAGACACAGATCTCTGCTTTCAGAAAGACAGTTTTTTGTACACGCAATTAGGCTATGGAATCAACTTCCAAGTCATCTAAAAAATATTAGTAGTTCAACGCAGTTTAAGTCAAAACTTACATTACACCTACAAAATACCAACTTAACTTAAAACCAAAAAAAAAAACAAAGCGACCTATTTATTAACCATTAGTGTTTAAGTGTAGCTTTAAGATTTTTATTCAAACCTATGATTCTAAATTGTAATTCAAACCTGTATTTTTGATAATTTGTATTTATATTAATTTGTCCTACGTGACTATCGCACTAATTATAAGTTATTAACTTGTAGCGTTAGGAAAACATTGTAAAATAAATTGAAATTGAAAAAATAATAATAACTACTTCTACAATTACATCTTGAATTACTTTTTGGTTGGTTGGTTTCATTTCCATTTTTTTTTTTACTAAATATTGATGTCTAGTAATGAAATAGGGACGACTCGAATGATATCGCATATTATGGTCTTTTCCCGCACAGGTGAGTTAACAGAGGGTACGTTGCAAAAGAAGTTATTTTACATACTGCTAGTAATTTGTCTCAACTTAGCTGAACTTCTGGATAATTTGCCGTTATTTATAAATGACTAGTTAGTTCATCACTGCACAGTCCAAATATGTCATACTCCTCAGAATATATTGTAAGTTAAAGAAGCATCTTACGCAGCTCGCCATAGGTAGTGTGGACAAAATTATTGTGCCTCTCATCCAAAAAAGGCCACGAGCACGGGTCCCAACGTTTGCATCACCACTCGTACTTGTGTCCTAGAGAACCAAATGAAATTAGTTCCGCTGCAGAAATATATAGAGACCGGGGATTACTGGTTTTCAATTTCGTAGCAGGGTATCACCGATCCGCTGATGACTCAGCTTTGGTGGTCACGTGGCTGTATTACGAATTCTGCACAACAAAACACAAAATTAGCCGTCTATGGTCATTTATCGGAGCACAACAATATATTCACCTTATTTTGTTTTTAATTCACTTGCACTATTGAGATTCAATAATTAACCGCTTGGTCGAAACACGGGAGCACCTGTATATACTAGAGTACACTTGGCAGCCACCACTGATTTACTCGTGTAAAGCGCGCCACAATCTCTTTGTTAATGATGGGCTTGGACATATTGAAGGGCCCGAGACCAGAGCAATAGATAAAAGCTTCGAGAATCTATACCCCAGCCATAGCGAAGAACATTTATAACTGGATAATCGTATGATTATTTCCGTAATATTTCGATCGAGCTTTTAAGCCTACGCTACTGATAACGATCGGGTTTCCGAAGTCTAAGCATTAACTTTTATGGCTTTGTTTATCGCTCAATGTTTTTACTCGTTCTCTTATACATAAGATGTTTTATCCAAATTCGTAGAGGCTGAATTTGGATAAAACATCAGTTTTATATGTATACTTTATTAAGGTATTTAATAACATATTAAATTGATTTTATTGAAAAGCGGATTGTTCTCTGATGTTTTCAATGTGATGTCGAAAATAAACACTTTAAGAGAAAAAGCGTTATTTTAGATGGAGGAAGAATTTCTTCTAATATTATTTTTCCGTATCGATATTTCCGTTTTTATTCGATTGTTCTAATTGTTACTATACGATCCTTGCACTGTGGTTCAGAATCCCAAATTGATGGCAGAAATTCAATTTTTTTTCAAGATTTCAGCAAAAACCATATTGGATTCCAGTAGAGTATTCCCAAGGACAAAAGCATAATTTTACAATTGAAATTGAAGCCCTCGCGATTTAGGCAGCCCTGGAAGTCAGCTGATAATTTGCATTAAACTTTGCTTTTGCTAGCCTTGCAAGTAAAAGCTGATTTAAAATCGGTATAGTTCAGTTATTTCTTTGACTATAAAAATAAAAAAAAACATGGAAAACAAAGATAAAGGTATCTATAATAAGAGAGTACTCACACAATAATTGTTTAATGTGATTCGTCTTTGTTTATATGTGCTTTTGTAATGTGATGTTCCCAGCAATTCTAACCTCAAACTCATTGTGTTTCGTGTACTAAAAGTGTTAATGTGAAGGCTTAGGTGCCTGGCATACAGTACATGAACTGTCTGCCTTGTGTCGCCGCAACTAGAACATGGATGGTACATATGAGGGTCTGAAGACTCAGCGACAGCCTCTGTTGAATGCAGGGAAATGAGCTTGGATTCAAAACAATTACTGATTTTATTGAGGAAACTTAACGGTATTTATATACTTTATACACGATCTCGACTGAGCTAGCCGCACATATTCGTTGCGAGCTAAACTTAAAAAATCAGCTCGTTACAATATGCTTATGTCAACGAAATTTTGTGTAAAAGAAATGTGTGTTACTGTGTATTATGATCTATGCAGAAATGGGAACGGTGCCCAATTCGACTTCTTCATGTCAGCATAATACATTCGCGCTCGACCTGATAATCGCTACTTTTGTTATTGCATATACATATTGCTAAGACTGAACATTCTCCCGGCCATTGAACAGGTGTTCAACCATCGTTAATTTTAAAAGCAAACCTGCTTGGGGTAGGTAACGACTGCTCAGCGTTTTCCTGAGGTTTGGGGGTCCGTTGTCCTGGCTTCCATTTGCTGTATTTCTGTCGTAGAATGAATGCACTGCTAAGGCCACATAGGCAGCTACTTGATGATGCTGCACAGTGCTGAAGTGATTTTTCCATGATGTATCCTTCAGTTTGGCCAGCCTTTGTTGTAGGAAATCTAATTCATCTAGTTCGGATACTCGGGTTGTACTTTCGTGAGCTGGCTCTGATGTTTCTTCTACGCCAAACTTGGTGATATTGCCGAAACGAACGTATGTTGATGTCGTTTCGCTGATCGTAGTGCTGAATGTGCCAACACTAATTTTTGAGTTGCGCGCGGTGCAGCCTGCGGAGAGTGATAGCAAGCCGGTTCCTTCAAGGTGTTCCTTTGCATACAGCTTGAAGCTCTATAGGACTGTGTGTGGAAAACATCCATCTGTTCCGTTCATACGTCTTTGTCCAAATCAGATCGGATTTTGTTTGAACAGTCTCACATGCCTCTCTCTCTGTTGATAGTTGTTAGTTGTTGCTCAAGCGTTCTGATTCGTTTGTCGTTGGCATTTTTAGATTCTTGAGCACCATCATCAGCACATCATCGTTGGATTTGACTTCGCTTATGACCTTGGCCATTCCTTCTGCATAGTTGGAATCAAGCACGCCAAATAATGAGTGCGCTACGTTTTCCAATATATCAAGTGGTGATCTGCGCTGTCGGGAATGGTTAATCAAATCATTTCCTACTTGTAACTCGCCATTTAAATGTCGAAAATGCTTATATATAGTTACAGGTATTTGCATTTCGTAGTTCTGAACACTTATGTTTTAGTTCAGTAATCCCGTCGGATAGTATTCTCATATCGGTTTAATACGGTTTTAAGTCGTTGTACACGTCCATTCTGAAATGGCCATTCTGGAAGTGCCGAGTCGTTCGTAGAATATTCCGTGTTGATTTATAAACTGCGTCACATTTATTGGTTGTCCCATTGCCAGTGGGAGGACGAGTTGCATTGCCAGATTTGATTGATTGATTTATTGACTTACAGAAACGTTGGAAGAATCGGAAGCTTCAGCTTCTTCCTTTGTGTTGTGGTTTCTTCTGACATCGTTGTTTCTATTATGGAGCTGCGTTTTGCGTTTTGTGGCTTCTTCTTTCAGAAGCGGAGCAAGCCGAGTAACTGCGCGTTTGAATACGCCAGAGGCAGTTTTAACCTCTACTACCCGGACGGGGTTGTCCTTGCCAGGATAAGTCTTTACTATCCTTCCCATTAGCCAACTCATCCCCGGCACGTTGTCTTCCTTCACGAGAACTAGAAGTTCTTTTTCAACATTCTGCGACATGGTTTTCCATTTGTTACGCAGCACGCTTTAGTCTGGATACTAAATGATTTTCCGGGTGAGACGAGGTTCACAACTTGAGAAGCGGTCAATGGTTCACCAATCAGAAAATGCCCTGAAGTAAGGGCTGATGTATCAGTCGGATCTGATGGCATTGGGGTCAGCTTCCCACAGGCCGGCAAATGATGACGCTCGGGGCGGTATGAATTTGAATTCTACCTGCCATTTGTTGCAATGGTTGATGGTTTGGGCCTGGGCCTTATACGAAAAGATTGCTTATTCTAAGGTCTCCAATTGATTGTTGGCACCGACGAAATTGGTAGCGTTATCGCAGTGAATGGTCTGGGACTTACCGCGTCCACTGCTATATAAACCTTGTCTGGTCCTTTCCCACGGATCTTGTGATGAATCCGAATGGGCCCGCAGTAATCAACACCAGAGTTGAAGAATGACCGCGCCTGTGTTACTCGGTCCGCTGAAAGGTTGCCCATAATTTGTTGCAATAATTTGCGTCGTGCCTTCCTACATTTAACACAGCAGTGTATAATGCTTCTTGCCATTGTTTTATCATTGACTATCCAGTACTTCTGTCTGGCAATGGTTCGTGGTGATTGCGCTCCACAATGCATGTTCTCTACATGCATCTCTCGAAATAACGCTTCGCGTTATATGGAAGTTGAGATTCTTCTAGTCTACCTCCGACTCTGATAAGTTCGTCCCTTCCAAGTATAGTGGATAGGGAGATGACCGAGCTCTTTTTATTCACAGTCTTGTGGTAACGAAGCTGTTTGTATCCAACAGCGAAAGATGATAATCCTTGCACGAGTCAACTCACCGACACATAGTGTGGTTGTAGTGTTTCTAGTATTTTTGTTACAGAATCGCATCATATATGCTACAATACGTTGCAGTGTATAAAATGATTTGGAGATCATTGTAGAGTTCTTCTTCAATCTGATCTTGACATGTTGGCAGGCTTACTTGTTTTGTCCGCCGTTCGTAATCGCTGGGAACGATGGTTGGTATCTTGGCCCACTTGTCACAGGAACCGTGTAGAAAGAGAGATCCATATAGCCAGAGGTTACGTTCCGCTAATTTTCTGGCGGCAATTCCTCTTGATAGTACGTCTGCCAGGTTATTTCCTGATGAGACATGACGCCATTGCGATCGGTCAGATACAGCTTAGATTTTAGCGATCCGATTTGCGACGAACGTGTGGTATGTTGACGCTGATGCGTTTATCCAGGACAGAACCACAGTTGAGTCAGTCCAAAAGTACCCAGATGCCTTCTTTTAGTCATGCGTAAGTCCCTCCTCACTCTGTGAGTCAGTTCAGCGCCCAATACTGCAGCGCATA